>FR990018.1:20000000-20600000 GCA_905404135.1 Hesperia comma
ATACAGGCAAGGCAAACTGTAAGGCACTGTCTCTGTCACCCACACGTCATTCACGCGCCAAAAGATCGTTGTAGGACTTAAATGTCAAATGTCAATTTTCTTTTTAAAAAGAATTATTTTGTCAACTGAAATAGTTCTTATGCTTTTGTTCAGAATATTTAAATCTTCTTTGCACAAATTAATGCAGTATCCGTTTCTAATAAAGATTAAAATGTCTTGCACCTATAATGTGACGTTATGATGTACGTATTCTTAATAGCGGCTACAAACTCACGCCGAGAACCCCCGAGAACACCCGAGAAGCGTGAATGTGATCGGTTTCTCGCAGTCTCGTTCTCGGGCTCGCCTGTGCTCGGATCGGTGTCGGTATTTTTGCCCGCTTCAAAGAGTTTCTCGGGCGAGAAAAGAGAACCGTATTCACATTCTCGTTCGGTCTCAGTGGGACCGTTGTGTGTTTTTGTATTTAAAATTTACATTTCTAGTTAAAATTATCTACTGTCTGTGGTTACCAATTATTATTATTATTTTAGTACTTATATTAATTTATTTCTTATTTTAGTATTCACAAGATTATAGTATATTAATGCACACAAAACCAAAGCCGCTGCACTGACGTCCATTCCGGATGACGATCGAGGATGCGAATGAGAAGGTCGCATGAGTGTAGATGCTTTCTCGGTTCTCGCGCAAATTCGCGGCAAGATTTCTCTTCGAGACTTCTCGCGTGAGTCTGTTGGCGGTATAACAATTAGGCATTGATGTATAAGTATCTAGATGGATAATCGAATCCGCGAAGACCTGTCAAAAAAGCTGCGCCAACTATTGGCGCAGAAGTACTTTCCCGCCAATTAGTGCCGATCGCGCCGCTTTCGTGTCACTACGTATTACGCGCGCAATTTAAATAAACAAATAAGAGGGATAACATGACGAAATGTGCTATTAAACTGTGCCGGAATTATAAAGGAAGGGTAAAAAGCTCAAAAAACATCACATATCATAGGCAAGTAACCCAATAAACATATTTTTAATTAAATTTCAATTTTGATTTTTATTGTAACCAAATTACGTCATTTTTTTGTCAGTGTTGCTAGTTTCTATTTTTATGCTCCCGACTTAACATCATTTTTGTGGGTATATAAATTGGTTTATGGTTACGTGTATATTATTTAGTTCATGTACTTTTATAAATCGATTAAAGAAAGGTGGTGTTTACCAATACGTTTGTGTTTATTTATAATAATATAACATTAATATTCGTATGTTTATGAGCCCATTTTAATGATTATTTTTGCATTGGGTCGAATAAACCACTTTTAAAGGTACAAGAGTAATGTGAAAAGGAGACGATCCAAAATTGTATGTAGTCTGGGCCTGGTTTTGTACCAGTGATAAAATAAGATAAAAAAGAAAAATAAACCATTTTTGACTAATCAAATCCACGAACTCATCTATATTTCAGTGCAAAAATTATTTATTAACTCCACGTGACGCAATTATTCTACATAATGGCGGGCAGCAGACCAGAGGATTCATAATTTTTGACGTATGACGTTAGCTGTCAATATACCTTCTCTATGCTTGAACAATGGCTCGAACTCAGAGTGAAGGACGCCATCTTGCAAGTGTTGCAAGTAGTACCTACCGAATAACTCGAAATTAATTTTATTTTAGCAAGTCATTTATTGCGATTTGTGAATTTATTATATTTTTAATGAACTTTCTGTATTTTTTGGTTTTTCATGGTTTAGTGTACAAGATCAGGCCCAAAATGGACCATCTCCTTTTCTAAAATTGTAAAGTTACCGTCTCAGATTAAGGTGAAAATTTGAAGGGAGGACGGGTTCTACACTCTCATTCGTCCCCCCAAACTAAATATTGCTCTCATAAAGTACTTACTTTTTTAAAATTATTTTTCTAAATCTCTAAAAATTTTAAGGTTATGTGGTCTCATTGGTTAATGTGTAAGCGCTCGAAGTCTTAAGTGTATGTATATGTGTGTGTGGACGTGTGTGTGTGTGTGTGTGTGTGTTTTAAACTACATTATAAAAAATAAATAACTTAAGTAGATCTAATTTGATTTTTGGGCCTAATTTTGAATCGTGACATCTCCGGCGCTGCGGAAGATGCAGCCAAACAGGCAAACAGGACTAACAATAGCGAAAAAGTAATTTGGGGGGAAAGTTGGGGGAGTCACCAACCTCTCCTCCAAAAAATTTCAGCTTAATTTGAGGTAGTCACTTTATAATTTTTGGAAACTTGATTTTTTTATAATAAAAAAAGTATGCATTTCCTAGATTTAAAAATGGTGGGGGGAAGATGTGAGCGTCAGCCCCCTCCCCCCCTCAAATTTTTAGCTTAATTTGAGGTGGTAACTTAATTAAAGAAGAGCCAATTATTTACGTTACCTATCTAATTTAATAAAAAAATTACTTGGAAAGTTAATTACATGCATATCATTAAAAAAAACTTCAATAAATAAAGGAGATGGTCCATTTTGGGCCTGATCTTGTACACTAAACCATGAAAAACCAAAAAATACAGAAAGTTCATTAAAAATATAATAAATTCACAAATCGCAATAAATGACTTGCTAAAATAAAATTAATTTCGAGTTATTCGGTAGGTACTACTTGCAACACTTGCAAGATGGCGTCCTTCACTCTGAGTTCGAGCCATTGTTCAAGCATAGAGAAGGCATATTGACAGCTAACGTCATACGTCAAAAATTATGAATCCTCTGGTCTGCTGCCCGCCATTATGTAGAATAATTGCGTCACGTGGAGTTAATAAATAATTTTTGCACTGAAATATAGATGAGTTCGTGGATTTGATTAGTCAAAAATGGTTTATTTTTCTTTTTTATTTTATTTTATCACTGGTACAAAACCAGGCCCAGACTCCATACAATTTTGGACCGTCTCCTTTCCAACTACAAACTGCGTAAAAAATATTAATTTAATTAACTTAGCTGGTTTATTACAACATTAACATAAACAACTGTAATTAAATTAAGTAGGGTTTTTTATTTATTCATGAAAATAACCACTCCATAAATTAAGTTTAATGTGTGATTTATGGGAAAATTTTAGTAACTGGTATCATTGATCACGCAACATAGACACTAGACGAACGTGAAAAACATCGCCTGCACGCACACATGCTTGATATTGTTGCCGTGTTTTTTTTGTCTTCATTGTAGGGCGACGCTCAATCTACCTATTTATTGCATCATTGCAATTAGGCTTACGTCATTATTATGCGTCTCTTTCAGTGATATTGCCTATGAAACACTGCAAAACAGTGAATATCTGTACTCGTATAATTTGTGTACCTACAAAGTATTTTAAATATGAATAAACAAAGTGCATTTATTAATGAAGAAAGTCACGAAAAAATTGTGAAAGAAAATGAGTTATTACTCTATATACATTCATTTTATTATTATTATCACAAATGCAGTATTATTTTTTGTTTTGTTAATTTATATATAATGTTATGCAATAGCTTTACCGCGGCAGTCTCCGAGTGCCACACGTCTTTTTTTAATAGATAGAGTGATTCAAGAGGAAGGTTTATATTTTTTTTTTTTTTTTTACTTAAAATAAGTTAATGCTTGACAACGATCCCACCTGATGGTAAGTGGCGATGAAGTCCAAGATGGTGTACGCACTAACTTATAGAAGCCTATTCACTCTCCTCTTGAAGACTCCCACATCATACACAGGCGGAAACGCCGACGGAGGCAAGCTATTCCAGTCCTTGGCAGTACGAATAACGAATGACGACGCAAATCTTGTCGTTCGTATCTGCGGGACGTCTACGACGTAAGGGTGGATGCTCGCCGTACGTCGAGTTGTTCGATGGAGGAACGGGGATGGGGGAATTAAACCGAACAGTTCCTGCGCACACTCTCCAAAATGTATCCTGTAGAAGCACGACAGGCTGGCAACCTTGCGCCTATGCTCGAGGCTTTGCAGGTTGGTTTCGGCCAAATGTTGGTCACCAATGAGCCTCATTGCACGCCTCTCCATCGAATCCAAGGCTGATAGATGAGTTTTGGCGGCATTAAATAGTTATTGCACCCGTGCGAAGCCGGGGCGGGTCGCTAGTAGTAAATATAATATTTATGTATATACGAGAAGCAAGGTAAAATATATTTCAAAGTTAGCAAATTAAAGTAATGCTTACTTTATAAAACCCAAGCCAGCAATGTGTAAAGTTACAGCCTAAAAAAACAAAATGTTGTTTAAAAAGCCTCTTAATTTAAATTGCTAATGCGGCGAGGTATAATATTAATTTATAAAGTTTAAATTCAAATTATACTTTTAATATGGAAGTGGCTGTTTCAATAACATAATTACGTATTATTTAATTTTAGGTTTTAAATCTATTTGAGAAGACGAATAGACGAATAGAAGATCGAATGTTCACATGCGATCCGCATATGAGTAGAATTAATGCCGAGGTAGGTACTTAGTTTTCGTGGGTACGAACCCTAAATAATATCGCATAGACTCGACCTGTACATTCGGGTATTTTCCTTCGATTTACTCCTTTGAACAAACCAACGGCTTTAAGTGCCCTTCGAAGCAAGGAAGTGCTCAAGAAATGTTTTCCGATAACGGTTATTCAGCCAATTACCGACCGCACCCACTGTTAGTTGACACAGTTGACCACTAGGAGGGATGCAAGCCCAGGGTCTTGGAGTCCATAAAAAGCTTTACATTTCGGACAATAAAAAAACATACGTAATATGTAAAGATCGATATAATCATAATAATAAATATTGTGTTGCTCTGAGAAGGTTGAAATTTTAAGCCTTTCTCTCATATATTATGTTGTTTAAATTGAAAATTTTGCAATTGGACATTTATGCCGTTAGAATTATTGCCCCGTATAATTAATTGCAACCGGTTTTAATTACGACATCACATCTGATAAATGGAACATGTCAGTATTGAATGTAATTGGAAATATCAATTAATCAGATGCAACAATTTTATAACATCTTTAAGCATGTACTAAAATTATATAGATTTTTAAGTCTGTTTTCGAAGAAGAGATTCATATGTCAAGTAAAAACTTCATCTAAACATCTTGTTCTCATATATGAGCTAGAGTTATCGAAGTGCCGCCACAGCGAAAAATATTCTACGTGATGAGGATTTTAAAATGACACACAAAATTAAGGTTCAGAGCAGTCCAGATGTTATTCTTAGGGAGCACTATGATTCTCGAAGCGAAGCCAGGGCAGGTCGACTAGTTGAAAATAAAAATCGTTCTTAATTAGATAAATTTATAATTGATCATAAAAAGTTGGTGTTATTAAAATAGAAAGTTATAAACTATCAATTATCTACGACTCATTAACATGGAAGAAGAAAAAAAAATAGAAAAAAGTTATTATCGGAATGAAGTGAAAAGCTTGGGGTGCTAAATATTTAATTTTACAACTATTTTTCTTTGGTTAGGTATGTACCTACCTAATCATTACAAAAAAATTGTTATTTTGAAAATATTGTAAAAAACATACATACATACAGATCACGCTAAAGCAAGTGTAATAAAAACTAATTTTCCCGTAGATAAGATTCGATATGTTAAGCAAGAATAGGTTAATAGTAGGTACCTACCTTCTCGTGTGTGTGTGAACTAATAATAATAGTAGTATGTCAATTTAATTATGATATTCACACTCGAACCATAATCGATTAATTGGTAATTATACGCACAACCAATCAGAAACCTGTTTTGCTTAGCGCGACCGAGCGACAATCGAATAATATTCTAATCACAGTTAATTCACGTTTAGTAAACGAGCGGTTACTTATACAATGTCTTAACAATCCACAGACAGCCAATAAAACAAGAACATCATCGCTGTAGTCGAAGAACTATTATGCATTATTCATGATAACTCAAAAACGACTTGACAGGTGTCGCACAAAATTTAAATTGGACCACATGACAAGTATCAACTATTTATAACTAATCATAAATAACAACAGTAAGATTTTTCAAATGTCTTCGAAAAACGGAAATATGAATAATAATGTTAGTATCATATTATAGCTCTATGATTTTATTAATTTTGCGTTGAGAAAATTTTAAGTTTTAGATTTATTTACGTATAAAGAAGGCTCTATCACACGTCACTCTTTCGTCCCTCTGCCTGCCTTAAGGCGATTTGTCCAAGGAGCAACTATTGCAGCAACTGGCAACTGGCAACTAGCTCTTTACATACATTTCAATTGGACTGCGCACACACTGCAACTCGAGTTTCGAGTTCCGGCAATCGTTAACAGTTTTCAGTAATCGTTTACTAGGTCAGTTCCTAATTGCCGCAACTAGCAACTATTAAATATTATACCGGTTTTTAAAGTTGCCGGTTTCCACAACTGTCAATCGCAAATCAATCAATCAAGTTGCTCATAAATTGCTATAAAATTGCGGCAACCGTAAACGTTGTAGCAACTATCAACATTTTACAGGAAACTTTTAAAAAGTTGATAGTTGCCTCAACTTGAGTTGCTCCGTGGGCAAAGCGCCTAAATGTGTATCGTAACAGTTAATTGTTTCCAATATCAATAACACAGTGTCAAGCAGTCGGTGGCGAGTGGTTCAAACAAGGAGGAGCGATTGGACATGCGGTAAGCTACACCCTGACGTTGATTTAGTAATGTATGCAATAGAATTACAGACGGCAGTGTCGATAACAAGTGTTTGTAGTTCTGTTACCGTCTTACAGTAGTGTGGCTATTTATTAGTTTTAGTAGGTAACGGACTAGAGGTCACTAAATAATTAACGTGGATGGAGATTCATAATTGAGCCTAAATCAAAGTGTTTTCAACCGAGTTCAGAAAAAGGACGAGTTATATTGCTTACTGTATATGGGTTACTTAATAATTTTTTGTAGGAGTTTCTTGCCGCTTCTTCTTCCAAGACCATTCACAGTAGGGATTTATTGAAGCGATGACATAGTTTGACTTCCGAAAAATGTTTTTAAATAAACTTCATTCATTCAATTTTATTTGTAAAAAGTTTTTTATATTATTTGCTTGGTGATAGGATTAACTCCGGGCTGGCTAGGTACCGTTTTCTTGCTAGAATCAACTGCGAAAGAACTTCTCAACCCTTCATCATCATCATCAATCTTCATCTCAACATCCTTTGGGAGCCCGAGAACTAGGTACTTTGATTCATTCCTATTCCTTCTTTTTTGTCTAGCATCTATGATGCCTTTGGTGTAAATGTACACAGACCTGGGCCATTTAGCATCAGGTAGCTCCTCCACTCATTTAACCACCATAAAAGCCTGTTAACAACCCATAAACTCCAGATATGCGAACCCAACCACCTGTTCCTAGATACTAACACGCCCCACTATACGCAGCCGCTTCTTCGCATTATTTCACACAAACTACCGTCATTATAATTGAAACGAAGTGATTACCGGTGATCCGACTAATCGCGCTCTTTGCCGCCCATCTGTTGCCCGGCTATCCGGTAATATCCGGATAATAACTGGATAATATCGACCAATGAGGTTGCTGCAGGTGATTACAGAGAGTTACATTTGGAAGCAAACAGTGTTGTTATTTGTATGAACTTGTGTTAAGCTTTTAGCGTTACCATGAAGTTTTGTTAAGAGACTGAAGTAAAAGTACTACTTAGCTCTTATTTATTTCCACAACTGAAAAGAAAACCATTAACACAATAATTTCAAAATTTCATAATTTTACTATGAATCGGTGTTTGACGTGAATATACCCAAAAAAATCATTCGAATAACTGAAGGAGATAAGAGTAGAAAATAACTTTTAAATTTCTCCACATTGTATTTAAAATTACAGGCATTGATATAACGATATTCAATATTAGTGAATAATTAGTAATATTTAACCTGAAACCCGCAACTAGCCTGATCTAATTAAGGTACAATGGTAATATCCAGCGATTTCGCTAATCGGGCTCTTCACCGCATCGCATCGGATATTACCTGACCGATTCGGATAACAATCAAATAATATCCAATAAGGCTACCTAGTAATTATTATTCAACTCTATATTATTGTCCACTTCTAGCAGCATCGACCAATTTTTATCGTTATTTACTTGTAACAAGATCTAATCTTCGGTAACAAAACTTGTCTTCTGTTGGATTTTTTTGGAAATAAAAAGCTGAACAAAAAGTTCAACCATGTGAAGGTGATTAAGGATAGCTACATCAGCAACACGAAACACATCACTGATGACTTACCTAATGACTTAAAGAATGAAGCAAAAAAAATAATTAATTTATTAGTTCATAAGCTCTCAGTCATAACACTACAAGGCGGTTGATGTTTATTTCAAGTTAAAGGGTGGTAGATAGCTTATGGGGCTTCCTACCACAACCTTAAGTGCTCGTTTTTGATATCTCATAATATTCTTGGTCTTTGATCATTGGTCTCCTTGGAATTTACAAACCGCCTTACCTGAATCTGACCAAAAATCTTTTTACAGCTTTGAACCATCACGAGAAAATAATATTTAATTGATAAAAAAATCATCAATATAAAAGTTTCCAAAACAGTTATCATTGTTTAAATCAACTCAATGCAAAGTCTATACAAGCTCCATATTCCATTTTCATGCGCAGCATAAAACAAGGACCAGAAACCGTTTGCTGCACGGCAAAGGCGTCAAAATGACAAAAGGTGGGATTGCCTCGCGTACCTGCCGAGTCGCAAGAACCTCTCATCGGCCATCGACAGTTCTCAAGAGATAACCCTTTTTCATTAAGGGCCCTTCATGACGTAAGGACTCGAGGAGCGCTCTTCATACCGTATGTTCTTTACAGACTATTACGCTTAGATGCAAAGTCAAAGATGAGGTGCGTTTTGTTTTGTTCTTTCAAAATGAACAGTATCTGGAAAACGTGCATTCTACATTTGATTTGTTACAATCTGTAAAGGTTTCGCTGTCGGATTTTGGTTTCTCTTCAATATGAGTAGGTTAAATGGCTTCAACCTTTTAATGGCCAAGGCACCATATATCTCATCATTACCGAGAAGGCCTAGAAGAATACTCGACCACGCTCCGCTAAAAAGGATTCTTGGAGGGGTCAGGTGTCAGAAGTTTTCATACCGCCCGAAAGTCGTCGACTTGAATTAACGACTGCTTTCTGACCAAACATCAGGGCTTTCCGGGTACCGGATAGAAATGCTCAAAATACTTTGCCAATAGCGGACACCCATTTTATTACTTATCGATTGCACCGATTGTTACATAAGTTAGGTCATTGCTTGGGATCGACACAAAATGTCAGGCTATGAACTAAAAACAAGACTTATCTATTCAACAATTATTTGTTAAAAGAAAAACGACTACGCAGTCTCTGATAAAATTACAAATAATTCACAGTCGAAAGTGAATGATGGCTGAAACACTTCGAAAACTTCTACCTACATGCTTAAGATTCAGCTAGATCGCGCTGGATTGTATCTACACAATCAAAACACATTCAAAAGAAACTGAAGGCTTGTTCAAGCTTGAGGACTGGACGTAACAACCTTCCACTCTTCAAGTCAAGTCTGAGAAGCAATTTCTAATCAATTATCTTTATAATCACTAATAACATAACTATCAATGTGACATCTAACACGTTAACTAATATTGCCGTGTACCGGGTGTAATATCAATTTACATAGTAATCATAGAACAGGTCGCTCATTCATTACGTAAATTAAACACCGGATATCAAGCATGGAGCAATATTCCAATGAGATGTTATAATAATAAATAAACGTTAACACATCCGAATTTAGCAGCAGGATTTCCTAGAACGTGATTGGCATGAACTATACTATAAATAACATAAATCACTAAAATTCACGACACAAAAACAAATGCTGTTATATACAGCTATATAAATATCTGTCCGGAAGAATGAATCTGAAACCTCTCACTTTTTGTAAGCACACCAATTAGGCTACGGAGTCATCATAATATTTCAAATACAAATAATGTACGTTTTCAAATACAAAAGTATGAACGATTTGAGGGAAAGTTTTTTTTCGCAATGGGGATGTGAATTGGCCATCATTTAACCTCGCTAGACTTTTTTGGATTTCTTAAGGTCACTGGTCTATTTCAAGCATACTCCAATTCACCGACACCCTAAAGGCGAACTTCACAATAGGCCATCGCTAAAAAATTCCATATCTATGAAGTCTTTAGTCTGACAGAGAGTCTTTAGGGGTTGATTAAAAAAAGTAGCCAATATGTGTCCCTGGGTCTTCAACTACTTTCATTCCGAATTCCATCGAAATCGGGTCAGTGGTTTAGAAGTGAAAGCGTCACAGACAAAGACAGACAGACAGACTTTCGCATTTATAACACTAGCATGGATTTATAAAAGTGCATCGAATGATAGAAGCAAGGACTTTTTAAGATGCAATAGTATTTATTCCTACGATATTAAGAATAGAATGAATGGCAAATAAATATTAAATCACCTCCGGTTTGTTAATTGAAACTTAATTCTATTCGGCAGTAATTGATGCAAACAAAAGTAGACCCATGTCATCCTTCACATGTCATAGATAAACAGCGAGGAGTTTTAGCAGTTTGTTTAGGAATAACTGTAAACTATTTATAATGTTTGCTTACTACAGATATTGGAGCCTGTGTGAACTTTGTTCTGCTGTCTGTAGTAAAAGTGATAGGTTTTTTCTATCCATACTAATATTATAAATGTGAAAGTGTTTGTTAGTTTGTTTGTTTGTTTGTGACTCTTTCACGTCGCAACATGGCTATTATATGGTATGGTTTATGTGTGTGGGGACAGTTAGGAGTGTAGAGAGCGACGTAGGCTACCTACGCGGCTGTTACCGCCGGTCACGAAGCGAAGCGCGGGCGGTTCTCTAGTACCTATATAATATTCAACTCTATCACAAACTTCTAAGAAATATATTGATAGCTTCAACCCAGTAATGGCCCACTTCTGAGTAAAGGTCTTATAATTAAATTAGTAATTCATCATTTAGAAGGCCTTGAGCATACTCTACCACCTTGCTCCAGTACGGATTGGTGGATTAGTAGCCAACCCCAGTATTGGAATTTATCACGCCGCCAAAAAGCTTTCTATATAGCTTGTGTGTGTGTGTGTGTGTGTGTGTGTGTGTGTGTGTGTGTGTGTGTGTGTGCGCCTTTCAAAGCACGGAAATGTTCAAAAATGTTTGCCACTAGCGGTCACCCATGCAACTATTAACTGCGCCCTGCTCCTTACTTTGAGCATCACCGAGGAAGGATAATAAATAATTTATTCCCCTGTGTGAGTTTTAAATATTTCGAAGAGCACTTATCACTTTATCTCCTCCCCACCACAGAAAGAATCGTTAGACGACACTCAAAACTTAGCAATTTGCTGGTACCGCTTCGTACACTCAAACGTATATTAACTTTGGATTCCAGGTATATAAGCGGTACTATGCATTCTCGACATGCATAGATGTCGTTGGAGTTCAACAGTTTAAAACTAGAGAACCGCCCGCGCTTCGCTTCGGGACCCGTATAGGTCCCGTTCCCGTAGGAATCTCGGCTAAAAAGTAGCCTATAATTATGATCTGGAACATCAAATATGTATACCGTTTGCCTATGGCTTAAGTAAATTATATGTAGTATTTGATAGCGTGATTAAAAACTTGCAGATTGCAAATGAACTAACGCCATCTATTAACAACATTCGGAACTAAATATCTAGCAACTTACAAAATATCGATCTTCCCATGGGAATGAGATGTTTTTCCGCGGTAAAAAGTAGCCTACGTCGCTGTCCACACCTCTAACTATCCCCACACACATAAACCATACCATATAATAGCCAAGTTGCGACGTGAAAGCGTCACAAACAAACAAACACACTTTCACATTTAAAATATTAGTACGGATACCGCCAAGTATGGGGCAAGTAAACAAAAAAATGCAATTCACGATTCCAATTCTCCGCTTTCACCAGCCAAAAACGTTTCGCCATTGGAAAGTCATTTATGTTTTAATTAAGAGGGCAGCCCAAGAATGGGGTCTTGTCGGAGATTATGGGAAGCTGAATTGCTTCTAATACTGTTAAACGTTTGTATTCGTTGTGGATAAAATAAAGCAATATCATTATGGGTACGAAAAGAGTTGGGTTCAGCATTTTATGAATTTAAGTAGGTACACGCTTAAATGAAATATTAAATTTATGTGGTTTATATACAAATAACTGTTTCAAAATATAATTTACACTATGCTATAGGACAACCTCTTCATCTGTTTTTCTTTTTGTCCGGCGTAATCTTTGGAATCTCCGTTGGGAATCAGATCTATAAAAATTGAATTCCTAGTTCACCGCTCCATGGTCAATTTTCAACAGTCTTCTCAGCAGACCAAATCGTAGCAGAGTTTTGACATCCCTATATTTTAAAACATTTTCAAATTACATGTACCTCATGGTATTCTAATAGAACGCAAGTTGTAATTTAATTCATTCTAAGCTGAAATTGATTGATTTCAAACCACTGTGGCATAATTCCTTCTATAAACTCATGCCTATTGTCTTTAAGCGTGGCACCTGTCGAGTTACTCTAACAAGAGAAAGTTCCCTCGGGTCATCTTTTAACTCCTTAATATAATCAAATTCACATTGTAAACTTCTATAATAAAGTGTCAAGAAATTAAACATCTGAAATAGACAGACGCGCGGGAGCAACGCCCGCTCGGACAATATTGCTTTAAAATTCAATTTTAAACAGACGGAATTTCATTAAATTCTATTTTTCCGTTTACAAAAGACAGGGTTTTTGAATTAGCAAGTTAGCAGTCCATTCTGGGTTGTAATGCAAATCGCGCCTTCCCTTGCTCGGCAACGAGATGGTAGCAAAGTTTTCATCCTTGTTTTAATCAACTGATTAATGGCTGAATACTCTGATAAAAACAGGGAACAACTTGTTAAAAGAAAAAATAATCGCAGGATTGTGGACCTTTGAGTAATGACAAAAGTAAAAATGCTCCTTAACATTTAACCTCGACGAATTTATTACAACTTAGGTAATCGTACACCGTGTGACTGATACTGAATAGACTATATAATAAGATTCTGTATTATATAATATACAGTCTTATAACATAAAAATTGTATAAAAAGGCTAAGATAGCCCAGAGTTTACCCGGGGAACTTGAGTCGCCGAGCATATTCTCACTTCCCACCAAAACCAAACTTATTACCTGTGCTCACAACTTTACTTGTAAGCAAAAACGAAGGGCATTTTAATTCCCGCAGTCAATCTGAAATGTTCCTTAATCACAGAGATGGAACGCTAGCATTTGTGAGTGATGCAGTTGTAACGAATTCTAGAACGAACGCGTACGGAGGATATAGTACTACTAGCTTTTGCCCGCGGCTTCGCCCGCGTGGAATTCGTTTATATCGCGAACCGGGGAAGTGGGGAAGAAGGTACATCATCAACTATCTTCCTGGGAAAATTCATCGAAATCGGTCAGGCGGTTTAGATTTTTCATACCTACAAACTTTCATCCCCTATTTCAAGTCTTTAGGGGTTGATTTTTGAAAAAAAAAGTAGCCTATATGTGACTCTGGGTCTTCAACTATTTTCATTCCGAATTTCATCCAAATCGCACCGGTGGTTTAGCCGTGAAAACGTCACAGACAGACAGACAGACAGACAGACAGACAGACAGACTTTCGCATTTATAATATTAGTATGGATTTCTACCTTCATAATTATTGATTTAACAGCATAGATAGCACGGATAGAAAAGTGTGCAGCAGGTTACACTTATTTAGAGGCGACCATCTCTGTCCCCAAAGGTAACAACTCATCTTTGAAGGATTGAGGTCGAGACTCTTACTATTGATGTCTTGTTCTAGTTCGGTCATGGGCGACAGCGGAAAGGTGGTGCTGCCTGCTTGTTTGCTACTTTAAATATCACAAAAGAAGGCACAGAAATGGCCCCGCCGTAACGCAAACTGCCTTTTCTCGAAAGACGCTCTAAGGGGCCTATCCAGGCCTCTCTGAAATTGTGATATGTAAGCATAATTACATTCTAGAATTGTATGGTATGGTATTGGGTATGGAATTGGCTACAACCCTTTGATGGCCCACTACTGAGCATGGGTCTCTCCTCATTATTGAGGAGGCCTTGAGTATACTCCACCACGCTGCTCCAGTGCGGATTGGGGAGGAGTGAATAAGTGTTTATCATATTAGGTATTTATCACCATAAAATCAACACTTAGTCACTTTCCGTAGTGAATGTACTTAAACAACTTTGTCATACTTGGCTTCCTTTTATCAGATAGAAAACCGCAAACTAGTACTAAAGTGTACCACGTAGAGTGTTTATGAAGTGTTATAGTTTCCTTATGCCTTATCACCAATAGCTTGAACACAAAAGTATCAACTGTTAAATTGTTGAATGCTCAAGTATGTGCATAGTTTTCAAAGTATGTTTTGGAGTTTCTTTCACCTTTTCTTTTTGAGGATGCGTAAAAGTAAATAGGTAATTTTATTAATCAATATTGAGTAATAGTTAATGTAGGTGGCCATAGTAATAATGGTTTAATAAACCAAAGGCTATCTGAAGAAATATCTCCTAGGCCCTAGGGCATAGAATCCTTTACATTATAGCATCCCTAAACTTTATCTAATGTAAGCCACCGGCCCTGTCTGCTAATATTTCCAAAGAAATATTTCTAAAAGTTGTCAGTTCCAACTGAAAGCGACTCCTAGAGATGTAGGTCAACAGTTAGGGTTGTAACAACTCCAAATCCATTCAAACACACATTTCCAAGAAAACTTTCAACTATTACAATAACAGTAACCATCTTAAAGCCATTAACGTCTTCTCGAGTGTAATTCTGCAGCCCTTGAGATATTAAATCCTTGAGAATCTGACAAATATTGGACAAATGAAGTCTGTATGAATACCAGTGATGGGCTCACTCGGAGCTAAGATTAAAAATTCACAGTCAAACTAGAGGATCGTTTTTAATATCTATTAGCTCATCGCCATTCACTCTCGGCCTGGGCTGGGCTTACAGAAACAAAGAAAGTTATTAATGTTTGTAGCCATTGTCTGAAGCGTGAAACACCGCCAGCATAAGCTGCTACTTCCATCCTAAGCCGGTGTGAGACGAACGTAAAGAGGGACGGCTCCAGTTCACTGGTCAGAAACATCTACTAAAATACGGTTCCTATTGTCCGTCTTGAGAGGATATTCTTCTTGTTTCAGTTTGTTTTCACCAGAATCTCGACGCATCGCTTTTGTCAGCTAAATTGTGTTGATCGACGCGGGTTTATTACGGCATTGGCTAAATACTGAATAGACAAATTTAATTGGATTCGTAAAAAAAATATTGCATCGGCAAATGAGGGCAAAGAATTATTAACCTCAAAACAAAATACCATATTTTATTGATAAACTAAGTGTTGATTTAAAACTTGACGTATACGGATTGTGCACATTTTATTTTGATAAGGATACCTCTTATATTTATTTTGTATCTAATATTTATACTAAAATTCGGCCGTGTCCACAATTAATGCAACTGGATCGAAATATCGAAGCAAAAATTCATATCGTGAATACCTGTGTCACAAAATTTACGTGTTAAGGCTCGTTCGTTGTCTATCAGTTTCTGTGAGCTTTTTAATAAACAATCGTAATAAAATTTATTTCGCATCATGTCGGCTTATGCCGATCCGCTTTGCGCAATGCTTTGCCGAACTGCCGTTCCAATGGTCCTGGATTCGATTGCCAGATCGGAAATTTGAATGACTTTAAATTTTTGTTTTTGTACTCGATGTGAATAATTATATTCTTGTCTTGTATGTAATCCATGGCACCTACAACACAGGAACATCAACATAACATATGAATATGAGGATTATTATTCAATAACTCCTTACAACATTACCGTAAACAACTCATCCAAACAATATTATAGTTACATGATAGTTTAAATTTGAGCATTTAAGTAATTTTGCTTAGCTCTACAAACAGTTACAGAGTTTAAAACAATATTTTGTGATGGCGAGACATGCGAAGTACAAAACAAGTAAGTATTTTTAGATTAATCCAACTCTTGTTCGGTTTAGTTCAGTTGACTGGAACGTACTTTGACATGTTTTTATTTGTTTATTTTCTTTCTCACTGGAGAAAACTTATTCCTTATGTTTACAAAATAGTTCCAAATACCCAGTGAAAAAAATACAAAGTTTGCCAAATTATTAACTACTACAACTAACGATCAGTATCAATCCCTGCTGCAATTCTTTATACCTACTCTGCCGTCATAACGAAGAGTGCAATAACTAGGTTTTGATTACTTTCGAGATAATCGCGGTTAAAAGTTAAATTTTTGTTTTGTGTGTCTCTTCGTAACCATAAAAGCTGTTGGTTTGAAACTTTTACTATACGACAGATAAAATAATTCTTAATTTTATGTAGTATATAATATTTGTATATAACTTTATATATATACTTTAAACGCAATTTTATATATGTCATTGGGACATATGAATTGTTTTGATACAGTATTCCTAATCATAACTGCAATAACTACACTACTTATTGCAGTTTTTTTTAGTAAACTGACGTATTATTGACATATTGCTCTTTTATGTAGCACAAAATACAGTTTCTTCCAACCATAAGTGCAATAACTGTCCTAGTTATTGAGATTTTCCATAGTAAAATATTTTAATTAGATATAAGGCAGAGATGGTTAATTGTAAGAACATAATAATTTATACCAAAATATATTAAAACAATATATTTGGTATGAAAATATTTATTTATAAAGTACAATTATATGAAATTGTAAAAGTCTAAATAAATTTTATCAATGAAATCACTACATAGCGTTTTCTTACTTACATTCTACATTCAACAATTAATAAAATCACAACTTAGAAACTGTAGTTGGTAATTCGCATGTCATATCAATAGAAAAAACGCTTTTAACTATCAACTTCTTTTTTTATCTCTTTTCTTATATAAAAACAGTAAAATCATGTATCCCTAAAAAATCGAGATAATTAGATATAATCCACGTTACGTTTGTATTGGGATATTGTTTGCGAAGATCATTGTGGTGTCAATTCACCACAAATTCAATAAGTTTTTCGAAGAAATGCCAGGATTCTGCTGCCTTAGTGGCAAAACGAAATTATCAGTATTGACACCGCCATCTGAACCATTGCATTTCTGTTTCGTGGCAAACCAAAAGAATCGCGACATTTTCTAGCCAACAACCAAACCTACAATAGTTATTTCCAAGTGATTTCATTTGGGACAGAAATTATTGAAGAACCAGGATTTAATCCAATTTTGAAGGTATTTACATATTTTTGTTTTTACGCACAAATCAGAAGTAACTTTTATAATTATTTCTGAAGGAAAATAAGATAAAACATTATATATTGGTAGAGAATGACACCAGGCAAAGTAGCAAAATAGCATAAATACATATTTAAATAAATAAATTTCCTGACATGTTGTTTCATAGGTAAATGGGATTAAAATGATTGGATAATGACTTTGCGTTTTATTCTGTAGATGCACGGAAAATTCACCATCGAATTGGATCATTGCCGTCTCTCGGAGATCCACAACATATTTTTTACAAATACACCTCATGGACAACATGGGAAAACAACTTAATTGACGTCTAGAGATTAATACAACTATGAAAAAAGCTATTCTTCCAGACATGCAATAACGACTTCATGAACATCATGCATTGGTTAGGATATTCAAGACTGCTTTGGAGCGCATGTCAAATGATGACTACAAAGTCTTTTTCAGAGTGGAAAAACGATCAGTTGGAATAAACGAACATATACGAAATATACGAAAATAAAAGAGTTTGATGTTGTCAATTTCATTATTTCATAATGAAGGATTTAACATTATCAATTTGTATTAAATTTTTCAAATAGTATAATCTGGTCTATCATTGACTGTTTGGCGGAACGAAGTTCGCCAGGCCCGTTAGTAAGTAGTAAGACTAGTAGTACATTTAGTAAGCTAGACATTTTACGTAACAAATTTCCTTATGATAAATGCAATAACTCTTTAAATGTTGCGCTTATAACTAGTAAATGTATTAAAAATTTATAAAACGTACTAGTCATAAGTGCAGTAACTGAGACTTATTGCCGTTATTTTAAGTAATACGACAAAATATCAAAGCTATCCAAGTCATAACTCAAGATATTTCGGTTATGATTTGCTGCTTAAAAACCGTAACTTTAGATATTGCAGTTATGATAACCAACAAAACCAAAACTAATGAAGATACAAAAAAGACGTCTAAGAAGAAAATATAGAGCTCATTTTCCTGATTATGGATATGTTATTAACTCAATTTGCTCAAAAACACGAGTTATTGCACTCTTCGTTAGGACGGCAGTACTAACGAACTAACTTTTTTATGGAATTAAGGTAGCAACGAGGATGATGCACCACCCTTCCGCTGTTGCCCATGACAACTGTAATTGACTTAGAGCACGACTCAAGAGACTAGTGTGGCTAGTCCAGCCCCCTTATTATGAGCAGTTAATTCCAGACAGTTCCCGTTCACAACGTGTGGGTGACAGAGACAGCATACATGTAATAAGGCGCTTACAGCTTAGAGCTCGTTCCCACTTGTCGGGCATCAGATTCGTATGTTAATCTGATGTCGGCGCCTTTGTTCACACACACGATTAATAATCGGGTGTCGGTCGAACCTAGTGCCAATTTTAAGCACTCTACGCGAGGCGACTGTGCACGATGATAGACGTTGATGAAGTTCTTGTTGTGATGTACGATATTATTCTTTAAGAAGAAAAGGAAGAAAGACAGACAAGGAAAGAAAATATTGGGTGCACCCAATCCTGAGAGAGAGATTTAGTTTGGGAACATTTCAGAAGTTAATAACAGAATTGAGAGATGACGAAATTAAGTTTTTCAATTATTTTAGAATGGCGATAACTACATTCAACCATCTATTGGATCAAATATCATTGAGCATGAACAACCAAATGAGAGGATTATCGGCCCCGACATCAGACAAATGTGAACAGCGCCGTTCTTAATCATAGGCGAGCGAGATCCGACACGATTTTTTTCCGGGCGTAGAGGGCTGGCAAAACACCCGACATTTCTTGTCGGCGCCGACACAAAATCGGTTTCCGATAAGTGTGAATAGCTCTATTTATAATGTTCTGCCACGATAACCTCCGATTAATATACGGATCTGACACCCGACAAGTGGGAACGAGCTCTTACATGTAATAAGGCGCTGTCTCTATCACCCACACGTTGTGCACGTAAACTGTCTGGAATTAAGAGCTCATAATACGGGGGCAGTTACGAAATAATGCTAGGTAGGTGCCCCATCGCCAGCAAGTCACCCAGTGAATGTCTCCTATTACCTACTCACCACTCACTAACTCACTCACTAAGACACGTACAAAAGAAATAACATTAATTGTTATTTGTTAAGAATGGGTTAAATAATGAAATGAAAACTCACGACATCCCTATTTATACACAAAACTGCATAACTACATCTCCAACATATAAGTAACAGGCAAACCAAGCGAGTAAAACAAACGACGCCGTCGACAAGAGATAATCGTCAGTAAATAGAGACTAAATTACCGTGAAAGTTTTGACTAACGACAAGAACAGCTGTTGCGGATGTTGGTGTTAAAAAACATGCCATTATAGCACTAGTTGCTCCCAGCAGTTTATTTCCTCAACATTATTGTTGAAGCGGCAGCTATAAAGGATAATACGCGATTCGGGCTAACGAGCTAGCGTAAACGAGAGGTCGTCGTTACAAGAGTAGGATGGCCACGATAAACCCCAGAAAGGCATAGTTTCGAGGACGTTTTATTGATTGTTAATTGCTACGGATTTCGGGGTGTCCACACGGCGACCGGTGACGGATATTCGGGATTATCTGCGAATGTACCAGTCTTTAATTAGGTTAGGGTATCCGACCGACAAGTAAATAAACCAAACGAAGATTAAGGTTTACTTTTACTTAAGCCTAATTAAGGTACAGTTTGTTAACTCAGGACGAGAAGCAGTGAATGTTCACGCAGTTATATTTGCGTCTAGAATTATTTCAAGAGGTCGACTTATTTAACTATTACATCCGCCCTCATTAAGTTTCGAGTATATTTCTTGCGTTCACAAATACCAGCACCTTCTAAAATAATTAACCGAAATTTACTTTAGACATAATTCAATTAATAAATCATCAAAGTTCGGTATTGAAATAGCAAGAACAAACGCTCAAACAAATCCACAATTAGACAAACCGACAAACGAACAAACACAAATTCAACTTAAAATTAATTTTAGTATGTACCTACTCTATTGCGTTATTAAGTACCTCTATTAACTCTAGTAAAAGTTTTTTCCCGAATATCTTTCATCGTGCAATTGTTAATAAAATAAATACAGATGTGGGTACTGTATAAATATCACTATAGTAGTGAGTTCCCGTGAGTACCTACTAATTGATTCCGCTGGGAAGGAGTATCATTATAATTGACAGTAAACGTACTTTAGTACATAGTATCTCAATGCAGTAAACTCAAAACAGCAAGTAGTCAACAGCTGCAACAACTATTTGGTTGTTAAAAAAGGCGACATAATATGCAAAAATTCGCAAAACAATACAACAACAAGCAACAAAAAAAAATCCCAAATTGTATAGATACGGATTAAAAACGAGCAAGAAAAATTTAATTAACAATGCTTCCGTACAAACAGGGCAGTAGGCACGCGAATTAACTCGTTGCTGAAGCAGCTGAAACATTTTTTCGATGCGGATCAAAGCAAAATAAACATGTTCGCAACACAAAGACACGTCACCCGCTGTATCACAAAAGTGACGTCAAAGAGAACCGACATGAAAGGGGCTTTCCTAAAAAATGGTTCGCGTGGCTTCGACAGGGTCTCTTACTCCTATTTTTTTGTTTGTCCACCGCCGTTGCTCATATTATTGTGTCTAAATTAAAGGTCACGTCTGAGTTTTATTATTTATAGTAAAATACGACGGCAGTTTTGGGCATGATTTAATTTTTTTTAGTTTTTCTCAATTTTGTAACTCGACTACGGCGGATGGTTCTGAATTAAATCGGTATGTACGAACAGACCCAGACATAAAGATCATAATTGAATGCTTTTGTTTTAGTTGGTCCGTTGCCGCGTCGTTGCAATATGCGCAGTGTTTTAAACTCCCAAACGGGGAACTTGGGCGAAATTTTTTTTTTATAGCCTGAAGGGCAGACGTAAAAGCAGACGAGCCACCTGATTGTAAGTGGTCATCGGCGCCTATCGACACGAGCAACACCAGGGGAATCACCAGTGCAACGCCGGCCCTGAAGGAGAACTCTTTTTACACCTTTCTTGAAGAGCCCCATGTCAAAGCGCTCTGGGAATACCTCAGAAGGAAGCTCATTCAAACGGACCATAGTCGTTCGCCACGAATCCAAGCGATGCGGATGAAACTTCAATCTTCGGCGAGTGGTGCGATGATGAAAGGGGGAAGTTGGCACCAAATCGAATAATTCCTCGGAGCACTCACCGTTGTAAAGTCGGTAGAACACGCAGAGACATCCAATGTCTCTCCTAAGACTCAGGTGTTTTAACCTGTTAGTGATTCGTGGGTTGTTGACAACTCGGACTGCGCGCTTTTGTATGGCGTCAAATGGGTTAAGTTGGTATTGTGGCGCCCCTGCCCACAGGTGAGAACAGTACTCCATGTGAGGCCTGACTTGAGCTTTATAAAGCATCAGAAGGTCCCTCGCAGTCAAGTACTGCTTCGCCCGGTTCAGGACGCCAAGCTTTTTGGAGGCCAGTTTGGCCTTAGCTTCCAGATGACACCGATACCGCACGTCGCTCGAAATGTCAACACCCAGAATCCCAACACTTTTACTAACGGTGAGCGCGGTACCCTGGAATTGAGGCACTTTGACAAATGGGGTTTTCTTAGCGGAAAACGCGCAAACTCCTACACGCCTAAATCCTACACGCATCTCTAATTTTCAAAAATTATGTGGCTATCACAATTATGTAGAGGCTTCGGCAAAGAAAAATCGTCATGAAACTTAATAATAATAATAATAAAATCTTTTATTGCCACACAAACAATTACAAATAAAGTACACAATAAAAATAACAAGCAGAAATAGTGGGCAAAAGGATGTGGCTCAGCTTGTGCTGTCATAGGACCGTAGTCTAATGCAGCGCTGTTTTTCAGCCACTTCCTATCCCTATGCTGTTGGGCGGGAGTAGAATTGAGTTATCCCCGGCTCCCACAAACGTTTTAACAAATTAAAAAACAAACGAAACAAGATTAAACTATTTTAAGATTAGTACCATTTTACAATTGTGATTGACAACAACTAAAAATTAACAAAAAAGTAAAAATAATAAACGATAAATTTTGTTATCGTCCGTCACCCTTAATTATGTATGTGTGTGTTTGTATATGTGTATCGTGAAACTTCGTCAAAGTTATTTCAAACCTTTCTATGTATGAGGGTAGGTACTCACTTTGTAGTGTAGTTTTGCCTATCCCTAAATATTTTTTCTTTTCCGTTTTGAGATTCTACCGCCATCAACACCGGAAACCGACATAACAATGTTTCCCGAGTAAGTGACAATAAAATGAAATGTAACGTCCGTTTGTATTACCATTACGCTCTTAAACAGTTCGTTGGGACTGTCCTGGACATGGCGTCGGCATGGCCACAGTATAATCTCACGTGTATGTTCATTTTTCGTTCGCGTTTATGACGTAATAAAATGTTTTTCTCCTACGCGCCTGTTGTTAGCAAGTAACGCGCTTTAGACGGCCTTCGTAATGATTGGTGTAAAATTTATAGGCCATGACTTTGGAAAGCGCTCTGCCGTAACCTTTGTAGCACCTAGTTTACGGCTTTAAGCTTACTATAAAGCAACTTTCTAAGTGAGTCTGTATTTTTGTAGATTTGTCATGTCTAAGTGCTGTTACATACGGTGCATTACACTTTCGTTATTGGTCATTGATTTTATTCGGATATTCGACAAAGAATACTGCCAACCACCAGAATACGGATGCACACTAGTCGTTAAGTGTTAAAAATCAATAAAACATTGAACATAGAAATATTTTTGTCCGAAATACTTGAAGCAATAAAATAGGTTTTCTTAAATAAAAATTAAATTAAAAAAACCCCCGACACAAACATTTAAAAAGTAAAAAATAATATCTCTAAAAATAATACGTCGCGTTGGGGGACCGCTCCATTTACTTCTAACTTTAACACAAACCAAACCAAATTGAAATCGCTTTATCCGTTCGGGAGCTACGATGCCACAAGACACACAAACACACACACACACACACACACACACACACACACACACACACAGACACGTCAAACTTATAACACCCCTCTTTTTGCGTCGGGGGTTAAAAAGCAAGGAAAGCAAGATCGCCATTGATCAAGTTCCCATCTAACCTCGACGAGAGATTAGCATACATAAAATCGACTGTAAGCCTATGGAGGTCGTTTAATTATAATGTACTTAGGAGTAGGTATATGCAGAAAATTATGTCACAATACATCTTTACGTATTTCGGACCGGTATCACATTCCGATATCATGGTAGTGTGTAACAGCTCTTACCCTGGAACCGTGACAAAATAAGCTGATTCAGAGATATCCATTTGTATTACTTACACATTAAACATGACAGTGTTATGCTCGTGTCACACAGTTATCTTGACGTCCGTAATCTTTACGTTCCAACCGTGCGTAAAACCTAGTGATGACGTCATGACCTATTAAACATTATGACCTTGATCCCGGATTCATCGTTCCACGAAATGCGTTTGTGTGACTTGGCACGCAAGGAATTGCTTTTGACCGATTTTCACACACATATGACACAAATGTTTGAACCTATAGATATAACACTATTCTCCACTATTATTGTTTTATGGGTGCTTTATAACGGAAAAGACCCATTGGAAGAGACTTGCATATAGTACACAGAGATTTCATCCATCGGATAGTTCAGACCAATGTCCTTTAGTCGTAAGTTCTACTGAACTACCGATGAGAGAGTTCCAGATTCCTCTCTTGAAAATCTTCAACTTACTTATCCCATTAAGTTGGTGTGGCAGAGGGGAACAGTCTATAATCCACCACTCTCTCCAAATTTTGGTACACACCATACAATTTCAAGCATATTATAGTGAATCTTTAGGCATACCTACAGATTTCTTCAAGGTTTTCCTTCACGGATACAAGTACCAATTAAATTCTAAAAAGCACTCCAACTACCACTGCTTTTTGTAAAGGTAACATTTTATTTTTGTTCAGCGGCGTATTCATACAGTCTAATACTTTTCATCCACGATCTATACGAGGCGCGTAAAATAGGTCGCGAATGCGTTTCCGTTGAAATGGGCCGACCCGCGAGCGAACACACATCGCAGAGCCTAGCTGTGAATACGCGTGTGTTTAGCTGGATAAAGGTTAAATCTATCCCGCATTGCGGATCACCCAGCTTTTTTTTCTAGCAACTTACGGCATGCGACAGAAGCCCAGCTTTTTCAATTCACATAAAAATTCAAGTAATAAATATTTACTCAAATTGGCGCAAAAATTTTCATTGCAATTTCATTTCTATAAAAGTAAAAAACGCATATAAGTATTTACTCAATATTGTCGTGAACATCCCTCAGGAAAGACTGGATGAGTTTTGCTCAGTCTTTGATAATGCGTACCGCGAAGGACTCGAATAAATGCTTGTGATCCCATTCGATTACAATGCGTGAGCCTTTAAGAGTGAAAAAGTTATTTTTAAGTTTGTTCGCTTTGCCAGATAAGAGCTTCGTTACTACTTAGTATCAGGTCGGATCGTAGTCAAGCAGTAGGTACCTACCTAAATAACAAAAACTAAAAAAAAACTAACGCACGATGCTGACAGTGCAGAGTGGATTCGAATTGAAATTTTCAGCTTGAATTAAAAGCGCTCTTGTTGTTTTCTAGATTTCGTGTATAAATCAATGATTGAGGGAGACCCTTTCACTTTTTCACAAGTAGGTATGACACATTTTGTGTCTTTTATTTATTTATTTATTTATTTTTTATTGCACCAACAAAGTACACACTAATACAAGCATAAATTATAAATTAGTTGTTGGGAATACAAATAAAGTGTTACCTCAATTACAGGCGCAAATAACATTCTCCAATATGCGCATACATTAACATAAAACATAATATGATTTTTGAATATAATTACATTATTGTTAATTACATTTCAGGCAAAAACAAAAGAAACAAATAGGATATTATATAAATAAAAGTCAATAAAATAGAAATAAATTACTCAAAGTGAAGATAAATCAATTTGCATTGATATGATTACATAATGTCTTATAAATATAGTTAGATACGTCAAAACAAAGTGAATGTCTATTCACAGCTTAGAATATCATTGCCTAATTGTAATCTACTATTAATCGATGTATGAATATAAATCAAGTGTTTAAATTGTCTTGGCGGAATGATCTTCCAAAGGAACCCGATTCTACAGATTGCGGGATAAGTGAGGGTCTTACCCACTAAAAGACCCTCGGCGTCCATCCAACGCATGTGGAGATACCCTGGGATCTCATGTGAAGACAGCAGCATCTACCCCATGTAAAACCTGAATGATCTGACCCTGACAGGTCTCTAAAAGGGTCGGGTGAGAAAATAAACATAAATATCTTGACTGATTTTCAGGCCCTGGCTTTCACCGAGTCTTCTATAGGTTATGTACATAGGTATATGTGTAGATTAGACATAAAATTACAGCAATATACATAGCGCATGCCGTATAGCGATCACTCCACAGGTTGACGGTGCCAGGACATTTCAATAACGCTCAATTAATAACGAGAGTTCGGGAGGGGCAAAGTTGGCAGGTCCCTTGAGACATTGTTATTAAAATTAAATTAAGGCAATTTGTGGTACGCCAGATTAAGAGCCTAATAAACCTTCTAAATATTTAGCTGTTGACGAATTTTGGGACCGACGAGAATCGAACATACATTGTTTTCATAAATTAATTTTAAGTATACTCACAAGATGAACTTCTTCCTTCTATGTACTACAATGTATAAAAAGTAAAAAATAATATCTCTAAAAATAATACGTCGCGTTGGGGGACCGCTCCTAACTACTCATTATCTACGATTTTTTTCATAAGTATCACATGCCTACCTACTTAGTCCTTTACCCAAGACTTATCATATTTTATCAATATTTTATCAATATTTTTTTGTGTTAAAGTTAGAAGTAAATGGAGCGGTCCCCCAACGCGACGTATTATTTTTAGAGATATTATTTTTTACTTTTTAAATGTTTGTGTCGGGGGTTTTTTAAATTTTTAATTTAATTTTTATTTTATACTTTTTATAGGTAAGAATATTCTCGATTAAGTCATAAATATTCTCTTACTGTGCCCTTTCATTTGAGACCCCACACGAGTATACTTGCATACATTCGGCTATTCTTCCCCGCTTTTACCCCCCATAACTTTTAAACGGCTCAACCGATTTTCATAAAACATATTTTAAAATATGCGCCCGTAAGTTCCCTTTAATACAAAAAAAACTAAATTGAAATCGCTTCATCCGTTTGGGAGCTATGATGCCACAAAGAGACAGAATGAAAATTCTTCCCCCCTTTCAGCCCCAATAACTTTTAAACGGCTCAACCGATTTTCATCAAACATATCTAAAAATACGCGCCCGTAAGTCCCCTTTAATACAAAGAAAACTAAATTGAAATCGCTTCATCCGTTCGGGAGCTATGATGCCACAAAGAGACAGAATGAAAATTCTTCCCCCCTTTCAGCCCCAATAACTTTTAAACGGCTCAACCGATTTTCATCAAACATATCTAAAAACACGCGCCCGTAAGTCCCCTTTAATACAAAGAAAACTAAATTGAAATCGCTTCATCCGTTCGGGAGCTATGATGCCACAGACAGACAGACAGACACACACACACACACACAGACACGTCAAACTTATAACACCCCTCTTTTTGCGTCGGGGGTTAATTAGGTACTTGAAGTTCAGGGGTGTTACAGGGGTGTAACTTACATTTTGTAACCTGATTTCTGCCAAAATAATCACCATCATATCATAATAATATCCTGATCGTTCCCACTTGTGTTGGAGAAGAGAAACTTTCTTGGTGTATAAAATTACGAAGTTCTGGCCATCGCGAGCTCGTGCTCTAGCCCGGTTGTCGCCATAACATATTTTCATTATTGTCACGGCTCAAATCAAATCGATGGATGTCAGAACCATCAAATCAGCTCATGCATCTGGCCTGTGATCTACCACAAAGTTACATAGATTCATAATCCATACTAATATTATAAATGCGAAAGTCTGTCTGTCTGTCTGTCTGTCTGTCTGTCTGTCTGTCTGTGACGTTTTCACGGCTAAACCACCGGTCCGATTTGGATGAAATTCGGAATGAAAATAGTTGAAGACCCAGAGTCACACATAGGCTATATTTTTTTTCAAAAATCAACCCCTAAAGGCTTGAAATAGGGGATGAAAGTTTGTATGAAAAATCTAAACCGCCTGACCGATTTCGATTAATTTTCCCAGGAAGATAGTTGGTGACGTACCCCCTTCCCCACTTCCCCAGTTCGCGATATAAACGAATTCCACGCGGGCGAAGCCGCGGGCAAAAGCTAGTACATACATAAACTGTTAGATACAAACGTACAGATAGACAAATAAAATATAATAGTAGAAAAAATTCTGTGACTTGTATTGATCAAATATGACCATAAAAATATATTTTCTTGATTACTTATCCCTTTTTTTACAAACATAAACCACAATTACAAGTACCTATAGATATTTTTATACGTCCGACTAGCGAACCGCCCTCGCTTCGCTTCGGGACCCGTAAGTATCAACCGCGTAGGTCCCGCTCCCGTAGGAATTTCGGGAAGATAATAAACTATCACCAAAATTAATTGAGGTTAAATTAAATTAAACTTAGAAATAAAGCTTACGACAAAATAATAGCAAAGTAGCAAAGGATCACAGCAAGATTAGGTAATTCAGATTAAACTTGGTAACGCGGCAAGTTTGGTATGGCAGTGGGTTCGACCAAATTTGATTACCATAAAAACGGTTCTAGTGTGTTAATCTTAAAAGATAGACATATACAGTGTCGTGGACATTTTTTAGATCATTTCAAGAGGAATAATTCTTTCATACATATATTTTTGGTATCTTGAATCGTTTTCGCAACGCATGCAACGAAAGCCCTCGAGAATGAATAATTTTCCCCGTTTTTTCCACATTTTCCATTATTTCTTCGCTCCTAATTGTTGCAGCGTGATGTTATATAGCCTATAGCCTTCCTCGATAAAAGGTCTATTCAACACAAGAAAAAATTTTCAATTCGAACCAGTAGTTCCTGAGATTAGCGCGTTCAACCAAACAAACAAACAAACAAACAAACTCTTCAGCTTTATAATATTAGTATAGATTATATTACTGGGCGAATAGACTCACTGTAACCTAAAACTCCCATAATACTCATAAGATATTATTATAATCGTAGTTACAACATGTTGTGCGCGATATCACACTCATATATTTCAGAGACCCCTGGATATTAATAAATTATTTCTAACAAAGTTGCACAATTTAATATTAAAATAAACTTGTTTCAATTAAGCTAAACAAACGAGTATCTCTCCAATAAATAGACAAACTGTTGTACCGTTCTGTTCGCCAAGTTTTAAATGGAACACCGTGTACAATGTTACTACCCAGTGTTATTAATAAACTCCTAATACCCGCTCGCACCCGACATTGAAGTGCGTTTAGGGAGCAAGCGAATTTACGGGAAGAATTATGCAAATGGCCGCACAACTTGGGGCGGGTGTAAACGATGTAATATTGGTGTGGTATTCATTTGTTGGTTCGAAAAATTAACAATATTTTTATGTTATTTATACAAGTACCATCTGAAAGTCTTTGCTTTAGGACTTGGCTGAAGAGTTTTCTTCGATCGCTAAATTATTATGACTTCCTTAAGTATACTGATTTGTGGAAGTATGTATTTCCAAGTAAGTACACTTAGTATATAGGTACCTACCTAAAGAACTTTTCCACAGTTTTGACTATTTTAAATTTGAATGATATTGTATCGTTATTTTCGAATAGTTAAGATTACTGCTGGAGATATGGAATCTTAAGAACCAACGCCTAATGACATTCTTTATAATACCGGACTCTTCTAAATGTGATAACCACCTTTGTCATGGCTTAACTTAAGTTTTGTTCAGAGCCGGTCACAATTATCATGGGGGCAGCGGAAGAAGTGCTGGGAGATCTTTTGCTATCATTCCACGAAAAAAAAACTTAAAAAGTAAGTAAGAAGACGTAACGAGTAACGGTTATCAGGCATAAAATTAAATAAATCACCTAAATATGAAACTCAAAACAAAATACGAAAGTTTTTCCGTTGAAAACATAGCTACAGAACCACTTAAACGCTGTTTGCGAATGTTTACAGCATTCGCACTCAACTGTCACTCTTGCTATCACTGAATAAATTATCACGTAGTTCGCTAGCCCTGAACCGATCCATTAATCAGCCCCGCCCCGCATCGAGCAATGTACAGCGTCCATTACCTTATTGTCGGCAGGTGGCGCTGAGTGTACGCGCGCATTTATCAAAGTTCGTCGAGATGAATGGACGGACGTGTTTCGGAGCAGAGTCGATCTCTTATGACGACCCAGTTTCTGACTCTTATGTTAAATATTCATGCGTGTATTGTATTAATAACGCTTTTATTAACTTCACTTTTATATTCATACTTTTGTGTACAAACATAATAAAATTTCATTTTTTCATTCACTCAATCAGCATTTTGAATGTGGTCTTAATGTTTTGAAGGTAATTCACAAATTTTGTGATTGATTTAAGCAATCCTTTTTTCACTCCCGGAATCTATTGTTAAAAGTCGGTTCACTATTTCTTTAAAGAATTCCACATCATAATCGGAATGGAACGCCGACGCGGACAAAATATTCCAATGCTCCGCGCGGCTCGCATAACGAATTCGAGGCAAAACATGCCGTCCGGCGTCCGTACCGTTGCAATGTTAGGATGGGTACTCGGAGGAATCGGAATGGAAAATCAATTCGTGCTATTCTACTACACATTAAATATCTACTTTATTTTCGTAAAAACGTTTTCTTCTATTCGACTCTAACTCATGGTGTTGTTGACCCAATAAAAAAGATGGTTGAATAAAGACTAAGGGTACCCGCAGACTGACTGCCGCCACCGGCGGCTGTGGCGCTTCTTTTTAAAAGCGCTGTCCGGCCAACAGCCGCTTCAGCTGAATTCTGCTCACTGTTTTTGGAGCTGTTGACTGTCGGCCGGATCGCGCTTCTAAAAAGAAGCGCCACAGCCGCCGGTGGCTGCAGTCAGTTTGCTGAGACCCTAAAGACTAAGCCAATAAGCCAATAACATCCGCACTACTTTTAGCCACATGATTTCACAAATTAAACTAGTTTTGCTAAAGCTGGCTCCGAAATACCCGCAGAAAAGAAACATGATACACCTCAACGCACTACCCTAAAAAGGTCCACAAAGTCAACCCAAATTGGTTTAACATCTATCATGTCGCAGTCAACATCGGGGGTTCCCCGAGCAAAGCTCAAACATTAAAAGGTATTTCATGAATAAGAAAACAACAAATGAAATAGGATATATTTTTATATTCATGAGACTTCCGTCGTTATCTTTTATTAAATGATTGGCTGAAGTCGATTTACTAAACCCGGAAAACTGGGAGCTGACAAAATATTGTCGAAGAAAAAGGGATGCGAGTAGGTAGCAAAGTTCCTCATCCTCAGGTGCTAACGTTTATTTTAATATTAGGGCGAAATCCAAAAGTAAAACACGCCCTTCAATTCTGTTACCGCTGCCAAACGTATATTCTTCTGAAAAGGAAACGTCACTTTAGATTGTTTCTATCCTATATGTTTCTAGAAAGAAACATATATTATTTACACAAACTCACCATTTCTATGCCCCATTTGAGGAGCATCGGCGCGTAGAAACGGGTATTTTTTGGTGGTCATACTGGTGTTGTTACAACTGACTTCAAGAAGGATCTTGTAGTCATCTTTTAGCTTTTCTGTTAATAGCCCACCACAGAGAACGGGTCTCTCTCATACCTCAGGAGGCCTAGAGAATTTGAGTAGGCAACTCAAGTGTCCATACCTATGCCAGCTTCCGACATGGCGTTACGCTTGCTTATTGCTTGCCTGACTCGGCCAATCAGTTGGCATCAACATAAATTCAATTTGCTTTAATATGGAATAAAATACGCTAAGAAATATGTAGCCTACTTTATTTTACTGAGCTATAAATAAACTTCTATAATATCACCTTTTTTTTTTTATCGAGGGGGAAACCTTCAAAAGGTACCCGGTGCCGTGGGAGCGACACAGGGTTATGTGGGACTTTTACCCACTAAAACCCCCCCCGGTGGCCTGCCTCAACGCTTGTGGAGGACTCCGGGATCTCCAAAGGAACGCGACCGGTGCCCTCCAAGCGCGATGTCCCGTACGGACCCATCTCAAACGGCTCTGTGCGGCCACACACAGAGCAGTTCTTCCCGGGGTTGCCATTGGGCGGTTCGAGCTCCCACTCTAGCCGCCCGCAACCCCGAACGCCCCCTTTTAGTCGCCTCTTACGACAGGCAGGGGATACCGAAGCTCGTATTCTGGTCCCGAGCTACAGGGACATCTATAATATCACCTACTGATGTAAACAGATCGATGGTTTATTTTGGAACTATGTATCGTTTTCATATTTTTTGTAGCCAAGATACTCGGAACTTTATTACTCCGTAAGCAAATAACCTGACGTCATTATCATGTGACTGGCAGTCGTCCAGGTTTGCTTAAGCAGGCGCCACTAGGAAGACTTATGGCTAAGAGTTAAAATTAGAATGAGGAAGAAACTTTTCCATGTCAAAAGATACCCTAGATCGTAAGTTTTAACTGAGAATCGTGCCTGGTATCAAAGTTAACCGAGAACTCTTACATCAAAATAGTCGTCTAAACCACTGAGACGTAGAAAACTAGCTAACAAAACTTAGGTTAAAGTACGTATCGACTTCACAGAGTAAACTGAAAGAAATACACTAGATACGGGCTTATTGAAAACCTGACCTACTTAAGACAGGTAAAAACTTGAGGCAGTCCGTAACGAACCTCAAGTTTCAAAGAGATTCCGCTCGGAGGAAAAAAGAGTTGGAAGCGTGTACTGTCGTTCTAATGACATGTCATGCCGACATGGTTGGAATAAAGGCATAAATAAGTCCGCTTAACTATACTATGGATCATAATTATTTTTATCGCTGAAAACATACGAATAAACAGGTACGAAATGCCATTGGGCATGTAAAACATTGACGATTTTGTTTTTTTTATTAACACTGAAATTTCGAAGAAATTACACAACTTCGATAAAGAAAAACATCATGGGAAAAACCTGCACTCTGAGCGTTCCCATAATTTTCTCAGTTGTACCAATTCTACCGATCTGGATTTGGCCCGTGGACTGTGGTCTGCATTCCTCACATTATGAGAGGACATCCAAGTCAAACAATGGGACACTAATGGGTTGAGTAAGAGAAAAGAAAAAGTGCCAATACATTGATAGTAGCTCAAACCCAAGGAACCAGACAAAATAAAGATCTTGATCATACTGTTATTTAATTACTGCGAATTTGTCCAATTCAATTTGTCCCCAACTCGATACAACTATAACCTTACAACGAAAAGATCTTCAGCGAACGAAGTCGATTTTCTTTTGAAACTAAATTCAGAATGAAAAAGGCTAATGAAATTAAGCTTGGAGCGAGGACCTTACAACAAAGCCTACTGCAGCTCAAAGGTATACTTTTGTAACAAATTTGCATGGAATTAGGACAAAATTTGCTCATTACCTTATCGTTAGCACAGTTGATTCAACTTAGAGTCTCTTATAAAATTACATGGGACTTGTTAGATAAAGAAAGTCAAAATAATATAGACGAAAAAACGGAGCACAATTGTTAATATAATCCTACAGAACTGGTAATATGAAGACGTTAAGACAAAGAAATTCATTCCCAAACGTGGATGTGAGCATCATCATCATCGTCACCTCTTATTACTGTACTTTTAGTTGCTCATCCAATTTAAGGGGTATCACCTTTTAACTCCTTTCAGGTACACTCACGGTTGTGATAAAAATACAGTCACGTCCCGGTTTTTAACATCATTCAGATATCGTCGTAAAGTAGCTGTAGACTCTATAGTCATAGTTTCAACGTACTTAGAAATATTAGAAAAAACAACAGTTTTTTTTACACATAATATCAAAAGATTTCAACCTATTTTAAAGCGCTTTATAGAATAGCAATAGATGGATTATCTTTAACCTTCTATATTTTTAAGTTATTTGGAATATTTCAAAATCTCCTGAGCTGAAACGTTTCACATTTACAAGAAATCTACGTTCATTGAGAATGCCATCAAAATTCGATAAGACAAGCTGTTCAAAAGTTATGGGGGATTTATAAGCACGCACACACAATTCACAAACTCGATTTTTTTAATCGGAGTAACTCCAATTAAGTACATACTTTCCTATATTATTTGAAAATTTTATATTTTCTTAGCAAGATTTAGAAAACGGTCAAGGTATTAATTTACTGCTCTGTATAATACCACGCAGAGGAGTTTTTTGTAACAAAATTGAAACAGATATTATTTTTACACAAGAACGTTGTCTCCAAAGCGCGTGCCAAATAGCTACTTACAGGGCAACTTGGACCAATAAAGCGTAATTTAGTGTCAGCACGTCAAATTTTTTCAATTATAACTTGCTTGAGCTTTGATGGCAACAAAATATTGCAACTTCCTTATTTATAGCTGACTAGTTATCAAGCACGACTTCGGTTACTTAGGAAAAAACGTATGAAATGACTGCTGAAGTTATAAACAACATACTTATACGTTATTATTTTTCAATGTTTCACATTTGTGTCAAAGCCTTGTCTATCCTATACTTTAATGATCAGTAGCGTCCAGCTATATATTTCTAAAAACGTATCAAAATGACTAAAATGCCCGTTTATTCTCCAATAGATTTCACAGTAATCACTCAGAAATTCAAAGTTAGGTGTGGGTTTCTGATTTTCATTCACCATTTCCCGCAGCAAATATTTGGAAGTCATATCAATTAGCCGGAGCTGGATCAAATGTGTTTCAATTAGCGAATGGCAGCGCCAATTCAGCTAAATCTCTATTCGCTATAGTATCCATTTTATCTGCTGTGTCGTTCTGGCGTTATTCTATTACATCAACGTATTTTACTATAGTTCCTACCAATGATTCAACCGTACAATAATTATCGTAAATGAACGAAAATTTCATGTCTTGGTAAGTATGTAAGGCGAGGTCATATGTACTGTTGCCATATGTTCCCGAAAACATTTTAATACAATGGAGTGTCACTGTACTAAAATTTTTAATCCATGTACACTAGTTTCACAGCCCTGGTACGATAGCTACCTGGCTTCAGGTTGTGAACCCTGGTTCTAACTCTATGTACGATTAATTAGGAAGAAGAAATAGATAATTAAATGACAATCGACAAACAAACAAACGTGCCATCTGCTCTAAAGTCACCGTCGCCAATAGGCGTCACTAACACCAATGTCACCACCGACACGCTGTTGCCCAAGAAAGAAGGAAAAGAAGAGAATGCAAATGCTGGCTCTCAATTAATGACATTCACAAGTGTATTTGTAAATACCTACGTGAAATAAACGATTTTGAGTTTTGAGTTTTTGAGTTTCAAGCCAGAAGGAACACGACAAGACATCCGCATCTGACTCCTCAAAGCCTCCAAGGGTTTGGCCCTACATCCAAGATAAGAGCAGCTTTTGAATAAACTAGATGATATTTTAAGTTTTTAATATCATTTCTTGTTTAGATATAACAAGAAGGTTACTAAACTTCTATATTCGTATGAATTTCAGCCGTTTTCACTTACAAATGATACTTGTCGTTTAAGCATAACTCCGTAGCATTCATAAGCTTTCCTTAATGGGTCAAGTTGAGGCGGTCTTTACTACTGACCTATCGAATCAATCAAATCGATTTGAATATTCCAATATAGTCTTGCGATAACAGTGAGTACTGGAACAGTTACATCATTCCGGAAAACCGTAAAATTAAAATCTGTTTTCGGTATTTAATTCCAAGCACATTTCGACACTGCGACACACGTTCGTCCCGTCGCATCCGTGATTCGGTTGCAAAAATTTTAAAAGTTCGGAGCAATTTAACTTTTTCCCTGAGTTACAGTGATGTTTCATAGTCAGCGAGCTACGAATTACTTATGGATTACTTTTGAATAACTTAACAAAAAAAGGAGTAGATTCTCAATTCGTCTATATGTTTTTATGTGTGTTACCTCAGAACTTCATTCTTAGTGAACCGATTTCAATAACTCTTTCGCTATTAGAAATGTGCTATTAGAAAATGACTTCTCCGTCTGGTTACATAAAAATTTGAACGACATCTGACTGTCAGTTTTTGAGTAACGTCCTTCTCAATAATGCGAATTCCATTTGTTCATTATTTTTGACTGTGTATTCCGATTTTGATGATTCTTTTTTTGTTCAAAAGGTAGTGTTTGTCGTGTGATCCCTTATAAATTTGAATAATACCTGGCGAGTGATTTTTGACTTATCTCGACTTTGAAGTCAGGAATTGTTTTGTAAAAAATTAGTTAATATCAGCATAATTATTTTCTACAAGTTTTTTACAAGTGCTAAAATACTATTCTATGTTAACTATCAAATATGTAAAACAATTTTTATCTACAATTATAAATAAAATTAAAAAAAATATATTATTCGTTCCTCGTCTGCGATGAAACGTGTCAGACACAGATTTTGCATTTTCACTCACCCGTCTGTTTCGCTGTATGACAGAGATGACAGTACATCACTTGTTATAATCCTGACATACTTCCCGAGTTCTCTCGACGTTCATTATTCTTTTTGTGCATATACGTAATTCATTCTCACAGATTCACTACGACTTGCATGTGGTTCTGTATTTAAAGTGAGTATGCAATTCGTCCTTCTTAACCGCTATGTGAATGCTCGGCTGTGGTTTCAATCTCGCTGATGTGTCTCTTATCTTCAAAGAAAATCTTTATTCTATCTTCTCATTAAATTTCTATTTAGCTCAGAGGATAGTTATGCTCTAATTAGTTTGGCTACGTTTTAGCATACTGAAATGATATTTTTGTGGTCATAATATTTTATAACCATTAACAAAATTATCACAAGTTGTATGTAGTTCAGCTATAAATAATTCAACTTTCCTAGCTTTGAACGCAACGTTTTTAAAGAATTTGAGGAACTTGATGTGTTTTAAAAATTCACTTGCAATTAAGTCCGAACAAAAATTAAGACCGCCCCTAATGTTAAAATTTATTGCATCAAGAATTAATATCAATTGTTTTGCGGAAGGAAGCACAGCGACAATGCCTATTGAATCCTCCACAATCCAAATATTACAATAGGTTCCCCGCAAACGACGAAATTTTTGTTAATCAAAAAGATAAAAATATTATTTTGTAAAAATTCGCATACCTAAAGGGCCTGAAGAAAAGAATTTCACAGGATCATCAATAACGAATTATTACCGGTCGACTAATTCCACAGCATCATCTTCTATTGTTCCTTTATCAGATGTCCTAGTTTTTCTCCAGCCAGCTCCAGCAGTCTAATTGGCCTCCGTCACTATGGTGATCGACGAGCACTAATAGAGCGACGTGACTCTACAACATTACGGAGCTGCAACTTCTGACATTTGAGGAACGAGAAATAAAATAGTAATGGTTTCATTTCAGTAATCAATGAACGCGCTGAGGAATCCATTGGTGGCATGGCTCTGCCGCTAATGTATGTCTTGTTTAAAAGAGTATTGATTTCCCCGCTAAAATAAAGCGAATTAATTTTATCAGGCGTTACATACTTCGAAGTATTTTGTTATAATTTAGTAAGCGGTAAAGCAAAGCCCCAGTGACTCAACATCACTGCAGATAAAATGTGCTAAACATTTCAGATTTAATTCTAAATAGAATCAAAACTAACCATGCAGGTATATTAAAAAATCTTTCACAATACATCTGTATCATGAAAGAGAATGTGGAGGATTTCATAACCTTTTTAGCAATCATTGAATATGCGCTCCTATGGGCAAAAAGCATCACAGCACGTACCGAACAGAATTGCATACCTAATACGATTACTTGTCAGTATTCCATAAATTACTGATAGAGTGGAATACTGAAATATTACAATCTTTTCACGCTTGTTAAATTTGTATTCGACTTTCATTTAACATTTGTAGGAAGAGGTTCTCCAAAAACAAGATTGTACATAGTAGGTACCTAAGGTACATACCCGACATTAAATATAAAGACTAAATTAAATGTTCTTTTATCTGCACCAGCATTACAATGCCTTTAAAGAACTACACTTAACTAAGGTTCTATTTTTAGCTAAGTACACAAGCGTGCTTTGCATTAAAATATTCACCAGCTGTAAGCTGTTCATCCGCTTATTTATTTATAACGTCACTAAATCAATTTATTACTTATCTCGAATCTCATTATTCTCGAGAAGGAAAATATTCTCCAGTTTCCTTATTACTTTTTACAAGTCAATATCTAACTTTGATTGATAAACCTTCATCGGCATCATTTCCCGGCTTGACATGCCGCCCACAGACATGACTGGCTCACTACTGCTCAGCATCGGAATAATCCTCGGTGACGCGGTGACGGCTGAGAGATAACATAATGGATTATTGTTCCAAATTACTGCACACATGGACAATGGACATGCTTTCACTTAATCAACTTTGAATGGTTTAAGGAAATGTTATGGCTTTATTACGTTTTACTTCATTTGAACGGGGTAAGACTTGACACAGGCTTAACTAAGAGCGTCGCTGTAACAATAAACTTTCTTTAACTGCTGCTCATTATTGTAGATATTTACATTTAATTCCTTTCGACCATTTGTGATCGTACGTATTTTATCGATCGTATTTATTGATTTAATATTAAACAAAGGTATTGCTGATCAGCGACCTAAACTTTCTGGTTCAAATTAATTAAGAAGTTAAAAAACCGGGCCCGTTAACGTCATTTGGTTGGCTTAAAATAGGATTAAGCGGAAAATAAAACAAGGAAAGGCATAGAGTTGCCAGCCGGCCTATTAATAAAAGAATGTTTAATGAGGATTACCTAATTAACTGAATTACGAAATTAACCGAAGGACACAACACAAATTAAAAGGGCAACGTGATTGTAAGCGCCCTTCATTGTTTACGGACTTGGTTAAAAAGAAATCTCGTAAATAGAAAGGTTTTTAATGTTTAAAGCCAATAAACAAGAAGATTCCTGACTACTGAGAATGAAATATCAAAATCAGTTCAACCAACACGAAATTACTCAAAAAAAGCGGTCGAAATGAGAATCTCCACCTTTTTTAAAGTGTGTTAAAAGTAGTAAAGCCTGTACTATCAAGAACTTTAGTGATTTTCGTTTCCTTATAATCGAAACTAGAGAACCGCCCGCGCTTCGCATCGGGACCCGTAGGTAACAGTCGCGTAGGTCCCGCTCTCGTAGGAATCTCGGCTAAACAGTAGCCTATTATAATTATGATATACTGGAACATCAGATTATTTTCCTATGACATAAGTAAATTACATGTAGTATTTGATAGCGTGATTCAGAAATTGCAAATGAATTTTAATAACGCCTAACTAACAAAACATCGATCTTCCCATGGGAATGAGATGTTTTTCCGCGGTAAAAAGTAGCCTACGTCATTCTCCACCCTCCTAACTATCCCCACACACATAAACCACACCATATAATAGCCATGTTTCGACGTGAAAGAGTCACAAACAAACAAACAAACACACTTTCACATTTATAATATTAGTATGGAAGTATGGATGTACAAAATCGCGTTGACACTAAATAGCCTAATACACGAAACAAACGCAGTGTTAAAGCAGCATTGCAAGATAACTTCATGGATTATTTCATGGGCCTGGTATTGGATTTGGAACGGTGCCATAAAAGGAGCGTTCGATGATAGAGGCGTGAACGTATCGCTGGGATTCCGCTTTGTCGCTGCACGCTGTGACAACGGCTGAGTGATGTCTATCGCATCGAACACGTGTAGCGGTGATTTCAGAACGCAACCGGGTATCGTTTTACTCAGTTTTGCGGAACGTTTGCTATGAACTACACAAAATTTTATGTAACGCACAATTTTTTAGGTATTAACGGGTTGTCGATTGTCGATGGAGATAATGGTTGTTATTGTGAAACCGATGACATTGCAATTTTATGACAAGCGTGATAGAATACTACGCTCAGGGTTGGCTCTCGACAAGGGAAGTCCTCAACAGTTATCAGAACAATTGGATTTTTTTTGTACTTATTTTTTAATTTAGGAAGCATTATAAAATCACGTTTTTAGTTCTTTGTACTATTCGTTTAGAAGGTATGTTATTAGCCATTGAACAAGTGTTCTAGCCGTGTAATCGTAAGTGGTCTTTGTCTCCCATGAATAACACTAAAGACTTCAATGATACAAAGTAATTTAACAGTGGAGTAAATATTTTTGACTGATAATAGTACATTATGATACAAGTGCGCGAAGTTGGTCATTACAGTCGAGGCGGAATTGAGCCCGAGCCGCAAGGCGAGGGCTGTAATAGAGCCAAGACTGTAATGAACAAAGCACACGCGTATCATACGACGTTTTTCAACACACTTGCGAGGAAAAAAACAATTAGGTATCGACATTTTTCAGTCACAAATCAGCAAATTATAAACGAACAAATGTTTGCACAAAATGTCGCGGTTTATTTTTTCGCGCGCCGTATCTTTGGTTGAATAACTATGCGCGCGCAGGTTAAGTCCAGAGGCACCGAACATTCAGCCACAATATATTAAACTAAATAATTATGTATTTCTAATAAGAATTTACGGTAATTAATGATTTAAAATATTGTATTTTTTAAATGCTTTAATAGATACTTAATTATATGAAGTATAATCTTATCTTATCAGATTTTGACTAAGTACAACAAGTTTATTTATTTACAAAATAACAAATCTTTTGGTAACAACCTCTTTACGGATATTAAAAAAAAAGTGGAATAAGAAAAACACTAGTGCGGTAATGAAAAGTAAAACGCACTAGTGTGTAATAAACCGCATTCCGGGCGTAAGACTAAAGAAAAAATAGCAACTTTACGATCAAGTGTGTTAAAAATTAAATTTATCAGTCATCGGTAAGTAGAGTTTGTGAAAATTAGGGTGCAAGTCTCCGTTACATTACATATAGGTCAAACTCGATCGACGCAAAAATACACATTTTTACTAATACGGGTACTCACGATGAACAGTTCAGCCGTGACCACGATCCATGCAACTGGGTTTAAATATTAGCATAGTACCAAGATATCTACATATTGCGAGTACCCGTATTATGGTAAAACGGGTAATGTCTTATATCGGTATTCACAAACAGTACTATGAAGTCTCACAGTGCTCACGACCGCTTATGGTCATTTGGTTTGACAATTGGATCAATGACAGAGCTGTATTCAACGCTATGGCACATCATAGGTTAAGTAATGCATATTAAGTTTTGTTTATGAATACGGCCATTAGCGCAGCGCAGTAGTATAAAAAACAAAACAGTAAAGGTACCTCCAGACGCGGCGAGCAGGCCGTGCGCACGGAGCAGCGCCAGCAGCAGCAACGGCAGCAGCGGCCGGCGCCGCATGCCGCGCGACCCCGCGCCCGCGCCCCCGCCCCGCCGCCGCTCGCCCCCGCGCTCACCCTCACCTGGAACAACCGAACACTGTTACACCGGAGCTTTGAACTGTGGTGGACTGTGTTCTTAAGAACGATACTTTCGTTACACGGGGTATATTATGGAATATTAAGGTGGACTGTGTTCTTATGAATTAACAACCTGCGCTCACCCTCACCTGCAACAATCGAATACGTTACACGCGGTTACACGTGGAGCTGTAGTGGACTGTGATCTTAGGAATTAAAATTTTGATTCTGAACAGAGCTGTGCTCAATGATGGCATTATGGGTTGAGATGATGATGGCAGCTATGTACAACATTTAATCGATAGAAAGTAAGAAAGAAAGACCATCCAAATTACCATCAGATAGGATAAATAAACAAAAATAATTTTAAATAATATCGCTCATTTTAAGCACTTATACTCGTGGTATTAGGGTTCAAGTTTCAACTAAAATCGATGAAAGCTCTCGCAATTGCGACTTAAGTGGTTAAAATCCACGCTTCGCTTAAAGGGTGTGTGCACCACAAATGTCAATTGCAATTCGCAAAATTAAAATCAAATCACTAGAATTTGCAGCGCAATTTTGTGGCCTTGTAAGGTAGAACACAAACAATTGTTTATAACGCTCCACATTATCGTCATACTGTTAATTGCATCTAACAAATATTGTTGCTACTTGTTTCAATATACGAGAGTAAAATCCTTAGATATGAATACCTACGAATATTTTTTGAAACAATCTCGATGGATGTTTTTTTCTAGTGGTATTTTTGCTTGCAATGATGTAGGCTGTAGGTCATAAATTAGCGTACGGTCTGAAATACTGAAAGGCCCGTTAATAATTCTTAGTCGCTTAAAATCTCGACCACATCTAGCACTGCTTCAATTGCTAGTACTAATGCTACTTGAAAGCAATGCATTAATACAGTACCTGCTTCATCAAATGCCGTTAGGTCTCTGACGTCTCCGATTCTACTCTTAGGAAACGTTGATATGTGAATTCTGTGTCATGTTATTTACGGTTATCATTAATATTACTGAAAAGATCTGTATCACAATCTAACGTCCAAATTCAATTTCTTGGCTATAGTAAGGTTTTCCAATAAATATCTGGAACAGGCCACCTTTAAACGTTAACAAGTACAGATAGGAAAAGGGCTCGAAATACGTGTGAAAGATAATATTCTAATCGTTTCACACAAAATCCATGAGCATATTGGAACCAATCGCTTCATACGAAAATCGATATATAGAAACGAAGGAATTTCCTCACAAAGTTGCATTTGACTCGCAAACCTCGATTCCGGGCTAACAAAGCATGTGAAGATCCCGAGTGTACAGGCATCATCGACGAATAAAGGTCGCGGTGCGCTGTGCGGCGCGACGCAGTGCTTCATTTCAATTGCAAAGCGTGCTATCTGTGACATGACACCATTCCACCTGACTGTACCGCGTAACGAGGTGATGCAACCGGGAAAGTGATTTATGACACACTTTTTTGACATTTACTGCCAACCCTGATTTAAGGACAGTCAAGCACTCAAATGTTACTTAATCAAAAAGAAAAACGTGAAACATTAAAGAAATTAATTTCATTGTCGAATCAACAGAAACTCGAAACCACGATTCTCATTAAAGAGATCGTAAATGAAAAATCGTCTCAAGAGTAGACGGAGCGGTCGTACGGTAATGAGTTTAAAATTTTGTTATTCTCTCCCAAGACGTCTCCCGATCTCAATTGTGAGCAATTTGAAACATAATAAGTAAGCAACTGTCAAGAAGCGAGCAATGAAGTAATAATGACGACACTCGCCCGAATAATATTGGAGACGATAGAATAAGCACGAATTTAGTAACGAATTGGTTAATTAAATTAGTAACGTTCGAATGAAAACCGTACGCTCTGTTTCACCCGGCGGGCACTTTAGATTTTTTCTTTTCATGGACAGATACCCGTTGCGAGTTTTATCTCCGTGTAAAGAAAGATACAGATAAAAGCGAGAATAGAATCTGTATATCTATCGCTGGCGTCGCCATTCGCACGGAAAAAGCCATTGTCGTTGCTGAAACGTACCCCCGCAGAAACTGACGGAGATAAAAATACATTCAATATTATTCAAACAACAAACAAAAAAGAAGCAACGAAGTATTTGTTTTCATTGGTACGATTTTGTTGAACACTGGAAAAAAGATTTTCATTCGTGATTTTAGAATCAACAGAGTAATTGGATATATTATGGGAAAAGTCATTCGAAAGTAACAAAATATTTTTCTTATCTATTTTAAAACAAAAATCGAGGGCGTATTCAACAATCCAATTATTTCTGGAAAAATCTAAACGTACCATTAAAAATCTCATTAAGACCCAATCAGGCTATACAGGAAAATAAAAGTAAAGTAATTTGTGAAAATCTTCTTTGCTGATTCTCGTTGTCGTCGTGAGTATAAATTGTTTGAGGTAAAATTATTGTCTTTGGAAATGTTTAACGAACTGAGCATAAAATATAGAATCTCTTATAACGGCTCTTTAAGTCCTATAAAATATTAATTCAACGCGTACAATGTTGATCTTGCAACTAATAAAATGTCTTTGATTAAATAAAATGTATATTATCTTAATCCATTTTGCACTTTTAATTTTACACTAAATTCCGACACAATATTTTATCGGGACTAAACGCTACTAAAATGGCATTGAAATATAAGGATTAAATGGTAGCTACTATAATTCTATTATTTAGTTCGCTAACCAGTGCAATATCTACATACATTATAATAACCTCATCACAATAATCTAAACTTCATCGACTTAGCTTGTAACCATATTTTTTGAGTAATCAACGTCGGACATAACAAAGAAATTACAGAAGGGAAAAGTGACAAATATTCGAAGGGAAATTATCACTGCCACCGCCAAAGGGAAGCAAAGATGTATCTCATAACTCCCAGGAGTGAGCAAGTTTGTTTTGGAAGCCAAGACGAATCTAATCAGAGGAAAAGTTCTAAGTGTTGCAAACAAAAAGAATTCCGTTCGTACAAAAGGAGAAATGACGAAAATAATTTAACACCTCAGATTTGGAATGCTGCTTGTCCTGTATAAGTTTTTTATATTTCTTGTTTGTCCTTTGATGTTAGCACAATAATAACTTTATGTAGTACTCGTGGTTTGAAAAGTCTGATAAAAAGACGCCTTGGGGCTTGGACTGATTTTTTACAGCGAAAGTTATTTAAAACTGTTGTTTTTTGGATTAAAATATTAAAATCTAGAAATTCGTCCCCAACACAAACCTACAATATAAATGTCCGATATAATAAATTAATAACGCTACACAGTAGCGTACAGTACAGTAGCGTAGACAACACACAAGACAAGAACACACACGAAGACTAAGAATGGAAATTCAAATTAGTCATTTAAACCGCTTCTTTGCGAATCGAACCCAGGACCCTAATAACAGCGATCCGTTAACCATTGCGCCATTCCGGTCATCAATATTAACAGCTATTAAACGACCGTCTGTCGCCTGAATTATATTTATTGACCACCGTCAGAGTCGCCTATGGTTTGCCATCGTCATTTCAACCTATTGCGGTCCCACTGCTGAGCCTTGAGAAATTTGAGAATGCTATGAAAAAGATAACTCTTAGGTGTACACTGTACAGGTTTCCTCGAGATGTGTTCTTCAAACTAAACAATCGATAGCAATTCATTTACAAATCAGGATTTCCTTCAAAATTCGAACCTAGGCACTCAGTTAGAGAGTCCAATATTGGAACCACTTGGAGAGTCACGAAACCTTTAATTAGCTTGGCCTTGTTTGGTTTTATTGTTTAACTACCAAATAACGAATCCGATTTGCAGAGTAGCCTGGCTACATTACATAAGAGCAACTTAAATAATTGCGAATAACATGCCCGCACGGATGTAAGTTGCAGAGCTACGCGGTTCAATTTGAGTAATAGTTCGTTCAGTCTGAGTACCCTGTTCTAGAGCAGCCATTGGAGTTTCAGACTTCTAGCTTTATTGAAACATCTTCCACATCTTGTAACCCACTCGAAAGTAAGTTTTAACCGAGTGGTTTTAATGTTGGACTCCTGAACTGGTTTGGAATATAATCTAATATTGAAAATTATGTGCGAATTATTTATTAATCATCTCTAATTTCAGCAATTATTAATTAAAACCATGGTAAAGAAACTTGATAAAGTAGGGAATTATAAGAACTAAAATAAATGAATAAAGAATTATGTAACGGAAAATGGCGTTTCAATACTAACTTGTTTAGATCGATTCGTTCACAAAATGACAACATGCTGAAGCATAAAAAGGATTTTTAAGATGTACGTACATATTGTTCGAAGAAAAATTAAAAAGATATAACTGTGCAGACTAAAAAAGTTTACTCTGTACTTTCTGGTTCAATTTCGTAGAAAGTTGCAAAGCGTCGATTTGCGTCGATTTGATAAAACGCGGCGCAAAGTGTCGTCCGATCGCACTTTACGAGAGGGTGGAGTGGAAGTTGTGTATCGCTCGCGCCTCGATCGCCGCTCCGATATTATCGTTTCGAGATCGCTGTGCTCGAGGCAATTTGCTTTATTTATGATTAGTTTTCCTCGCAACATTAGAAATAAATTTAACATTGATTGAGTGTCTCGCAACGTATTTTTAATTACGTTACGATAAGAAATATGGTTTAAAATGCAGGATTGTTGACAATCCACTCTATTCATACTAATAATATAATAACATAAATAGGGGGTGAAATTTTGTGTGTGAATTTTTGTATGGAGACAGTTTTGGACCCTGATAAAGGAGATGTGTTATTTTTTATTCTGAAAATCATCCCTTAATGGTGTGAAAGGGAAAGTGGATGGAATATAGAATTTAACAGATACTTAGCGATGAAATTTCACACTTGGGTGACCTGCCATAGGACAAATAATATTTTATATCTTATAATACTGTCCCGTGGTAACATTTAAACGGTATTGTGTCGTGATCCGTCTCTGACGCGGGCGAAGCCGCGGCCAAAAATCTAAAACGAAAAGTAGTAATTTAAACTAACAGAAAATTAATCCCAAACTTTCTCATAAAGTCCTCAAATGTACTCAAAGTAATAAGCACTATTCCATTTTGTATAATTGAGATCAGGCTTAGATAAAGCTGAACTACAAGTTGGGATTACGAATACATTTGCTTTTCCTGCAGTGCTCTGTTTGTTCTGCGAGGCGAGCCGGGGGCTGGAGGATGTATGTTCCCACACACAGTATTTGTATTGGGCGCTTGAGTTTGACAGTTCAAACTTTGGCTTTCAGACTAACTTAAAGAGAATGTATAATAAGTAGTGTGTATCTAAGTGTGAGCCACAGAATATAAGAAGGTAAATGCTTGATTTACCTAACTAATGTTATAAATGTGAAAGTTTGGATTTTTGTGACTCTTAACACACCAAAACGGGTGAACGGATTTAAGCGAAATTTGGCACACAGATTTTTTTACTTTACAGACTTTTTATCCTGGTTAATGAATCGGTTCCCACGGGACAAATTATACCATTTTGTGATTCCGTTATTTTATAAACCGTTTTTGATGATAATTATTTTATATACTAAATACATTATACACCGAAGGAAGGAAATCTTAGATATGCCTTTTGTAACCTCCGACGTAATTTAACGACTACTATCTAATAATAAAAACTGCGGAACAATAGCTTTAGCTATTTTTTTTTTGGAATTAAGATAGCAAACGAGCATGCAGCATCACCTTCCGCTGCCGCCCATGACAACTGTGACCGACCCAGAACTAGACTCAATGAGTCTCGTTCTAATTCGGTCAAGATGCGTTGCTACCCCTGAGGACTGAGATGGTCGCCTCTAAAAAAGTGTAACCGGCTCCACACCTTCCTGTCCGGAACACAATTGTTCTTAAAACAATTATTACACATATTATCATAATTATGAAAATCTGTTTAGGCGTTTGATAATATAATCAACAGCTCTTAAGAGGATTTGTTCTACCTATATTTCAAATTTATGATTATTCGACAGTGAAGCTATAGCTTTCATCGTTAATCGCCGTGGGTAGGCACGCGTGCCAATCACTTCGCCTGGCCCGGTGTTTCGATTTGTCGTAACTGCTAAAAGTTCCACAATTATATCGTCGAACTCGTCAGGAGAAGCGATAAAAAGCGAAGATAATCAGGGTATCACGGTTATTAGCGAAGTTCGGCCTTTGTTAAGTCGTAATTGTGAGTAGTCCAAGTTTTTTTTTACGCTAACGTTGTTTTTAAAGTTCCGTATCCTAAGTGTGACAAATAAAACCCTATGAATACAGGTATACACAGAGGTGTTACTGTCAGTCCCTGCCTGGAGAAACTCTATCTAGCAAATTATTACCGAATGCATATTACTATGACCAATATAATATGTAAATACATAATATAAACCAAACGACCATAAATAACTAAGATAAATCTCAAAAGAGGTCATCGTACTATGTAGTAATCTAGATAAAGGGAATTAAATTAATATAAAACAATAATCTTGGTTTTCACAAACACTATTCGAAAGTCAAACTACGCGATTGCTATCACAACCCTTGCAGAGTGATTTTGGAAAAAGAAGCGGCAATAAACTCCCAAGGAGATTTTTTCCCTACCGACTCCCAGTTACAGACAACACATCCTTTTTCCATATAAAACATAAACTTTGCTAAATACAACGTCAACGTGATAAATAAATGTTTTTATTTCACGTACCTAATACATAGATCGTGTTTAGATAAATTTGACATTAACAAAACGACTACAACAAGCGGGTCTATTCGAAAGCTCTACATTATTCACGGCATTACTGTGGTTAGGACGTGCCAATCAAAAACGGTTGAATACGAATACGAATACCAAATAAGCTAATCCAACTGTTACATTATTTCTTTACCACCAGAAATGAATATTCATGGCGATGTTTTCAGTATTATTACATTTGCTATAATAATATAAAAGGTTATGTATGTATTTTGTCACCCGGGCGGACGGGTTGTGCGTATCGTAATGAATCGACCGCGTTAAGTAATAAGGCGCATTTGGGAGATGAATGAGTGTTACTGGAAAATTTTATTGGCCGTTCGCAACGGAATCTTATACACACTGCTACACAGTTGTAATAAAAATAATACGTACATAACTGTATCAGTGATACATGAACAAGCGATTTGGAATTTACATTAGTGAAATGTATAAAATATCGCTGTTAATAATAAACAGCTACAAATATATTAAATCTCCGTGTGGCGCAATTGTTTTCATGTGTGTTCTTGAAATTTTGTTGGATTACATTCCCAGTGAGGGGCAGAAAACATAATATATTATTTAAGTTCCTCGAATTATTGAATGATAACGAATTTTTTTTCCTTAGTCTGGGCGTATGTTACTGTATCTAAGCCTTACTGTAACTGTAACGGTTATATATAATTATATGATGTAAATTTTCCATAAATATATAAACGCTACACACCACAGTTTTGGCACCACAGTTGTGGCAGTATATAACACTTCGAATACATTTTGTGAAGAGCGAAGCGACCCCATCCCTAGTACTAGTCCATTAGCAGATTGAGCGCGATACCGTCTGTCAGCGGTGCCGGTTCGTGCCTCTGGTTCTCACTACCGACGTAGTGATGTCTATAGTTGAGTCATCGAGCATAAATGGAACAATCTCGCCGCCAAAACCAAACTTATTACCTGTGCTCAAGGTTCAATTTAGCGTGTCAGAAAAATTACTTAGGACATTTGTAGATAACGCCGTCAATCTTAAATGTACCTTAGTCGCTTTGGAAGAACGCTGGTGTTTGTATGCCATGCAATTATAACGAATTCCAGATCGAATTCAAACGGAGTATAGAAGTATTTAAAAATCTTACGCTATATTATTCGAAGCGCTCATAGCTCGTCCGCTTGCGTCGATGCTAAGTGATCGTCAAAGTTAAGCATCTGCGAGCGCGGTCGGTAGTCGGATGGGTGTCCGACTGTGGGCTCCGTGCTTCGGAGGGGACGTAAAGCCATCAGTCCGAGTTGTTATCGATCGATAGCTGCTGTTAAGACATATCGGAGGCCATCTTGCATCATGAAACGTTCCGACTCTTCCTCCGAAACTGCGGGCAAAAACTAAACTAAATATTTGGCTACATATGACTGCTTCATCAGATATCCCTTGACACCTTTCTTTTTTCCCCGATTCCCAATGTTTCTTTTTTCCAATTAAGATCACTGAAATCAAGATTTCAAAGAAAGAATAACCCACGTGACGTCACAAATCTCTGTGACCCAGTTGCAACGTTTGTCTATGTCACAGGTCACGGGCACCCGAGAGCGGCAGTTTTAAAAATAGAATTAGGTGCGCTTCGTGTTGCGGCCCCTTGTTAGCTAGGTGTTGCGAATTAATACAAAACAATAATTTTTTTATGCTAAACGAATTTAACTAAGAGTGGAAAATTTTGCAATAATTTTGTGAGTAATATTATTTAGTCCTTGTAAGTAATATTAATTTATTAAATAACAGAAAATATGTGTACGTACCTCCCTACCTGCGTAAGAACGAGATGAGAAAATGTATGTTAACGCCTTTGATGTTTTAAATGTCTAGAATCCGCGCAAACGTGTCAAAAAATTGTGGCTAACTGTTAGCCACATTTTTTTTCTATTAATTTTGACATGAGTTTCTCACAGTACAATTTTGGCACAATTTTAACTATAAAAATAAGAACGCGAACTGTCACGTTTTGATCGCTCAACGTTCTGGAAAAAAGGAAATAGAGCGTTGCTAAACTTATCTTTAAACATCCATGGCTAAATCCCTGTGCACTAACTCATTTTTAATTCCATAAAAAAAAAGATAATTATCAAGCACTAAATTATAAACAGGAAATATGTTCCACTAAACCGAGCACCTAGTAACTCAAGTGACCCACTAAAACGCATAACGATTTTTAAACTCAACGCTGTATAACTTTGAATTCCCTTGAAACTTCAAATCCGAACTGCGCACAATACAAGAAGCACAGCTCAAAACGTTCGGAATCAAACGCTATTAAAATTTTCTACATGACCGGTACAAAAGCTCGTGAATTGCAGACTTTATAATGAGTACAAATAATTGTGCTGACCAAAAAATTTTAAAAATCTTGCACGAGAACTTTTTTTTTATATAAGCGGAAGTAAACCGGCCTATTTTATTAAGTACCAAAGGTTTACATTATACGAAAAATATGTATAGTCTAGTCTCAGGTTCAATTACCACTTGGAGCAAATATGTCCCATCAGTTGTTATTAATATTTTTCCCCTTTTTATAAGATTACTGAATATTAATGACCGGTTTCTGCTCAATTCATAATTTGTTTACGGTATTATGTTCTTATAATACCAAGTAAACTCCCACTGTTTTACCCTGAACCGTGAAGATAATAATAGATTCCGTTAATACAGTTGCAAATATAGACGCAACGAACAAACTTCAGTTTATTAATCAAAGAAGCAGGGATTCTCCGAAATTCCTCATCAATTGTGTTCCTGTTTCATTAGATAGCTGGAACAAGTCAAAGCATAGTTTACATTGTATTAATATTTGCCAAATACACCGGATAATACACCAACACGACGAACATACGCTATATTAGAGGAACATTGGAGATTACCGAAGTTCCAAGCTAATTTATTCAAATGTCAATTTTAATAGCTTTATGTAACAAAATAAAACGTGACCATCATAACTCGGAACCCAGCGCTCATTTGAGTCCCGTCCCAACTCGCATTAAGAGGGTTTAACTCGTGATAAGTTTGACGACAACGTATTTTTTAATTTGCTTCCAATTCACATAATCTATAATTTAATGTTAATTCGTAAACGTAGACGGCGCAGGTATACGGACATAATCTATGTGCAAAACACTAATTATATTCTGAAATAATAATGCAATAATCTCATAGGTTTATTAGTCTGAGGCAATAATCATACATTCAATTCAGCAATAGTCCGGGTCTGCTCTGCTCATGTTAGTATAAATATGTCGAAAAGTGCAGGTACACAAAAAATACCACTTAGATATAACTTAAATGTAAGTATATACATATCACACGACTCGTATATCAAATTATCGTTTCACACAGTAAAAAGTTATAAGCTAGCAGGCTAGCACAGAACAATAATAAGCTAAAAAAACTTACGAATTGAGAACCCCATGTTTTTTTAAAGTCAGTTAAAATATCTATCCAATGTTTTCTTTTACTGCGGCGGCGTCAAAAACAGTTGTCTGCCAATCTCAATAAAAATCGCGACGCCGCGTTACCAAATAAATATTTCTTCAACGCATACATTTTCGCAGGAAAACATAAATTTTATACGTTTCTCTATGTTCTGGCACAAACCAGGACAGCAGCTGCGTCATTGCTGTCCTTTGTCTTTGGTTTAAAACGATTTCTTCCAGGAATAATAGTATTCCAAGAAAGAGACAGAACGTGAACTACTTGGAGGATTATCAGCAGTGAAACAGGTAATGTCGAGTCCCGCGATTTCAGCTATGAAATATTAAATAATGAAAATAAAATCACTTCCAACACAGAAGTGGCAAACGCTTTTGAAAATCACTTTCGTAATATACCAATTAAATTAACCAATGCATTAGCTTTTTCGCCGGTGAAAGCACTTTCTAATCAAAAAAGTCATGTTCATGAATGTAATGTTGTATTTGAATTTAAACTCAGTACGGTAAGAAAAATAATTAAGACCTTTCAGTCAATTAAAATAAAAAATACAGGTGATTTGTGGGGCATTTCAATAAAGATAATACAACAAATTATAGATGTCATAGGTACTTTTCCAGATCTTATGAAATGCAGTAAAATCATCCACTTTTTAAGACTGGTGACAAAACTGATGTTAATAATTACAGACCAGTTTCTATATTGTCAACACTCGTAAGATCTTTGAAAAGATTATTTTTAATCAATTGCTTGCCCATTTTAACAGCAACAACCTACTACACCCCGAACAATACGGTTTCACAAAATTAAGGTCGTAGTACTACTGATGCTGGGGCTAGACTTTTAAAACATATCTTCGATGCATGGGAGGGATCACAGAATGCTATTGATGTATTTTATGATTTATCTAAAGCTTTTGACTGTGTTGAGCATGAAATGTTATTATTAAAACTTAATTATTACGGAGTAAAGAGCAAGTCACTTAGCATAATTAAGTCTTACTTAAGTGATGTGAGTAACTCTAAAAGCTACTAAATTGCAAAGTCAGTATATTTATGTTGATTGTACGAGAGATTGTTTGCCAGTGACGTCATAGCAGCCACAGCTAGCGAGAAGCTACCTTACAGCTTGTAACATAGAGTAATGAGGGTCGCCGTTTTTGTACTCACCAGTTGGCGTCACCGGCGAGTGAGGTCTTGCTATCAAAGCCCGCCCATACATAAACAGTGACAAGTGATATTCAGACAAGTGATAAGCGACAGTGCCACAAACTTATCTGACCCGGTGGCCAAAATTGGAACTAATGCAAATGTTGTACTGTTGTCAGACAAAGACAAAGACAGTGGCGCCCTTCTTACCGGATCAGATAAGTTTGTGGCACTGACAGCCAGACCTCACTCTGCACTAGCGCCTCTAGCGGCGAATTCACACGCCTTTACCCTCATTGACACGGTCCGCAATTTTCCTGACGACTGCTTCTTTTTGTCTCAATTAGTATGCGCTTGTTGCAGGTAAACTGTATCCTGAAAGTGGAGATTTAAAAAAACAGTGATAAAAACAAGTTATTGTACTGAAAGCTTTATACCAACTTTCATTTTGTTTGAGTTGTTCGTCACAAAAACATTGGCGAGATTGCATTGAGTCCTAGTGAAGCAGTGACGACATAAAATATTAATAGAGGAAAATAAATTGTACATAGATTTTATCTTTTAAGAGCGAGGGGCCTTAATGTGAATATTAAATGGATGCTTTTAAGATTATTCTGTTTTATCAATTCCATGTGGACGCAGTACTCTAATCGACTTAACGTTAAATGACAAAAATATAGTTAGGGATACTCTCAAAACTCTTTATGGGAAATTTATTTAACTTTCGGTCTACTATAAACAATGGAAGCCTTAAACATTTTTTTATCACTCGCGATCGTCAAGTTATACCAATTTCAATTGTAACCTAGTGCATAAGGTGGTACTTACTTAGTAGTACTAAAGCTATAGACTTAAATTATCTTGATATAAATAAAGCTAAGCTGGCTTTTATATTGTATCATTAAAATTATTTTCATCAAAGGAGGGTAATGTTTTTTCTTAACATTTTGTAGTGTCGAAGATACCAGTCATATAAAGTAACATGTGATTTATTTCTCAAAAGTAAAGGCGATATTCGTACGATTACCTTTACGCGCTATCTAGACGGGCATTACGGAAAACAATGCTAAATAGTACTTTACATGCTTATAAGGCACTTCTCACATTACGCTATTTATTAGCTACGCGACTGCAACGCTACCCAGAATGAGGGTAACCGCGTGTGAATTCGCCGCTAGAGGCGCTAGTGGAAAGTGAGGTCTGTCTGTCACTTCTCACCAATGATAAAAGTTTAATCATTGCTTCTCGCTTGTCTGAATGTCACTTGTCACTGTTTATGTATGGGCGGGCTTTGACAGCAGGACCTCACCTCGCCGGTGGCACCAACTGGTGAGCACAAAAACGGCGACCCTCATTAGTATGTATTTGACACTTTTCACTGACAGGAGACGCATCGTCCTGTCAGTACATAGTGTCAAATACATACTAATTTTGGGTAGCGTTGCAGTCGCGTAGCTCATGAATAGCGTTGTGTGAGAAGTGCCTTAGAATCAACCCTCTAAAACGTCTAAAACAATTAGGAATGTAAATTTTGTGCTTGACAAATCGCTCTTCTCTAAAGTAACGATAATGCAGAAGTAACTTAATTCCACGGATCGGTCGGTCTATCCGCGTACATCTTCACGTAACCAAATTTTCCTCGAACAACAACGGAATCCCGCGACGCCAAATCTAATGTATCTGATACATTACGGTACATTAAGCGTGAACGCACATCAAAGTGTCGTGACACCCTTTGATAGTGTATCGCCGGTTTCATTAGTCGCTAGAGTTATGTATTTTAATTAAACACCTCGGAGACGGTTATCCGATGAGTTCACTGAGTACACAGGCGCGATAGAGCAGACAATCTACGGCATATATTGTATTACTATGTCGTTATTTTGCGATATTGAAACGATACTACAGGAAACTGTTACGCGCTTTGAAGTTAGTCTGAGATCGAAAATACTATTATTATTAATTCAAATTTTTGCTTCTATCATTATTAATTCAAATTTTAACTTGGGGTGATTTCCTTCAAAAATCTAGCTAAAAAAATGTTATTTTTCAAAATTTCAATTTGTTTTTTTCTCTTTATTGTTCTCTTTTCTCTTCCCGTTGACCTCAAAAATAATTTTACGATTTGAAAGTGGTTTGAATTGCTGTATTTTTTTCAGCCCGATGAAACTTTTAAAGTTTTTAAGGTTTCGTTTAAGTTCCGTCCGGTTTTTAAGGGTTCCTAAAAGATAAGAATCGGGACTGTTTTTTCTAATTCAATCGCTTTACAAATAGCAATGATTTTTTAATTGAAAGAACCCCAAATCAAAGTAAATATCAGTTAACTAAAACTCAAAAATTAAAAGAAGATACGTGCAGGGTTCCCCTGTCTTCACATTATTTCATCAAGTTCAAAAATTCAAAATTTCATTTCCATCATTAAACTGCGACATAGACATGTCGAATCGCCACGGGCCCAACGTAACGATCCGTCTAACGGGTTGACCTTACGGCTCAAGTCAATATTCTTTAGTCTATTTATAGCAGGCCCCAGTCCCCGGGAGCGACCAGCTACTGTTTGTCTTGCCTCATTATTGATATTATTACAACTTGTATCACGATCCTTGAATGTTTTTTACAGTTTTACGCATGTCAGTATTTTTTAAATCAATGATGTAAAAGGTTACACTTTCATAGAGGCGACCATGTCAGTCCTAAAGTAAAGCAGTTCATTCACGGATGTCTATTCTAGGCTATAGTACCCACCTTACTTACATCAAAGACTCAAAGGCATTCTATAGTCGAAAAAAGACAGGGGTTAGTGAAATAGTGGTATTAAAATATTACATAACAAATACAAAAGCCCTCAAAGGAGCAGAGGACCAATCTAATGATAAGTCGTCACCGTCGCCCATAGGCATCAATAGCACGATGTTTCTTAGGCAAGAAAGAACAAAGCTTTTATTGAAATTCACCATCCACAAAAACCAAGCTTCCACGTTTGCCACCCAAAGAAATTCAAAATGTTCAAAATGAATATATAATATAACCAAAGTTAAAAGCCGCTGAAGCGACAATATTCCTCGTGCATTGGCCATCGACAAAGGCTCGAATTTGCGAGTCACTAATACGATGTTATGGGATCGCTTGATTGGGAATACAGGTTCCGGGAATATTCCGAGCGAAACCGCGGCCGCGGCCCGGACAATAGCCGCGCTAATGTCGGACGTGGACTGACTACGGCGAGCTCACTAAATGTTTCGATGACTCGCTATACAGACATAGTTATCTACCAAAATATGGAGTAGTCGAGCTGAATATAGAGATACATGGATATTTGGTCATGCATTACGATTTCTAAGTTCTTTGGCAGGGCTTATTTATTATTATTTGATGATATAGGGCACGGGGAACAAGTATCCCCGTGAGGCCACTGCGACCATTTCTGATCTATTGTGGCCTTGGCAGGGCTTTTCATCTGTTTTATAATATTTATGGACTGCCGCTGCAACCCATTAATGGCCCACTATGGAGCACGGGTCTCTCCTCATTTTTGAGGAGGCCTAGAGCATACTCCACCACGCTGCTCTAATGCGGATTGGCGTAGCATTTGTTGTGCATTGATTGTATATACTTACGTCAAATTATCACGAATGTAAAAATCATACTTTTCACGACAACTATCGTTATAATACCTTTTAGTCTTAACAACCTGTCAGCGCAATGCTTGGTGCTGTCTGAACCTCAATAGGGGAGCCAGGGGCATGTACTAACAAATTTTATTATTTTTGCTGTAATTCTGAACTTAATTAATTTATGGAGACAGGATTTACTATCAACATATAATAACTATCTCTTTTTGACATAGTAATAAAAATAATCTACAATTCGTATTAGTTTTTGCTGTAGAGCGGTTTTTTTAAAAAAAGTCGGTTGTTAATACTTACCCCGTCCTTGGGGCAAGTATTAACTACTCTGGGGCATATATTAACGGAAATATATTGCTTAATTTTCACCATTATTACAATCTTATACACTAAGTAAATATTAATAAATTTTTGTAAAGCATATTATTTATTAATAGAATTAATAAAACTATCTCTTTTTCACTCAATGCCGCTTAATACTTCAAGCTTGATACAACATTAGGTTATTTTTTATCAACACTTTTTTAATCAGTCTGTATTACTATTATATGTAGTCTGTATTAGTATTTTTAGTCTAATTTAGTCTAATTTAATGTAATTTTTAATTTGTAAGTTTAAAATTTCAATATGCAATTTTTTAATTTTGTTTTAAATTAGGAATGGTTGTTTAATGTTTTATTATTATTTTATATTTAATTTCATTTTAATTGTAAGTAGTAAGATTTTTAATTATTTGAATTAGTATTATTATTATTATTTTTGAATGAATTATTTGATTGTATGTTATTGTAAAATGAGCCCTGTTGCTTGAAATAAAGATTATTATTATTATTATTTTCATGTACTTATACAGATTCTCTGGATTCACCAGGTATTTCCAAATAACACGGGCAAATGCCAAGTGTTACTTAGTTGAGAGCACTATGCATTTTAAGTTTTTAGGATGTAACATTAATGGGTGTACTATTATTATTATTATTACACATTATACTTATAGAAGAAAGTGTCAACGCTCTACCCCTACGATATAAGCCTTTAAAATTATACAACAAATATGCAAAAAATAATAACTGATTCATTCATCGTTAACATTAATAAAAGTAAACAAAATACAATCATAGATACAAAAATTAATATCTTATGCTTGACATCTATCAAACTTAATAAAAAAGCAACCTTTATTCATCATAATCATCGTCAGGGTTGCAGTTTAGGCATACAAAACTGTATGGGTTCCCTTTGATACATTTTCCATGCGCCCATTTTTTGCATGACCTGCATTCAAATCAATCAACTCCTGAAGTATTTGATGAATACGATCCACCACATGCCATGCCTGTAATTTCTCATTCTGAAATAAAGAAATAAATTTTGTAAAACATCTTTCTACATCTTCAGGGGCAAGTATTAACATGTTAAAACTTACCCCTGACATTTTGTTAATACTTGCCCCAAGCATAAAGCTTTTAAATAAAACATTGTATGTTTAGGACGACAAAAGATAATTAAATAGAATAAACGCGATATTATAGCTAGATAAATTACCATCAATTCACTATAATCTGTATGAGTTACATGTATTACATTTACTATAAATCAAAAAAGTTTTAGTGTAAAAAAGATCGTTTACCTGCTAAAATTCACTCATGTCACAGAACTTTTAAACGCGGTGTCCGGGCGACACCTGACAGGTCGCAACGTGATCGGGACGTTGTTCTTGTCGTCGCATCGCGGACACAGATCACACTCATTAATAGTTTTGCATCTATGAGCTTGTTAATACTTACCCCCGTTAATACATGCCCCTGGCTCCCCTACATAAATAAAACTTCCTTCTTCGCCAAAACTGTCCCACTTGGGCTCGAAATCATTAAAAATGTGAAGGGTACTGCCCAAATTAAAGAGAGACGTCACACAACTTTGCGAACATCGTAATGCACTCTCAAGGGTGTCGATTTTATTGATTCATATTACGACAACAGCGCCCCACGCGGCCGTTGCCACAATATATCTATAGAGCTGTTGAACACCAATAATCAATCTGGGCCCGGACAATTAAATCTAAAGGGTATATATCTATGTCAGAGCTTTTTACCTGACCTTAACCCTTCCCTGACGAGGGTCCCGAGGACGGATGGACCCGTCCCAGCGGGCGCGACGTATCTCTATTTACGCCGGTATACTACTCCTTAACTTCGCAACTTATTTTATTGGTACGATTCGGTTCAGCGAAATAAAATATCTATATTCTCACTTTTGTCTTATCGATTGTGCTCTTTAAACAAATTAGGTAATTATGATATTGTGTTTTATTGTAATTTTGACAATTATTTTGGTTATTCTTCTTCATAGTCGTTACACTTCTTCGTTCAGAATTGGATACAACTTTAATAAGTTTTATCAATCTCCACTCATGGCATGCAATTGTATAGTAAGTATATAGTTAATTTGGTGATATTATGTTTCATGTGTCGAACATGGTTAAAAACGGATATGGGCTAAGGATAAATTTAACAATTCCCATAAAGTTTAAATTTAATTTTTTGACTACCTTGGCCCGTTTCCTGTGAGATATCTTACCTGTAAATTAATTAGTTATAAACAAGGGTTAATTCAAAATTCAGAAGATGTAGTCCACAAAACCAAAAATTCCAACTGTACGTACTTGTATGTAATTGATAAAGAAAGAAAGATAAATATATTGTATCCGCTACTAGCAATGAAGAATGAAAACCTTTCAGTGTAAAACCTCAAACACTCCAATGTTTCAGCTTCACACCCGTTTTATAGAAAACAAACAAATTCCATTAAGCCGTAAACAATTAAGGCTGGCACCGTAGGAAAGTCATTAGTGAGCCGAAGAACAAACTTAAAGAATTGCCCGCCGCCGACGTGAGCCTCGCAACTTCAGGGGAATTTTGTGTTGTTCTATGTGAATGTTGATTCAATTTGATAGGAATACTCGTATTTTCTATAAACTTAAATATATAAGGAAGGTTTCTCACTCATTAAATTATCGATTAAACTTCTCTAATATTCTTTGAAAGTATTCGAACTATAGAAGAAGTCAACTAAACAAAAAATTGATAAAAATTGACTTATATAAATTTCACAACACCAGGTATTATTTTTGCGGTGAGCAACAAAAAATTATAATCAATTACAAAAACAAACAATAAAGAAGTAAGTGAAATATCGGAACAAAATTGGCATTGTGTTGGAACAAGTCAGATCACTGAATTCCAATACCGATACCTTCACAAAAGCGACGGTTTGATTGGAAACAAGTTCCCCCTAATAAAGCATTCGAAGTCAAATTACATTTCCAAACTTTTTACCTGTACCGCTGTAATATCTCAACGAAACAACACGGCTGTTCTGTCTTTTGTTTTCAATTGAATTGAATTTATTTGAATTGAATTGGATTCATCTTTTTATTTAATCATGTTGTCTTGAAGTTAAGACTAGTATTTTTCTACGATAGTGCGTTTATCCATTCAATCTTTGCCGTTTTACAACACATGGGTAATCATTCCATATTTTAAACTAAAAAACTAAACATAGACAGGTACTACAGTTGCAACGGTGTTAAGTTATTAAACTTCCAAGAAGAAGTTATTTTCCAGTCCTTGCAAACTTATACCTCTCATTTTACAAATTTCCCTTCAGGAAAGATTTTTCAAATTGAGACTAGATGGTTAGTCAAGTAAGCAGCGTGTAAGCAAATCATGTTAGAACATTTGTTGGTTAGTTTGTTAATATATAATAAATAATTCTTACCGAATTTGAGCAGGGACTGTTATAGTTAGGTAATCCTGGTAGTTGAATTTAGTTAGTCTCGGTCAAATTTAGTCACGGGTGCTTTATTAGCGATAGTTAATTATTGTTAGTTATACTTCAGTTAGCAAATGTTACCAGGTAAAAGTCTCATTCTAATTCAGTCACAGATGCGTTGCTATCCTTGAGGACTGAGGTGGTTGCCTCTTAAAAACGGTAACGTGTCCGCCACAGTGACCAAGTGCAGGTTAGCAGACTTCGCACAACTGACAACAGAAAATAAACTGCCTTAAAAATATGAAAACATCACTCCGCCCCATACTCGTGATATCGACCAATATTAATGGATACTTAGCATAAAATTCCCAGCAATCGCAACGACGTATTGCCCCGACGAGCCCGACACGTGACCCGACATAATCACGCCGCGTCTTAAGTACGGAGCGGCCGCCCCAAGTATTGAGACATTAGCGTTTGTAGCGGTCCAACAATGTTTGTTCATACCTCGTATACACGCTTTGTTGTGCGTTCACCGCATAATTCTACACATGATTTTACGCCCATGTTTTCATTAACTCCAAACTACAAGTGGTTTGTTTTATTTGATTTATTGCTTAACCGCTTTTGCTTCGCGACGGAAACTAGATTTGTACCTACTTTTTACTATACTATATTCTATACTCCATTTTTTAATAAGGAATTTGTATAACGGTAATATTTTGATTGTGTTTATATGTAATTGAAAAATACATTATTTTTTTGCACCTCAATCTTTCTATAACATGTCAATTAAAATAGCAAATAGCGCATTATGATATACAAATATCTAGCAGTTATATAAGACAATCCCATGCCAACAACTTAGAATGACATGATAAGAAGTGAAAGAAGGCGACCCCTACATGGTGCCAGGGCTGAAGCCCGGCTGGCTAGCTACCATACTAAAAATGAGTCAGTTTCCAAACGACGCGGCGTTTTTCGGCCGGCAGCTTGAGAGACAATACTTTTTCTTTTTTTTAGCCGGCAATTAACAAATATGACTTTGGTATGATTGGTGTCTATGAGTAACGAAGACCACTGACCACCAGGTGATTCAAAAACTGTTCGAAAAGAAACTGTTTCGAGTCAAATGTTTCTAGTAATTCGTTTCGGTGCCGTCACCAGCCATCGCGTATCGCTTGCGCCACATGCGATCGTCAGGCCCAGTCATCTCAATCCGTGTTTGTAGGGCGAAGAACCTCCGCCCACACGGAGCCCCCTCTACCTCCTCTCCTCTCCCCTCCCCCCGGGGTCCTGAACGATTCTCTCCGTAATCAGTATTACTTGTTCTGGCTATAGTTTCACATTATCGAACACCAGAGTTCGTCTGTATTTTGACCTGAAGCAGTCCTTATATCTAATTTGTTCAGTTGGGCGTCCTGTTTGAGCTCCAATTCATTTTATTTTAGGAAGGAATGGGTTTAAGGGTTTAGGGATGTTGGTAGACGTTATTATGATCTTCGTAACTTGATAAACGTTTTATTTAATCGTGAAGGAAAAGCGGTCTAAAGTTCATTTGATTGAACATGGTTTCCCACGACCTTTTCTCGGTTTTCTAAGTAGATAGCAGTCGTTAAGCCATGTCGGTGGCCTTCGGATGGTACAAAATCTTCCCAGAGAAGGCCCCTGAAGACCACTTCATGCTCACAGAGTGGCACAGAATTCTCTAAGCGGCATTAATTAGGAGAGACTCATGCTCAGTTTTAAGCCATTAATAAGTTAAAGTAAATTGATATCAATTCACATTCAAATCTCTGTGGTATTTGTCAGTTGCCTACTAGACAGTTTACTGCAGATAATATAAAGATAGAATATTGAAAACGACTTTAAAGGACTAAAATAAGTTTTGTATATAAACATCTGGCAAGTAACTTAAAGAAACAAAAATCAGGGTTTTGATCCAAGAAAGAAAGAAAATCAAAAAATTATTTAATCTTCAAAAAAATAAAGGCAAATACACTACAAATAAGACACTCACAACTATTACTATACTTATAACATCTCTCTAAGGATAAAAAGATCGTGCACCGGTTAGTAAAATTGATCCTTCGATATAGTAAACAAGCTATTCCAATCCCAAACATTAGATATATATCACGATAATGATTATGAGTTCCCCCGGGAATAACGCCCAGAATCGGAGCCAATGTGATATCATTATGATACCCTTTTGGAGATGTTATAGTATTATGGTATATCTTATCGATAAATGTAACTAACCTCCTGAGAGATCAGGTATAATCTATATAACTTTATTATGTCGGGAATGATTTTGTACTAATACTTATATTTATATATCTACATTTATCATAAATCAACGGGAATGGCATGTTTCACCGCGGTTAAAAGTAGCCTATGATATACTTTAGTCTTTTACCTATATCTACAGATAAAAATTGTACAATAACATCGCTCCGTTATGTCTTGAAAAAAGAACAAACAAACAAACTTACACTTTTGACGTGTTAACTTCTACTAAATCGACGAACACCAGCTTCATGCACGAAAAAGGGTCACGTTCCGCCTGAACCAAACGCGACAAAACTATATTTTTATATTAAGTATGAATGAATCGTCATAAACCTTCTAGATATAGGTCCAAATTAGTCAAATTAGTCATATTATTTTAAATAATTATAGTTCGGGTATAACTTCACTATGCTACTCTGCAGTTAATTAGTAAAGAGCTTAGGACTTCTAAGGAAACTCGGAAGGATGCGAGGAAGCTTAATGACCAAAGATAAGGAACTAGGGAAGATGACCGATGCCCCTTAAGTTGGCCAAACGTCCCTAGCCTATAGTATTCTAGAATATCTACTGAAAATTTGCTTACAGCTTTTGCAAAGATAAAATAACTTTTTTTTTTTATGGAATTAAGATAGCAAACGAGCATGCAGTACCACCCTTCCCCTGCCGCCCATAACAGCTGTGACCGACCTAGAACTAGACTCAAAGGGACTAGGATGGTTAGTCCAGTTAGTAGATGGTGTTAGAATATTAGTTGGTTAGTTTGTTAATAAGTGCGAGGACAGGGTATGTTAGTGATAATTAGTCCTGTTAGTTAATGTTAGTAATAGTCCAGTTAGTTATTGTTAGTATGAGTCTTGTTCCAATTCGGTCACAGATGCGTTGCTACCCCTGAGGTCTGAGATGGTCGCCTCTAAAAAAGTGAAACCGGCTCCACACCTTCCTATCCGAAACACAATTGTTCTTAAAACAATTATTACACGGTAGGAATGGTACTAAGTACTTTCACTTTTGTGTATTTTGTGTATTTTAATAAGAATGACGATTCTTACGTCGATTAATTTGACTTGTTCTTGCGTATCACTAAATACGACATCTGACTAAATGAGGTATCATTGCATAAGATCTTAGGTACCTATGATTTAAATTCAGTTTACTTATTACGTAGTCCATTGTTAAGTTTTAAGCTTTTCTCTTATTACACGCGAGTTTAAACTCTTGAAATCGTATAAAAGTTTTGAACCAATTAAGACATCTAGAAACTGAAAACTGACTTTAATTTTCTCTAAATAACAACATAACAGGGCATTGACATAAGCAGATGGCATTTTACCACACCGCGTTACAAGGTTACAACCTGATAACAAACCAAATGAATTAATTAGAAACATTGTATGTGAACCAACTCCTACAACACTTGTCTCGTATCGTTTGTGCATGTCGTTGCTCCCTCGGGCTGCACTTAAGTAATTGCTATGCTAATGGTGAAGCAGCGTTCATTGTTGAACGAAAGGTTCACACGGCGCTCGGTGGCGCCATCTCCTGCATGTTTTTCGGTATACATTACGACCTAATAAATAACGCTACACTGGTAGGGCTGTAGCTTTAGCTACCACTCTCTTGCTTGTCAACAATGACTTGACGTATCCTGGTTAAAAGCTTGAGATTTAATTACTTTTCTTTCTTTTACTGACGACACATTGGTGTTGCAAATGTGCATGAACGACGATTATCACTCAACGCAATGCTTTCCTATGACTTAAATCGATACAAATGGAAGAGAGAAGTGAGATTTTTACGTGTCAGAAATAGGATGCATGCAAAAGCATATCCAATAGGTGAAGCTCAGTCATAGAGGCGCGTTTATTCGTCGACTAGTTTTATTAATTGCGGCCACTAAGCTAGCAGCTATTAGGTCAGTAAGTCAACTGTCAGGTGAGTTTAATCACATGTTCAATAGTCAGAGTTAGTGCAACAATGTAACAACGGTCCAACCTAGTGTTCTACGACATACATGTATTTGTTGTCATCTAAATAACTGTCAAACAACAAGACAAGCCCGAATGGTTTTCAATTTATACAATCTATGCGGGACACTGATGTAACCCACTAGGCTATCAGCTCTAAACCATTGCAAATAGATTTGTATTGGCTAGGATAGTCATGGGAAATCAAAGGGGATAGCAGACGGTACTGATGCCGATCTTAATGGTTCAATAAGATGCAACGTCAGATTTGGGTTCGGTCCAACTTAACTCTACCACACAACGTAATCCCAAAAGACAGTCCAAAGAGCTATAGTTAACACTCTCAAAATCATTTCGGTGCAATTGCCAGGAAGCAGTAATATACATCAAATAGATATAGATGTCAGCTAGCCCTAAGATGGTAACATAATTTAAATGAACATGCATAATAACAGGGGTGCCACGTCACCCCATGAAAATAAAATGAATAAAAAGCTTTTGTTTAATGCAATATAAAACTTTTTATTCTTGTAACAAACTAAAAGAAGTCTTTTTGAGATCAATAAGTTACTACATGAAATTAGATTAAAAAAATTAAAAAAAAAGAATACACAAAATGCTAAAGCGAGATAGCAATTAATTTTCAATAAATCGTCGCACGATTGCTCGCGTGGGGTGTTGGGGCACCCCTGTTACCATCCTAGGACCAGGATAATTTAGGGCTGAAAATTTGTTTGAAAATCAGTTAAAAGTCGACGCCAGCCAAACCGCGAGCAACAAAAAACAAAGTAAATATAAATAAAACGAATTACATATTCATAACGTATTCGGGGAGTTCATCGCCGAAGAGGTGTAATTAATTCGCTCGGCTCGTCGTGAATGCGAGCGTCAAACAACAGTGTCGTGTTCTTAAAATTGTAGAGCAAACGCAATCTACTGCCGAGACTCTTTGCTCATGGCTTAAGTTAGGAGACCCAGCGGGCGTGTAAACGCGTTTATAACAAAAATCTATGTAATATGAAATTAAACAATATTCACTCATTTACTTATTAAATAATTAATGTTGTGACTTGTGAAGATGAAGCAGGGAGGCGATTTATGGCTATAAGTGTTTAGGATATTTTAAACGCCGAGAAGGTAAAATACATAAAAAATAAAGTATATTGAAAGGTATAGGTACAGCTATAGTTTTGTGAATTTCTCGATTATTCTTTTTGGAAAACCCGTCTTTTCTTTTCAAATGTTGTTACTAGCACATAGGTTACCTAATGCCAATGATATTTTTTGTCACTGGTTAAATCTGACATACTTTTTTAATTTCTTATTTATCGATTTGTTTATACATAACTAGAGAACCGCCCTCGCGTCGCTTCGGGACCCGTAGTAAACAGCCGCATAGGTTCCGCTCCCGTAAGAATCTCGGGATAAAAAGTAGCCTACATGTTATACTGGAATATAAGCTACTACGCTCAATCAACATCGCGACGCGATGCAGCGAAGCGCTTAGTTATTTTTAAGCAAATTTACCCAAATTTTTAAACTCGCTATATCTTTTGAATGGAGTGTCCGATTAAAATAATTTAAACAGCAATGTAAAGGTATTGAACTACTGATAAATAAAAAGTAAGTTATTTAGATAAGTATAAATACCATGGTATGAATATCGACATCTTATTTTCGTTGCCGATTTAAATAGTTTGTTAAACTATAAAAGTCTTTATATTGGCGCAACTATAATACTTAGATATACCCTACCGCGGACTTTTCTGTAGATAATAATGTGGTCTACAAAATCGTAGTACATTATTTTGCTCCATCATCAATAGTCATTGCAGCGCACGCGATTTAAGGTATTTCAATAGTGATTTTTATCGACGGTGGTTTATGTTATTGAAGTTTTCGCAAGGATCCCTAATTTTTTTCAAAATAAAATATAGCCTATGTTACTTCGGAAAGATGTACATTCATAATGGTGAAAGAATTTTTGAAATCGGTCCAGTAGTTATTGAGCCTATTCAATACATACAAACAAACAAACAAACAAAAAAATATTACCTCTTTATAATATTAGTTTAGATTTAGATTATGTACAACAACCTACTGTATGTAATGATGTATGTAATGACTGTGTAATGATAATGTCTTCATACCTTTTGACATTCTCTCCCAGTCAACCGATGGTGATTAGTGACAAGTAGGCAGGTGAGTCCTATCAAGTATTTTTATTGTAACAATAAGAATTAGTTGAACATAAACGATTTCATTTTCACGTTTTTATAAAGGTTAATACCAATTTATCATATATCATTATGGTGTGCTGGCCCACAGAGGAAAATTTAACGCATTTCACGTATCACATTCACATGTCAATTCAGGTAACAAAATTCATTCCAGCCGTGTGCACGGAACATATGTATGTATGGTTGTATGAAGCTTCATTCGACCTGTAACAATTCGTGTTATATTCTATTACAAAAACGACAAAAAATATGTCAGTTTGAGTGCTCAAATTGTGGATCACCCGCTTGCAACAGCGACGCAACGATATCTATACTTTTGCCGATTTCCGTAGACAACTTACCATAGAAGACTATTTACTAACAGGTGGATCATCTGCTGATTTATTTTTAGACGACGAAGTGGTAATTAAGGAAAATCTATCATGTATTGTAAATAAAATATGCTATAGGTACTTAATGGGTTGAATATGTATCAGAACTGTGTAAGTAGTCGATGTCTGTACATGGAAGATATTTGGAAAAAACAAAGTTCAATTTAAAGAATCATGTTTAAAAATAAATTGGAGTAAGGGTGCCTACTATAATATAAATTTCCCGAATTAAAATGAGGGCAGTTTTTTAAAATATAACTGATACTTGAAAATTTAAAAACCACGACATATTGTACGGACCCAACTATGTAAGTATACTGTGACTGAACTATAATAAAGGGATACAATACATTTTCATTAATGTCAATTAGCTTCCATTTAATTATTCACAGCTTATATTCTTCAAACAGAACCACCGCAAGAAAACGGGCTTTCAAATTTAAAAAACGCATTGCGATCGGTGAATCTGTTTGAGAGCTACGATGCCACGAGTCAGACATACACGGGAGATCGGGAATTAAAAATAGAATAACTTGGCATCGGAGTAATTTCTGAAACCATGACGCAACCATGATCAATATAAATCCAAATTGTATGAAAGGCAAATCGTGCTTGAAAAATTCAAAATAGAATTACAAAAATACAAAAGGATAAGTGGACAAGTATGTGAGTTTATTTTTCGAACAGCTTTTTCAATACTCAGTTACTATAGATTTTAATTTACTTAATAAATAAACAAATTATTTACACTTACAAAACCACAAAGTAAAATAAATTGAAATAAAGTTTTATAACGAAATAAAACACGAACTACCCTACAATTCAATTGGAGCTGACGCGTTTAATTTATTTGAATAAATCGAATTCGGTTGTAGGAGCGCCCGCGGCCGCCTGTCGTTTGCGCCGCATTCAGGCTTGATTGCGCCTGTCCTGACCCCATCAAATGCAGTAACGTAAACAAGTTTTTCCCTATTGTATCAAAGAGATTCGCCTTTTGTGTAAGAAATAATACAGATCGTATTTCGCCGAGAGTTTGCTCTCCATTCTGTGCATCGCGGTCTACAATGTGCATCTATATTCGAATGGAGTAAGTGTCCTGTGAGAGCCGAGATTAAAATATCCTGTTGTGCCAGCGTCAACCGAGTATCTGAGACTCTCTCAAATATTAAAAAAAGTTGCAGAGAATGGACGCGGCTTTTGTTAAGCACGGAGCGTCACGCTTCGACGGACCGAAGCAATTCGTAGTTATACTAAATAATGCAATACTGAGTAGAAACGGGATGAGCATTCCTCTTTATCACTTACTCGAATGAATAGTTTCATAGAAGTGTCAGTTTTTAAATTAAATTAACTAAAACGTTTTTTAAATTAAATTAAGTAAAAAACTGTCATATTAGTTTCTAATTTGTTGCTTTTGTAATTTTGAAACTGGATACTTGAGTGTTATGAATATAAGCTCACACACCGGTAGGCCTGGGTTCAAATTCCGCACATGCCCAATGCACTATAATTTCTAACAAGGATTTTTAACACTTGCTGAAGATGAACGTGCCCACACAATTACGTTATTTTACATTTTGATTAAATTATAAATGTATTTGCTAATATCATGCATAATAACATATAAACACATTAAATATACATAACATACATTACATTAAATATGCAACACAGATGTATATTTAAATTATTGTAAGCCTGAAAATATAATTAAGCGTGCATGTAGGCTTTGGTAATATAAAAACAACGACATGTCATAAAAAGACGAATGTGAAACACCGCTACGAACACACCAATATGTAATAAATATCCTGATACAAATTTACATATTGACAAAATCCAAACCCCAGTTCCACAATTCCCTCTTTAATTTGATGACAACGCTAAAATAATACTTTGACAAAGTACGAAAACAATACGACGGAAGTCAGAATATTAAGAGGGAATATCAAGATGGATATCAGCAATACGTCACTATTTCACTGGTGCTTAATATCATTCTAACTGCGCACAATAACCACTTATTTATGACCTTCGACCTTAAAGCATTTGTTCTCAGCAGGCGCGTTATTTAGTAGATTTAGTAAGTACACATTTAGGGTCGCCCCTCACTATATCCATTTCCGCTCGAAGCCTTTCCTTTGTCTTAATAAAAGGTTTTAAGGAAAACACTCTAATCGTATTCTTTCATTAGAATTTTAGTTACCATATAATCGTCCGTATTATATTATTGTATACTTTATAGTTGACACTATATGGTACCACATACAATGACATGGTTTCGCGTGGTTACTACTGAGGGAAAAATTGTAGTGCGGCCTCGGCCTATAACAAAATATTAACATATAATATGAAGTCGGCTTTTAAATGCATAAATTCAAAGAAACCCGCGGGTATTAATATAATACCTTAAGATTTAGTGTTGAACGACCCTAAGAGGATGTCTTGATATTTTGGTCGGATAGTGTAACACTTGGACGGTATCCAAAATGTCCGAAAAGGCTTTCTTGTAGTGACATAACACTTTTCGTAATGTACATACTATAACACAGACTCTGTCGCTGGTACTTACTATGAATGTTTTATAATATTATGAATATATTATGGCTTGTTTAATATTTCAAAATAAAGATGGATGACAAAAAACAGTTGATTTTGGATTCAAGAATGCAAACAGCATCAAAACCTCTTAGATACTAGATTATACATTTCAAGTTAATTTGAAATTGTTATTTTGACTTATTATTTAACTAACATTATTCGTGCATTAATATCATTCGGGCTGTCTTCTAATTTACTAATATAATAATAAACTATATTTATATTTATTTAAAGAATTAATTAAAAAAAAAAACAAAAACGACACAAACAAAATTATATTTAAAATTTACAAATTACAAAATTGAATATTAAAATAAGAATTACGAAAATTAAATTATTAAATTAACAATCTACAATCGACAGTTAAATGTTAACAAGAGATTCGTTATGCAACGGAGCAGAGTAACGGCGTCTGAAGCGAGCGGGCAAGTGAGCCGCCCAGGTAGCGTGGTCCGTCCCTTTTATAGCGGTGCAGCGGTCGTCCGGCTGCTACCTGGCGCGGGTCAGGGCTCTGGTGGGGGCGCAGCTAACACGGCCTCTCCTGACGTGGCGGCGACCTCGCAGCCAGCAGCAGATGTACCCGAACCTAACTGTTCCAGGGTACCATCTTCATTGCCACAATCATCAGCACCTGAAGTGAGAACCACGCATTAGTTTTTATTCAAAAACCTAATGTAAAGGAATGGTGATCAGGCTAAGTACGATTAACGTTCATATGCGTTATGATGCGTAAACAATTTCAATTTTATCTACTGCTACATGTCAGGAATCACACGGATGTGTCTTCGTCAAGACAGTCCGAAACCACAGGCATTACGCAAGTCAGTCAACTCAAAACCACAGCGGGCATTGCATGAGTAATCTTCCGAACATTACAACCCAGTAGAACTGAACCCAGGCATTATACAAGCCATCTTGGTCAACTCGAAGCCACGGCGGGACTTACACGAGTATCTTCCAAGACCTTGAAACCCGTCAACACAGTCTACAGACCCAGTAGAACTGAACCCAGGCATTATACAAGCCATCTTGGTCAACTCGAAGCCACGGCGGGACTTACACGAGTATCTTCCAAGACCTTGAAACCCGTCAACACAGTCTACAAATACATGTAGCAGGATCCTTTACATAAACTTGTCTCGTAACAACAACTAGTTACTTGTACTAACATTGAATAAATAACCTGATCACACATTACGCAAATAGAGTTAGTTTCGTTACTCTACTTTTAGAAAAAAGAACAAAACTGGCACATCAATTTCGTTACTGTACTTTTTAGAAAAAAAGCAAAACAGGCACATCAACTTCGTTACTGTATTTTTTAAAAAAATAATACTGGCACATCAAAAAAAGTTAATCTGACTTACAGTCAAAGAAAGCGGCGCAAGCCTCGGGAGTCCATTCTCCATGCCAGGGCAGCATATATTCTGCCGCCGCTTGGGTAGTCTTGCCGTATGACCCGGCCACCAGCCGTAGCTCGTACCGTCCCTGTGGTAACACCTTGACGATGCGGTATGGTCCTCTCATGCCACTGTCGAGCTTACCTGCACTTTGTGATCTTTTGATGACAAAAACAAGATCATTCAGTGAGTATACTCTAGACGGTGACCTATTTTTGTTAACGTGCTGGTCCTGACGCGATTGGTTCGCGGCTAGCAAGGATTCTGCTCGCTGCCGGCGCAACTCGCGACATGCTTCGCGATTACCGCTAGAACCTTGTGCGGTCACATCGCGAATTAAAGAATGTATGGCGGGCGTCGTAGAATCGATTCCTATAAGTAAACGTAGCGCGGAGCACTGCGTGGTCTTCTGTTTGGTAATGTTGAGCACCAACTGCACCTTCCAAAGTACATCGGACCAAGCTTGTTTTTTGTGGTTAACTTCTATTCTTATCATGTTAAGAACAGTGCGGCAGTAACGTTCCACTTGCCCATTAGATTGATGCATTTCAGGTGTTATGAAATGCCGCTCGATGCCGAAATTAGATACCCAGCTGCTAAACTCCTCACTCTCAAACATTCGTCCTCGATCGCAAACAATTAATCGCGGTGTGCCGAAGATGGAAATGGCACTGGTAAATGCACGCTTTAATTCGACATTATCCTGTCTATAAATAGGATACAGGAGACAAAATTTAGTGAAAGCATCAATCATGATGAGGACAAACTTATAACCCTTGGACTCTGGCAGAGGGCCTAGCACGTCCGTGTGTATGGTGTCAAAGGGAGCTGAAGGTTTGGTCCACGACACGATCGGCTGTAAGGGAGCGCGTGGTATTTTCTTGTGTGAGATACAAATAACACAATGAGAAATATATTTACTTACAAATTGGCGTAAGCCCGGAAACCAGAAGTGTTGTAAGATCAGGTCTATTGTCTTCTCGACACCAAGGTGCTCATGCTCGTCGTGGAAAACGCGCAACAAACTTAAACGGTACGCTTTTGGTATGTAACACAGCAAACGAGGTTCCTCACCGACTGCACTGTAACGATAATAAAGTAAGTCGTTCTTTCTGACGTAGCGCGACGCGTCTAGCTGCCCCTGGTTGAGTTTATCTAGCATCGCGACGGTCTCCTCGTCGGCTGCTTGAGCTACCTGTGCCCAGTTAAGCGGTTTTCGTGCATCGCAAACGTTAACGGGGTTTCGACTAAAATAATCTGCGTGTGACATTAGAACGCCCTTACGATATTCTAAGGAAAAATCAAAATCTTGCAGGTACATCCACCAGCGCGCCACCCTAGGAAGAAGATCCTTCTTGCGTTGCGTCATCTTTAAAGTATTACAGTCTGTAACAACCTTAAAATGTATACCAATTAAGTACTGGCGAAAATATTGTAAAGCTTTAACAACCGCAAGGGTCTCCAATTCATAGGAGTGGTACCTGGGTTCAGCACCTACCGTAACCTTGCTAAAATAAGCAACAGGATGTCTCCGCTGATCGCTATGCGTTTGTAGCAAAACTGCACCGTACCCCATGGAGCTGGCATCGGTGTGGACTTCTGTAGGTAAAGACGGATCAAAAATAGTAAGAAAAGGTTCGCTTGTCATATGACGAATTATTTCCTGCCTTACCCTTTCTTGCTCTTCACCCCAATGGAAATTTACATTTTTACGAGTCAAAGCGGCTATACACGCTACTTTAGTGGAATATCCCGGAATAAACCTTCTAAAATAACCTGCTAAACCGAGGAACTGTCTAACCTGCTTAACCGTCTGGGGTGCAGCTGATCTCGTCAGTGCATCTACCTTCGCAGGGCTCGGCCGTACCTGACCATCTCTAATTAACCTACCTAAGTATTCTACCTCGGAAGTTAAGAAAGAACACTTACGTATATTAATAGAAAATCCCGACTCTGTTAGTCGTTTTAAAACCGAATCTAATAATGTTAAGCCTTCGTCAATTGTATTACTAAGTAGAAGTACGTCGTCAATATAAACTAAAAGTTGACCGGCGTCAATAAAACTTTGGAGGGTATCTGTAATAATTTTCTGGTACACAATAGGAGCATTGCAAAGACCGTATGGCATCTTTAGGTACTCATAATGACCTTCGTTAGTTACAAAAGCGGTTTTATGTATCGATTCCTCACTTAATTTAATCTGATGAAAACCGGTGACCATATCGAGGGCTGAGAAGTATCGGCACTTACCTAACCTATCGATGTGGTCATCGATCAACGGTAATGGATATCGGTCCTTGATAGTGATGGCATTCAAAGCCCGGTAGTCCACTACCATCCTATCGGTCGAATCCTTTTTACGTACGAGCAGGATTGGGCTTGCATATTGCGACTCCGATTTTCTAATTATACCCTTATTTAGCAAGTCACTAATAATATTGCGAACGCGTAGCTTCTCGTCAAGAGATAATTTATAAGGTCGGTAAACAACGGGGGTATCGGTAGTGAGCCGTATATGCATTTCACCGGTAGTCACAGTAGTAGTTGCCGTGCCACTTAGGAAGAAATCAGAGTACTTACAGAGTATGGAATCTAACCGCGTCTTATCAGCGCCGCTTAACGGGGTGTTCACAGCGTCCAAACTTAAGGCTGAATGCACTTCACGTACGCTATTATCTGCAAAAGATTCATCTCTGATTAGTTCCTGAGAGCCGGCCGTGCGAATGTATGTAATGCCACGTCGGTTTAAGACGTCTGTACCGATGAGCACTGGACACGTAAGGCAATTTCGAGGCACTATATGAAAATCAACTTCTAAGGTTATGTTTTTAAACTCTATTGGCAATGTAACGTATTTATCACACTGAATTTCAGATCCACCTATGCCACGCAATAATTGAAAGCTTGGTTTTATTCTACAAGGCAAATGTTTGATTAAAGCAATGGAAATCAGGGAGATATTAGAACCGCTATCTATTAATACGTCGGTAGGCACGCCACACACTACTGCAGTTATCACGTCGTGGTTTGTCGGTCTGTTGTTTGGCAAAAATTTACATTGGCTTTGTTACGGGATTCTGAGCGTTCTTTAGCGAAGCATATTTCTTCGGTGTGGCCTGTCTTTCTGCAAAACGTACACGTTACAGCTGAGGGCTTGGGAGTGTTTCGAGTCGTGGAATCGCGGTTAGAATTAGGAGTTAATTTCATTCGCTTAGGGCAATGTCTACTCGTATGACCAAATTCATGACAAGAAAAGCATTTCAGGGAATCATCGCGATTGTTAGTTCGTTTACGCGAATTACTGTTAACGGTGGTCTGCGAATTCTTATGCAAGTTGTTACTACCCCGTAAAACATTGCGAGAACGATTGTAAGCGTTAACATTGGATTGGCCAGCCTTTATATACATCGATAGGAACTCCACGATGTTATTTGTCGTCAAATTACTGTTAATCGCAGCTGCACGAATATGTGCATCTTTAACGCCGCGTATTATAATGTTACACAGCAAATCGTCGTTAATGCCTTTAACAATTCGCAGGCGCAATAAACTTTGGCGAGCGTACTCGGCATACGTGGAGTAACTATCAGAATCGGTGCACATGACTTCAAAAAGAACGGTCGCAACATCCACGCGACGCGGACACAACGATTTCAACTCAGATTTAAAATTAGACCACGTGCGTTCGGTACTCGCCCACTGTCCCAACCAAGAGCGTGCCTCTCCCTTTAAGCAGTGACCTATGCGAGCCAGACACTCTTTTTCGTCCCACTTATTCAGGGAACGGGCGCGATCAACTTCCTCGCACCACACACTAACGTCATGAACACCTGGGTCAAATTCAGACACATAGTAATGGGTGGATCTTACCGGATTGATGGATTTTAGTGCGTCGATAAGACGCTCCGTTACATCAGCCGTGTCGGGTCCTGGAGAGGATGTCGACGCGCCGTTTGAATGGGCGCTAAGCGCGGGGGACGCGCCGGGGCATGCGCTGGCGCACGCCTCCGCTATGGCGGGACACGTCGCTGCGCTCGAGGGAGCCTCCGACGGGGCGCGTTGCTCCAGCGCGGACAGACGATTCAATATCGCCTCCATGGTGCGTCCTAAATCGCTGGGGGGAGTTGCATCACGTGCTCGCTTGCGTCGAGTATTGGACATTTTAAAATTACGAAAATACTAGTGGGCAAAATCAAATAGAAGCGGATAAGAATCCCACTTCTGAATTTATATTTATTTAAAGAATTAATTTAAAAAAAAAAACAAAAACGACACAAACAAAATTATATTTAAAATTTACAAATTACAAAATTGAATATTAAAATAAGAATTACGAAAATTAAATTATTAAATTAACAATCTACAATCGACAGTTAAATGTTAACAAGAGATTCGTTATGCAACGGAGCAGAGTAACGGCGTCTGAAGCGAGCGGGCAAGTGAGCCGCCCAGGTAGCGTGGTCCGTCCCTTTTATAGCGGTGCAGCGGTCGTCCGGCTGCTACCTGGCGCGGGTCAGGGCTCTGGTGGGGGCGCAGCTAACACTATAATAATAATGTCGTTGTAAGCGCGCTCTCACGGCAACACTCCTCGCGAGCCACCACAAACAGGTCTAAAACTACAGGTGAATATAGTTTACAGAGTAAATAGACATTAATTGATAAAAATATATAGTTTTAATATTATTTTCCTGCTTCAATGTTCAGAGCAACTCGTCGCCTCTCTTAACTTAACACGTTGACTGCCATGACGGACAATGTTGTCCGACAGCAGACTTTCCCCCGGGGCCACACCAATATTTCGAGAAATGGCCCAAAAACGTCGAGGTGTTTTTTTGTTTATTTTGTCAGGAAATAACTTAAAAATAACGGGCGACTTATGGAAACTGCTATGTTCCCATTATTTTCCGAGATATCAAATGGCAGACACCATTGTCCGTCGCGGCCTCCGAGAATGAAAAACCGTGTTTCCTTCCGCAGACGCCGCGCGGGTCCCACTGTCGGTCATCCTTACGATTTTGCGCTCGCGTAGACGAATGCCGTGATTTGTAAAAATTAGGATTCCGTATAAGTTTCACACGTAGGACAAAATTGACGATTTTGTAAATTTTCTATTGACTCAATCAGCTTTGGATTGGCCCACCTTAATTCAAATGTTTATTGTAAACATTTTTAAATTGGACACCTATCGGAGACCCTGAAAGTAATTTTTGTTGAAGCTTATTTTTCATTATTATATAGGATTACTGGTTAAATCGATCTAGACCCGGGAGGAGGTGACAGTATACATCATTTGTGACATATTTTGTCCTGAAACACCCTGTCTGTCTGTCTGTTTTTAAGTAATAGGTTTTGCTTGATGGTCTAGCTAGATGCGTTAAGATTTCTTGTCTCAAAATTATGCAATTTATTCAAATTTTGTAGGGTATTTAAAAGTAGATAAATGGGTTATATAATAATCATATTCAGAATCCCAAGTCACTGTGCAATATATAGGTAGGTACTTCACAATAAAGGCTTAATTGTTAGCAAAATAAGTTTACTGAAATAAAGTATGTAATTTATCGAATATCCAAAAAATATGCATGGTAGTTAGTAGGTAGAAGTGTTAAAAATTATCTACTTTTCTCAAATATCCAATTCTATAGCACAGCATCAAAGTATGTAGAGAAATACTTAAAAATAAAAATCCATCGTGGATATCAGCAATATTTTTTTGGTCTAGGAATGAATTGGAATCATAATTTAGAAGTTAATTTTATTATTTATATCATTTATGGTTGTTATCCATAAGAAATATCTTTAAAATACTTGATTATCTAGTTCTGTTTTTGTATTTTACGTTAAACTTTTCGTAAAGTAGCTTCTTACTTATATTTTTAACCTACTGAACCCATAATTTTATACTTAATACGTACTTGGTTAAAACAATTATAATTCTAACGACTTTCTAGTATCTTATAAAGAGTAGAAATTAATGTATATTTACCTAAAACATCACTTAATTGATCACTTAAGTATATACCTACAACGCTTTTATGAACCGCTTGTTTCAAAGCCCATAAGTTCTAAGTCTTTGCAGTTTTTTTCGGGCCAAGTTGCTAGGATGTTCCTTGGGGCCGCGCGGGTCTATTGCCTTAGTAAAAAGACAAGAAAAGCCGTCCGTCGGCCGATTAGAGGCTTCCAAAGTGAGCGAGTGCACGCGGACAACGTTGTCCGACGCGGCCCCCTGGACCAGACATGTTGGCGGACAACATTGTCCGCCGCGGCCCATTGGGCAAGACATCGATTTTTAGTCTGGCGTTCAACGTGTTAACCTTCTGCGACTGACGTGGTAGTCTGACAGACACCACAAAATCGAAAAACTCGTATTGCAACGTTATTTTTTAATTATTGACTCCAACGCTCCCAGTACCTTCCTGTCATGGGCTTAAGTCTGTTTTTTTTGTGCTGCTTGCAGTTATATCGTGCATATTCACCCGTAGGCGAGGAAATGTGTCCACGAGACTACCACGTCAGTATTTAGGTCAGTGTCTGACAGACAATAACCTCAGTAAAATTGTTATAAATTCATAGTGTCTCCTAAACAACATGTCAGTAAAGTTAGTCTACTAATTATAATTTATTGTTTGTTTTTAATTATTATAACAACTTATATTCTCACAGATCCAAAAAGACGTCGAAATTAATCTTTTTGAACCAAGACTAGCGTAAAATAATGGTTGTAGGATGAGGAAGAGCTTGAGTCTAGTGATTTAGAGAATGGCCAAATTTTTTAAGGCATAAAGGAATTTTTGGAACTTGATAAATTATAGGATAAAGAAAAGCAGTAAAAACTACACGAAAAAGCCTAACATGTACCGGGCACTGAAAAACTTGGCCCCGAAAACTTCCAACAAGTCATCAAAATATTACATAATATTATTTATTATTCATAATATACTAGAAACCAGTCAAATTCAAAATGAAAATATGTTATGCGCACACATATTAGGTACATATAAGACTTTTTTTATTGAATATTGAAAGAGAAACAGTGCTGGGTTACATGAATTTACTTAGAGAACCGAGAATGACGGTCAGTACAGTTTTAGATGAAGATCTTGCCCTTCCACCATCAAAAATCATCATCAAATTGAAGAAAATAATGCTATAAATAAAATAGTTAACCAAATATTGTTTTCGATATTATTTGTAGTCAATATCTTCTATATTTTAAGAAAAAAACTGCCAAAAAATTGTGATTTTTGAGGATTTATTACACTTAATTGAACCGTTGAAAATACGTAATTTTTTGCAGTCAGATAGCCAATTGTGTTAACTTTAATAAATGTTTAACGCTAATCTAAAAAGTTTTTACATTGATATTTTTTTCAACCTTTTCTTGTTATGTTGATATTAGAAGACTGATTTAGGTCAAGTTGATAAAAGTTGTTTCACTTAAAAAAATTTGTTTAATTTTCCAAAATAATAGTATCAAGTAATTATATACTTTCTAAGCTTTGCGAAAAATGTGATTGAGTAATTGAAATTACAACGGAATTTCAAAATATCACCTGTTTAAATGGTGTCTGATGGACTACCACGTCAGTAGAATTGTAAAAAGTAGCCCACGTCAGTCGCAGAAGGTTAAATTGGCGCCCAACATGGGACAATCCTTAATGTTAAAAATTACCCTGTATAATCAGGTGTAATGTATTCCAGTGGTAACAGCGTTATAGTAGAAGCTAAGTGATCGAGATGAAAGTTTACGAAAATAAATGTATTCGCGCACGAACGTGAGCGAATGAATTAAATTAATCTGACGTACGCGCTTTTACCGCCATTCATTTATTACCAGCGTTACCCGGTGACGGCTTTGTTGTAACGTCATTTTTTACCGATTTATCGAGTAGTTACTTCTGAAAATTCCGTTCGCACTCCACAACAATTTAGTTTCAAAACTGACAGCTCCCGAAGGAAGTTCCAACTGGATTTCGGTGATATTACTACTTTTGTTTCGTACATTTCAATTAACGGTGATACACTTTGTTTGTATTCAGCAGTTCAGATTTTCCGCTATATTTGAAAACTTGGCCTCGGGCATTGCATGTCTAGGTCTACGATTATTTTTTTTTGAGTTTTGCTCTTTAACTAGGTACTTGTAAAGTTGTAGTATAGTTACACACCAATAATGTCGGTTTTCTGAAATAATGTTTTAATGCATATTTACATTTAAAATCATTATTCCAAAACTTGATTAGGATACTTGAACATTCAACAAAATTATTGCAACTCTAACAAAGCGTCATTTCAGATTTTCAGAACAGTTTCTGTGTGACATAATTCATATACAATGAATAAAATAATAATAATGAAATTAAGTTCAAAACTGTATCAATCACCAAAAAAATTTCAGTTTAAAACAAAAATAAGAAGAATAAATAAATAAGAAAATGAAGATAAATATGTAACTTAAGTACGCACAGTGCAAAATACTTAAATTAAACTCAAATTCATTGCCATATTATCGACTTTAATAAAGATAAATCACTATTATTTCCTCGTGAGCTTTAAATCTGCCTAAAATCGAATTAACCTTACTGGAACGTGCCAAATGGCCAGTCGCTAACTTCAACATTAATAACCTTAAAACCGGAATAAACTTACTAATGGGATAAATGAATTTCGGTTACAAAAATCAGCTTGAAAAATATAATCGTAACCCTCATTTGGTGTTCGTTCAGTATCCTTACGATAAGGCATCACAAGATCGCTTTCACATCACTCTTCGATGTCCCGAATATTATTTCAAAGGTACCCCAGGGAATTTCATCACGAACCTCCTACTTTCATTCCATAGATATGATTGTGGCGACACCGCGCACACGTCACATGGTGACGTCACCGAAGCCTGAAACGCGCTATCGAAGATTTCGTACATCGCTGGCATATATACCACGCCTCGAGTACATTCACTCGGGGCCCGGCCGCCCCCCAGGCATGTCGTCTCGCCTGGCGGGAGATCTCCCTTTGCCAAACTGGTGACCTCCGGACAAGAACACGTCCCCTCTGGTACCGGTAGCGCTTCAGGCCTCACCTCCCACCTCACCTCACCGCTCACACCCGACGGACACTGCAGCGCGTCTCCCCGACACTCAGCCAAGCTCGCCGGGTTCATCGCAGCGTATGGTGTTCCGCTTCCTGAGCCCGTGCCGGCTGCCCCTACGACGACTCCACGGACGGCTGGAGTGCACCACTCGCCCTCCGCATCTGTCGTCTCGCCCTCCCATCCCGACTCACCGCGGATAGAGGGAATCTTCGGGGCAAAACATCAACGGGTCACCAACGTCGAAGAGCACGCTGCAACATCGGTGTATCGACCTCCGGTCTGAGCAGGGGGTGATGTGGCGACACCGCACACACGTCACACGGTGACGTCACCGAAGCCTGAATCGCGCTAGCGAAGAATTGTCGATCGCCGGCATATATACCACGCCTCGAGTACATTCACTTGGGGCCCGGCCGCCCCCCAGGCATGTCGTCTCGCCTGGCGGGAGATCTCCCATTACCAAACTGGTGACCTTCGGACATGAACACGTCCCTTCAAGAACCGTTAGCCATTCAGGCTTCCCCTCCCACCTCATCTCACCGCTCACGCCCGACGGACTCACGCAGCGCGTCTCCCCGACACTCGCCAAGCTCGCCGGGGTCATCGCCGCGTATGGAGAAGACGCTTCCTGATCCCGGTCCGGCTGCCCTGACGACGACTCCACGGACGGCTGGAGTGCACCACTCGCCCTCCGCATTGGTCGTTTCACCCTCCCATCCCGACTCACCGTGGATAGAGGGCATCTACGGGGCACAACTATCAAGGTGGTCACCAACATCGAGGAGCACGGGCTGCAACATCGGTGTATCGACCTCCGGTCTGAGCAGGGGGGTGATGTGGCGACACCGCGCACACGTCACATGGTGACGTCACCGAAGCCTGAAACGCGCTATCGAAGATTTCGTACATCGCTGGCATATATACCACGCCTCGAGTACATTCACTCGGGGCCCGGCCGCCCCCCAGGCATGTCGTCTCGCCTGGCGGGAGATCTCCCTTTACCAAATGATGTAAAACATATGTGATAAGGAACAAAATTGTTATATTCAATTTCCTATTTCTTCTTTAATACTTCCTTTTTCATTTATTTTTAAACGACTTCATAAAAAGGAGGAAATTCTCAATTCTACTTTTTTATGTGTACCTACTTTTTACAGTGTGAACCGATTTTGATCATTCTTTTTTACTCAAACGTGCTTTACATCTGATACCGTATAAATCTGAGCGACATTTGATGGCTAATATTTGAATAGTTCTTAATAATTCGTATTTTATTCATGGTGTTACCTCATAATTTTTGACTGGGCCTATCTTAATTTGTATAGGGTGTCCCAAAATTCACGCAAGAAGTAATTTTGACAGAAAACACAGGTTTATAATTAAAGATTGTAATTTTTTTATTGTTTTATATAGTATGCAGCATAGGGTTAGGTATGGAATAGCATATCGGGTAAATGGCCTCCACGACTTTGCTGGCACATACGTACACTTTTGTAGAAATTTTCCATAGTTGTTTTGCATAAATGTAGCTGAATTTTGTTGATACAGCGCTGAATTTCCTCCTTCAAGGCGTGAGTGGTCGTGGGCTTGTGGACATAAACCTTAGAATTAAAAAAACTCCAAAGAAAAAAATCCAACGGCGTTAAATCGCATGATCTGGGCGGCCAATTCTGATCACCAAAACGGGAAATTACACGACCAGTAAATGGCTCATGCAGTAATTGAATTGTTTCTCGGGCTGAATGGCATGTGGCACCGTCTTGTTGAAACCACATGCCGTCCACATCCAATGTTGCAATTTTGGCACAAATAACCGAATTATCATGTCGCGATAGCGAGCACCATTAACAGTTAGTGTCTGACCAGCTGCATTGAAAGAATGGTCCGATGATGCCTCCAACCCAAAATCCGCACCGAACAGTTACACTTTCTGTCTGTCAGCTGTTAGCTGTCACGCTGTATTTTTTTTTTGATTGGCAACACTTTACCGCAAAAATGGCGCAAAATTCAAATCTTGCGTGAATTTTGGGACACCCGATATAATTCTTTTTTAATTGAAAGCGGATGATTATCGTCTTATCAGAATTAATATCAGCGACATCTAAAGGTTCGTTTTTTAGTTATCTCAACTTATCGATTTTGAAGTCAGTTATTTTTTGTACAAACTTATTGTCTCTATTACTTTTTAAAGTGTCAGTGTTGAAATGCGTTTGTTTTACTTTCTGTACAAAGGCAAGAATGCAATTATTTGAATATTTCCTAATAACACTAAGAGTACAGTGTAGGTGAAATCGTGAGGCGAGAGAATGTAGGCACACCGGGTAGAATGTTTTCAAAGCATTAGTAGATTAAAACTCGACGTGGTAGGGAAATAATTCATTACAACAAACTGTGCCGTCTGATGCAATACCCACATTGCCGGCGGCGAACTAAAAGCGAACAGCGAAAAATATCATCTTTTAATTAAATGATAATAATATAAGTAACTGATAATATAATGATCATCGCAATCGATAACTGATCCACTACTTGAGGCTGGAACTCTTCTCATAAAAAGAGTGGTAATGTCTCCACTAAATAAAGCAAGTGATTGTTCATTTGATATGACTAGTTGCCTAAAGTCCAAATTCGGCCGTCATTCATTCTGTTAAACGGTTACTATGGTTATATTGTTAATTGGTTACTTAAACCATAGAGATATTACACTAGAGTGGGTGAGCCATACGGCTGCCCATGTGCCCATACATTGCAATTTTCGCCCCCGGTTAGTAAGAGAAACAACGATAACGGTAATTACCTATCTCTCTCCGATCCCGATGAGCCAGAAAGAGAAGATTGAAAAAGAGAGGTGATTACTAAAGATTTTGTCTCTTTTTATCCTAGGGACGCTCTGAAGCCTCGCCAGAAAGAGAAAGGTGATTACTAAAGATTTCGTCTCTTTTTATCCGAGGTACGCTCTGAAGCCTGGCTTCTGCCCTCTAGTGTAATATCTCTATGACTATAATACGTCGTGTAGGTATGGTAGTGTGAATACTGCGAATAAAGATAGAGTTACTAACATTGGAGTGTGTAATTTCTTATTGAATGTACTTTAAAAGCATTATTATATTATTAGCGTTCTGCACTTCTCCTACATATCAACGATAAATCTGTCAAACTTCATACTCCCCCGTTCGCGGAATTATCTTAAAAAGGGGTGAAAAGTTTTTGCTTCGCGTATTTATAATTATATAGATAAGCTATGGTACCACTGCTCGCCTGCGATGAGACAAGCTGAACTCTGCGCCACTGCGGTCTCCACGGTACAGGCGGGTGTTTACCCGTGTTTTCACTTCGAATCACTTTTGCTACGAGCTTCCTGGCAATGTATGTAAATAAGACACGGCGGAGTTTGCGAGTTTGCCACGTAAACGGCAAGTAAGCGGTGACTCACGGCGAATGTAAAGACATTTAATCCTATTTAAACAAGTGATCGTAGGGTATCGGAGTAGTACTGTTGGGTATGAGGACTTGAGGGATGACCCGAGATAATAGTTCTGGGCCTTATGGGCGATAAAACTTATAAACTTACGATTTTCATACTTTTAACATCTCAGAAGTTACTAAGATTCGATTTCTAGATGGGGCAGATATTTTAGTACTAATATTTTCTTCAGATCGTTAGTTAGTATAACCTTTCATCGATGCGTGCACCTAAGGGCCATAACTTTTAAGAAACATAATATAAACGACATTATAAGTTCTTGTAGCAATAACTCTCAAACCCCTAAAGTAGGATACGCTTCGCTATGGAAGACTCTATGGGTGGCATCAGGGACACACACAAATAGAGAAAAAAACACTTATTATATTCTTTAACAAGCAACGAACCCGGGTCCACTTGTTTCACAGGCAGAGTAACTGGGTTATAATTAAAAATGTTGAATAAACAATCATGTCAAAACTTTATAGTTGTCGGTACGAAAAGCAGCGCCCCGCTGTATGATAATGAAAAATAAACATTAGTCTTAGTGCGAAGTGACTTTACTTTTCAGAACGAAAACAATCCCTGTTCTTTTACAAAAGGTCAGGTGTTTTGTAAAAGTAAGACCTTCACACCTCCATTGCGTTTTATTTTAAGCTAAGGCTATTGAAACATAAAGTACGAGAAACATTCCACAATATTTGTGGGATTCCCCAGGGAGTAATATTGGGCCCATTACTGTTCGTATTCAAAACAAATTATATATGTATTTGCATTGTTATTTGATGTTAATCTCAGAAGTATTGTGGGCGATCACAGCGAAATCAAAACTAAAAGGATGCACAACGAGCAGGAGATGTGGCCTAGCTAATTGGAGGCCCTACCCAAAAGATATTTAATTTAGTCAAAACTTGATCATTTCATTACAAGAATCCGTACTTTAATATTGTGATTTAGTATGCCCTATTTCTCAGAATATTCATTACAAGGAAAGAACTTAGCCTTCTGCGCCGCTAATTGCTTCGAGTCAACTAAAGCAAAAAGTTACTTCAGTTCTTGGTTACTTTATTTTGCATCAGGTGGTTGAAGCATCATATTTTACAACAACATTAAACTAAGCCTCTTTAAGGAAAGCGAAGAGTTATTCTTAAGAAAAAAATGTTTAAAAAAGAACGAAGAGTTATTCTTAGAAAAAATCAGCCGAGAATCCGATTTACAAAATTCAAATAACCAAGAACCTATATTTTCATCTAATATGCTATCATTAATAATTAAACTTTCTAATTACTAAAATATGTTTCACTATTACAAAAACCATTAAGTAGATTGATTGAACATTAAGTATCTAGAGATAGAATATATAGATAGTATAACTACTACATTTAGCGGTTATCAGTACCCCGTTATCTAAAATGTTGAACTCCCACCGTGTATAACATTATATTATCATGTTACATAAGAACATTACATTACTTTATGTACGCGCTCATAAAATTTCATCCTCCAATAACAATATAACTACAAGTAAGGCTTCCTCTGATAGATCTTCTTTATTAGAGTGACTCGCTTTCCATGTTGCTGTTTACGATGAACACTAAGAGAATTGTATCGTTTCAATGAAGAAGAACTAGGATATGTCTTAAGATTTAACCAAATACAAGATTTTTACGTTTCAAGCAAGTATTTTTATGGAATTAAAATAGCAAGCATACAGGGCCATCTTTTCTTTGATTATAACAACTGTGACCAACAGAGAATGACACTGAGTAGATATTTCAAGCTAGCAAGCTGTGCAACAACGTTACTTGATATGAGAACTGGGACAAGTACTATTAATGATAATAAGTCCTGTTAGTAGTTAGAAATAATCCAGTTAGAAGTTGTTAAGTAAGTCTCGATTTAATTCGACACAGGCTGCGAGCCTAGACAACTAAAATAATCAGATCTAAAATATTGTAACCGGATTTCTACAACAAACTATTAATAACAATTTTAATACCTTAAGTTTTGAAGATAAAAGATTTATCATAAACATGAAAAATCTTGAATAAAGTTTTCCTGAAACAATTTTCCAAAACAATTTATATCTACTTAATTACAGTTTCATAACTTTATCGCTCGAGGCTTTCCTAATCCAAACTTGTAATACTCCAATTTAAAGCTTTGAGGGCTTTAAGTACAAACTTAAGCACTTGAGATACTGGATACTGGTCATAAGATGTATTTAAGCACCGATGAATCGGTTCTCGATATCCACAAAATTACATTTGAATTATAACATTTATCCTGATCGTTTTCCCCATACCAGCGGAATCCAAACCAAATCTAGCAAAAACGAGTCGTAATGTAACTAATTTGTAGTAAATCACACGTAGCCCGTTTAAATATCGAAACGTACATCCATATTTATTCTGCACCATTACCTTTCAATGAAGAGAGGTCCCTACTCAATTATGTAGTACATTGCGGAGCAGTTACGTAGCGATTTGAGCGATACAGTTTACCTGAAATTGGTAAAATACAGTAAGTTCCATTAATTCCACATTACACTCATTGTTGTAATGTACTCGTGTGTAAATAATGTATGTGATTACATTCGGGCAAAGTACCTTTTTATGAAGAGAGCAGTCCAGTCTGTTACGTATTTAAGCGTTTGGGAGCAGATATTAATTTGTTGTGGTTTGTATTTTACCTTTTACCTGGAATGGGTAAATTAGGACGATCTCTCTGCAAATACGATGGTTATTATACAAAGTAGGCAAATACTGTGTTATCCGCATTTTTGTTTATCAGGAAGATAATTAAATTGCCAAGTTAAGCAAGAATTCATTATTAACTCCAATGCAAAAAGAGGGATATTATAAGTTGGATCTGTCTGTGTATCTGTGTGTCTGTGTGCTTGTCTCATAGCATCGTGGCATTCGTGGCTGTCAAAAGGGTTGACTGATTTGAATGCAGGTTTTTTCATTTGAAAGTTAGCTTCCTTGCGATTGTTTTGAATGTCTATTTAATGGAGGAAAGCCAATTGACATAAAATAAAATTGTAAAATTATTTTATCATAGATAACTCACAGTATACCAGATGACCTATAAACAACGTCGGGGCGTTTTTAAATTGTAAATTTACAGTTATTTAATATCGATATTGAAAAATGTAATTTATGACTAAATTTTTAACTATTTCAACAACATTCCAAAATACGCTTTCAGTATCTATATGCCAAATTTAGTTTAAATCCAGTCAGCTGTTTTGACGTGATTACACCCAAACATCTAAACGTCCAAACTTTCATACACATAATATCAAAGTAACATAATTATTGTGTTCTCGATAGTAAATTTGCTATCATTTTCCAATTTAAATGTTCTTTAATTCCATATTTATTATCTCCATTTAATACTCCCTCAGAGTCTCACATAACACACGTGCTCGACACACTCAAACACCATAAAGGCAATGAGAAACAATCATGACAAAAGGCCTCTACGTTCGGGGGTAATTTACGAGCGTGGAGCCGTGTGCGCCCCCGTTTTATTAGGTACCCTAGAGGTCGCTGTGATACCACACAGAAATCATTACCAATAAATGTCACGTGGTCTCTACCGTGTGAGGTATAGCGGGCCTCCGAACACGAAGGCTGTTAGTTGGTGTATGTAATTATTTCAGTGACTAAGGACAACATAAGAACACCCATTGTTCCTAAGGGGTCGGTAAAACGCGCTGCGGTACGCAAGATGTATGTCGGGTCGCATGAAATATGAAGCGACACGTTACTAATGAAATAGGTCATGGAATTTGGTTTCCTCAAGTGATGGTCTTTGGATGGTGAACAAGTTTGTCTTTAAAATGTTTCTATAAATTGAGGTCATTGTTGGAAAATTTTATTTAGTTTAAGTTGTTGTACAGCAAAAAGAAACGGCAAATCAAAAACAACTTATCATGCCTGAAAAAAATAAAAAAGGAAATACTAAAATTTTTTGAAACTTTAAGTACAAAATATGTAGTCATAAGGCTAGAAAATTCACGTTGCAAGCATGCACTCTGAAGTTCTATATACCTTCATTAAAAGTTATTGTATCTAATAATTTAAGACAAAGATAAACGACAGACTCTAAACAACCACAATAAAACAAACGTTTATACATAGAATCTTCTCTTCTACATATATAAATACGTGAAGCAAACCCCCCCCCCCCTTTACGAAAATAGCGCGGACCGAGGAGTATGGACACACTATAACATTATACGTAGGACAAGTGTACAACGCTAATATTTTTCAACAACGATGTTTATAAAGTACATTTTATTATTCAATAAAACATTACACACACATATGCGACCATAGAGCAGGCAATTAATAATCGTAAATGCCCAATCGGTTAAAAACACTTCAGCTAGAACTCAAAACAAGTTTTATATAAATCAAAAAATATACGAATAAATTAATAAAACGGCGCAAATAAAGCGACCAGCGCCGCAGTTATTACCGACACACGCCATGTTTTCAACTAGTATAAACATTAGAACAAGGACAATAGATTGTTCTGCGCATAAAAACAGGATTGCTGCTGACGCATATTGGATATCCACAAAACATTGCATACCATAACAAACAAGCCATTTCAATATCCGAACGCTGCACGTTAGTCCGTACTACATATTATAGGCAATATTTTATTTAAAAAAAAACATGTAAAATTTGAACAAAATGAAGTAAAAAAAATCACTCGTCTTTATAACTCAGTATGTTTTTGTTAAGATGCATCGCCGATTATCTAAAAATACTTTTTTATAATTGGAAAGGATGGCAAATAACTTAATACAAAAAATGTGGTTGCTTTTTATTTGACATCGATAAGTAGAGACTAAGTACCTCTAATTTATATGGCACCAAACGACAAAGCCACCTTTCGAATAAAAAAACATCAAAATTATTTTACTCAGACCAAATAATGAGGTAACACACAAAAACACCGTCCAATTGAGAACCTCCACCTATATTTGAAAGCGGTAATATTAGGCACAAGTAGCAATTGTCGCTTCTCAGCTCAATGTCTTCATTACCAAACGATCCGTATTTAAACATGTGATTTCATATTAATAAGTTTAAACTACGATAAAATTTCTACCCATTGCAAGTACGAATTAGACTCAAATTCAAACGACTTCAGTTAAGTTATCAAGTTCACATACAACACATAACGAACGAAACAATCTCTCCCAACCCGGCTACAATATCCGTAGCGATTAGCGCTACGACGTAGCAGAGCTACGGCAATCGCTACGATGTTACGCCTATATTGTTTTACTAAATACCCCTTTTATGCTTCGACTTAACTGCGAGGAGATAGTTACTTTAGAAAATGTGCTCTTACATATGCAATGAACCCCTCTAAGCTAAGTGGATATAATGGATAACGCCCATTTGTAACGTATAATTATTCTACTAAAAGGTAAATAGTCACAAAATTATGATATGGAATATAATAATTTGGATGGCATCTAATTAGAGTAATGCTCATGTTGACCACATATGAAATTCAAATTTGATATTATTCCATTGAAATAATTTTAATTATACTGCATAGAATATTGCTTACCGAGAAGTTTAATGCATGGTAATGAAATGCTATACATACAGTTGCAATATTCAACAATGGCGTAATTTTCAACAACGTTTATGGAATTTATAAATCATGCATTCAAATTTAATTATGATGATTCACTTTTTATTATTTGTCTTTTTTGAGACACATTTACAAGAGATATAATAATTAAATACAATAAACAAGACAAAATATTCAGTGACTTCATCGTCTGCTATCATCGTAAAACATGGCAGGCGCAAATTAGTCCCATTCAGTTTGACCTTAGTAGATAAGTCTTATATAAAGAAAAAAAGTCTCGTTATATTTGAAGTAAGACAAATAGGGTGCATGCTCATTGGCAAAACAAAATTAACGGTTTAAATACAAATAATGCATGAGAACAGTAAACTCGATATGTCAATTAAAAGTTAAATTCACATTATTAAGAATAACTGAGATTAACTCAAAAGCCGACCGTCAGATGTGGCTATTACCTTTAAGGCAGCTATTACCATTTGACTGGCGAAAGAATTATCGAAATGAGTTCACTCAGTACGAAGTTCTGAGGTAACACACACGTACAGATAAGAAATTTCTAACATATTAACGAATTGAGAACCTCCACCTTTTTTTGAAGTCGGTTAAAAATGAGTGAATGAGTTCACGCATTGAGTGTCATAGTAGATTCGTTATGACGTTTTATAGTGTACTTATTTATTAAATCATAGATATGATTCGGAAATTCTATTCCTTTATTTTTTATAATGTCTGTAAGTGATTAAAAAAAGTGTAAAAAAGTAAAATTAAATAAATTGGTTCTAAGGTGTTATGAGGTAATTTTCGGTGTATAAAAGCCGAATACAACTAATATACACATACTAAACGCAAAGGAGTTATTATCGATTCATTAAAAAACCTTTGATTATGCTATTCCATCAATAATAATTCCCATAGTCTTAAGCGTCCATAATAAAATTATGTAACGGAATCTATGCTACGCCGTAGCACTAATTGCTACGCAACTCGTACGCCGCTACGCTTACGGTAAAGACCTTAGGTTAATTGCTAAGGCTTTTCTGTCGGCTGACGGGCGTCTTTAATTGAAGTTTGCCCGCGACGCGATCCTTCAGTAACATGTATTCATATAATAGCCTTCTATCAATAATTGAAATCGCATCTCGTACCTATCTAAACACGTACTTTTTCAATTTATTACATGCAGTAGGTACTAGAATTTTTTTATTTAAACATTTTTTTTTTCATTTTTAATTTGTGAGAAATAGTTATAGATCGTTCGTTAGACAATTATTTTATTCGTATTAAATTGATTTTTAATAGTGTTACATAAAACATAAATAAAAATTAGCACAAAATTAGCAGTTTTCTTTCAGTAACGTACTAAATATTTATATATTCAGTAAAGTATTAGTAGTTATAAAGTACACCATATTTTTTTCTTAAAAATAAAATCATCTCTTAAATAGATAAAAATATTTGAAAAGGTAAAAATAATGCTGCTTACCGATGGTCACTATAAAACATTAAACGCCACATTACACATAGTCCTCACGAGCGATCAGTAATTTAGACAACCTTGAAAACGTATTCAGAAGTTATCTCACTTTCACTTCCTTAGATCCATCCATCACATGAAGCCGAACTTATTTCTAAGAGGGATGCAGTCATTTCGCGCGTACCACATGCGAATCGCGTGTCATAAGCCAGCGCGCATGCCGTCTGTCCCCGAGCGCGGCCGGCCGACAACTGCCGCGGACTACTCGGGGCCACCCCTCCCCTCCCCACCACCCCGCTCGCGAATTTCTACCCTGTTACGTAATTATAGCTGTGTTTGGGAGCTTTCTCAACGGTATGCCTTGGGACCGCCGCGGAGAGAATTATGCGGTCTTATCGACGATTTGATCACACTAATTTATTAATTAATAATCAATATTCTATCAATTAAATACATTTTTTCCCGTTATTACCATATTTAATGCAAACAATTAATTAAATCGAAATAAAGTTCGCAAGTTTACAAAAAAGATGGAAAAATAAAAATTTTCTTAGACATAAATAATCTTTCGTTATACACATTTAATTTAAAAATGTACTGTAACCCGATATTGCCAATCCACATAATTGTCCCCGGAAATACGGGGAAAAATGTTCCACGTGAGCCGGAGCCGCGCATGCGCCCCGGAGCCCCGCCCTGCCCCGGGACAGCTTGCCCCTATTTAATATTTTAAACTTTCACGGACAAATCGAGCAAAGCTCAAAGCTATAAGTTCGATAAATATGAAGCACGCGTAGCTTTCATAAAATTTATTTCGATAGCATCTCGGTTGAGATTGGTAATCTCAACTACGAATAAATACGAAAGTTTTTCGAATATTTACCATATTTACAATTAATTTTAGTAAGAAAATAAAATATGTATTTAAGACGCTTCGTTTGGAAGCATAGTAAATACCAAGCTGTAGAACAATACAGTTTAACAACTTGATTTTTGGTTCTGAGCTTTGAATTTTACTGTATTTTACCACAGATAAAAACAATGAATAACAATACCTTTAAATACTACTCCTCATTACGATGTTTCAGTAAAACAACACAGCTCGTTCACTTCGTATTTTTCCGTCTGTTACTTAAGCGTATTATCCTATCCACCCGCCGTAAACTCGAAGTTAACATCCGCTTCAAGAAATAAGAGTAAACCATCAAAAACTACCAAAATCGCCAGAAATACGACCGTTTTGAATACAACTTGAATGGCTTGGTTTTTTCTTTCAGCGCAGTGACCCTAAAATAATGTTGTGATTCCACCGAACTGGCAGTGTGAGATTTTATTTTCAGTTTTCGAGATAGAATTCTGAAGCCTACTTACTCGTAATCTCTAATTAAATTGCGCTGAAATTCGAATTAATTTATACGCCTACACACTCCAAGCCTCGCAATAAGATCAAATAAGTCTTGTGGATCTCAATCCAAATTAAAATATTACAAAACATCTCGAGCTCAAGAACAACTTTATCAGGCGTGTAATTTAATATCGATTTAAGGGTTAAGTAGTATGAAAACTAAAGATTTACTTTTTATATGCAGATTTTTTAAAAACCTCCAATCAAATTATCAATTTTAATTCAATTAACATTAAGTAAATGTTATGTTTAATTATAAAACATTTTTAAGAAATTTGAGCAATATGCGCCACTATACCCTTAGGTAAGTATTTTCCTTGATAATTTCCGAAAAGAATGGAAGAAATTAGTGTGTTATATTGAAAATTTTCCACTAATCCGCACTGAAGCACCGTGGTGGAGTATGCTCTAGGCCCTCTCGATAATGAGACCCGTGCTCCATAGTGGGCCATAAATGGAGTGTAGCCAAAGCCATTGAAATTGCGTCTATTTATCCCAAACATTTTTCGTCACTAATCCTTAATACGTGGAACTCAGACAAACAACGGATTCGTTAAAATAAAATCTTAAGTAAGAGTAGCAGACAGTCAGACTCGGAGAAGCTTATGATTTTAAATCCGGTCGTACGTCGAGGTAACTTGGCCGCCTGTAAGGAACCTTACTTTATAACTCCACGTACTCTAAGCTGCATACGAATTGATTACGTGCATTCGTATATTTATTTGTTCTTGACATTCAACAACAATGTATACCTAATGTATGCAAATCTTCATTTTTAACACGCTTTTATTGTTTGACACTTTTGTATGTAGTGTCTGTTTTAACTGTAAAACACGAATGGGTAAATTGAATGAAAAATGTAAGGGGAATTAAAAGATATAGATACATCGATAGATTAGTGAAACTACACAAAGGGTATCTAATTTCTTTCGCGTTCAAAGTACTTCGCAGATTGGCACCGAAAATTTAAAATGTCGTAAGTTAATTTTGCTTACAAGCTAAATTATTTAATTTAGCCAAGTGTAAGTACAGGTAATAATATTTTGTCAGCGGAGAGCGGCAATTCCAAATTCTTGGTGACTCAGGTATACTAAAGTTAAGTTACGGTGCGGGGCTGAGTCAAAAGTCAGACAAAAGTGAGTGAAATTCGGGTTGCTATTTTGTATTCATTTATTAAAATACAGCAGTTTCGATAACATGCGAGATCATTTTACTCGTTTAGATACTGACATAAAATTACTTTTTGTAAATGAAAAAATATCTTGTAACAAGGGACACAATTTCATAATAACAGCATAGCCAGCTTTGTCCAAAAGAATTATTATTTTCGCATTTCAAAACCATCCAATATTACGAACGTTTTCCACAAACGCTTGATGTTCTTCCATTTACTGGCACTAAAATATTTAAATTTCAATAAAAGGTATCATGATACGCTAGACAATAAGGTATCCTGAAATGTAATTGGGGCTTACACGACAAATATTGTTATGAGTGTCACGTCCGCTGCCATTTTCTGTTCAAATTTAATTAAAACGTGATGGCGATAAGAAATAATAGGTTTGGCGACGAAAAAATTACGCAGACAAATCGTTATTACCGGAGATAATTTGTAACGGTGTTTTATAAAATATTAATCGGTGTTTAACACTCTCGACATTAAGTGGTATTGAGTCAATACTACTTATATTAAAATACTACTTATATTGAGTCAATACTACGAGTACTTATACTATTGAGATATCAGAGATCAATATTCGTGTTTTCAGTAGTGAGAGAAATTTTGAAATTAATCTATCTGAGGATATAGAATTTCCCCTGCCAAACTTAATGTCTAAGTATTATAGAATGATATGAAACAACTTATATTAAATTCTATAATAAACAAATTTAACAAGTTAGCCTACTCAGAGAACCAACCTGGACGAAAAAGGAAAAAACTGAATTTTATGCCAAATAAAATTTTATTAAAATAACGTTGGTTGAAAGGTTAGTGATAAAAATGATTTTTTTATGTCATTCGACATGGCTTGACAAATACCGTCAACAACCTGGATCAATGACTTTAAGAGCCGTCCAAAGCACGGAAGCGCCTCAGAAATCACTGGTGGTCACCCATCCATCTACAACCGCCCCCGCTCCTGCTTAACTAAGGCCGAGGCTAAATCTGTAAATTTTGTAATTCAAGGAAAGCAATACAAGCGTCCGCACTTGCGGTTTCTGATAAGTATGCGAATTGCGCGGTTACGCGGTTACCGCTGCGGGAAAAAACCGTGGTGCGGCCTCGCGCAAAGACGATCACGCAATGACACAAGCCGCCGAGCGACGAGCGCTTCTATTATCCTCCAGAATTTAATAAAATCTAATTCCAGGCTGTGGACTACGCTATAAAAACACTCTCCCTTGTCCATTTTGGTAGATAACGAACACCATCGATCATTTCGGCAAATATTTGGACATCGGATTGTTTAAAATGTCGCCGGGAGAAATTTACTCGGGAAATTGCGCCTACAAATAATCTGTGATCTGATTACGGACTCTTGATAATATTACACGGAATTCAATTCTTCGCATTTTTAAATTGTTCGAGCTCCCGGCTCCAAGATGAATATCTGGCTCTGAAGGATAAAAATCATATTGGGGTTCCGTGGAGTCTGAACCGTATTGGGTTATTGAAAATCTTTTTCGTAAAGTAACTAACTAATCCGGGGGTTGTCGGTTATCCCGCAGCTGGCTACGCATTTGGATTATTTTGGATTTGTATGCGGTTTTTACAATTTCACATTGATAGTATAGCGTAAGCTTGTAACAGTGATTTTTTTACTTCATTCGACTACAAAACAAAAAAAGACGTTATAAGTATTACAATTTACTTTTATTAAATGGTCAAGCTTAGAGGGAATAAAGTCACTATCTAACAAAATATGAAACAGACAAACAAACAACGCGTAGAAAAAATAATTATACATATAAAAACATACAAAAATCTTTAACATTACATTACATAATTTTTAATGTTTTTGTGAATAAACTCGTAAGTTAATATAAAGTGTTTATATTATTGAGTATTTTTACCAATTACATATTATTTAAGAGATCGAGTTTAAAAATAAAATATATAGAAACGGAAAGTCAAATAAATACTCGTCCACCCACACAACGAAACACTGAAACGAACAAAAATAACTCCCTTCCGTTGTCCATCCGAGCAACATTTGTTACCACGACCGCCATCTTAGTTGCCACGCCATTAAAACCGAAAAGGCACTCAACAAAAATAGATAGAGTCAAGAGAACAAAATTAATCAATCCGACGATGCAAAATCGTGTGTAACATCCCCCCTTACACCCCAACATACCCATTAAGCGTAGCAACACTACGACTGGGTAAGCGATAAGTTATAATGTTGGATGTCTCGTCTACATTTTTTTTATTTAATTTCTAACAATCGTTTGTTCTTTTACGGCGTTGAGATCAATCGCCAAAGAACATGATTATTCTTACGTCAAAATTTCAAGTATTGCAAAGACACAGCGTTAATAAAAACTTAATACAGCATGTTATATTATGGCATGTGACAGTGGATAAGAAAAATATAATTATTATGAAGAAGAAAAAATTAAGACGACTTTGCGTAGGACTGACTGAATTTTGCTAGATCGTAAGGAAATGGTTGACGTAAGAATTTTTCACTTTAATCTGTGATCATCATAATTGGACCAGAGGGTTGATCGTCACAAAAGAAAAAACAAACGTACATGAACACTACAATACTACACCTTCCCCTTACGCCAAAAAACGCAACATAACGCTTACGCGTCGCTCGCATAGTTCAACGGTAACCGTGCAACAAGTGGCTAAGCGGGACCGAGGGTGATGTAAAGTGGAAATGAAGCCGTTGTTGCAATTGTTTAAATCATTATACGCCCTTTGATGGGCGATTCCGCTCGTTATAATTATTGATCTGTATTTTTATTAATGTATTTTTGACGACCCTGTAGCCTAGTTGGTAGCGACCCTGCCTGCGACGCGAGGGGTCCCGGGTTCGATTCCCGGCCGGGGCAGATATTTATGTGGCAGATAAATATTTGCACTCGGGTCATGGGTGTAATTGTAATGTGTTATATGTGTAGGCCATGCCACCCGCGACACAGGTACCTAGTAACCTACTGCGGGGGTATGAGTGTGTTAGCGTTTATTATTTATTTATTATTAACGGTCCACAAACAGGGTGTACACGGATGAAGAGAATAACTAAGTTGATTCTGCACCAATTAGCATTATATGATGTTCTGGTGTTTCATTTAAGTACTGCTTGTAATTTATGTTTGGGAATATTAAATCTTGACACGTTAGAAGTCCTTTAACGCGGGATACTGCCTGTCTCAAGAGACTTGACACAGACAGACTTACTCAGCAAGCCAATACGGGAGTTTTAGATGACCTAGTATTTCTTTCTTTCTTTCCTCTCCTTTCTTCATGTGGCTCTTTTGATTATTTTGAAAGGACTATAATCCCATTTAAGCATTTCTCGTGGATACTAAGAAATAGGTTTCCCAAAAAGCGTTATAAAGTGCTAAGCCGTAATACATTGCCTCGACAAGTTTATTGATTTCATCAATTTCATTTCAACACCTGTTTATAAATAAGGAGGTAAGTTTATCTAAAAATAAATTGATCCAATAAAATCATTTACATTATAATCATATCAAACAAAATTTACAAATAAATCGATCAAAGTAACATCAATAGCAAAATAAAGTGATCAACCAATCACACGTGTAAATGTTACCTATGCAATGAAATTTTCTGATAGCTCACAATGAACACAAACTGTTGAGCAGCGAGCAGTTGCGACGGTATAAGCAGTCGCACTATACCGCCAGTCGTATAGTCCGCAGCCGGCGACTGCGGAAATAGAACTTTCGCATTTCTGTGGAACACGTTATTTCCTTTGATGCTGCTCTCAACAAAATTGAACATGTATAAAGTATACACGCTTATCCTTACGAGGACGCCGTCGTGTCCCGTTAGCTATATTATGACTGTTGTTATTTGTATAGTTTAAAATGCCGGCAACTGTACGTGAAAATTACCCCCTTCTTGCATACGAAACTATTTGTATCTAAAATTAGGAACAAATACGAAATACCACTATACCGTTTTGTCTCGCACCCTTCTCATATTCACAGATGACTGTCAAAGGTGAGAAGGAATCCCATATAAGCTGGAACCGTTTTGAAGTGTAAAATCGCTTCATAAATTACTAAGTCCAAGGTAACTTCTCTGATCGTGGTGCATCTATAAAGCCATGTTAGCATAAGCTCCGGTATTTTTATAACTTATACTTAAAAAGATAAATTTGCTTTAGGAATCGGCATTGACCATAGTCCAAAGAGAATCAAAATGGAAACTTTGAGAACTTATTTTGCGCATTTATTTCTTCGCTAGACTTTTGTCGAAGCTGTGTTTCCGGCTTGTTGGAAACATTTATTTAAAATAGTTTAAAGTCTTAATCGTTTGTCGTCAATTCTTAACCTTTCACTTAGAACTTTAAATAGCATCTTGCGATCTTTTACTTAGAACTTTAAATATCATCCCGCGCTCTGCGATCGAACTTAAGATATTTTATGGACAGATAACTTTACATCGTGACTAATATATTAATTGATTCATCTTGGTATGCCAAATGTAGCACTTAGGGGAAATACGTACAGAACAACAACAGGGTATTACGTTTTTTAATCATATTTATTTATCATACGTGATTATTATCACCATCATTGGTTTTGACTCATCCTACTGTACATTAACTACGAGTAGGTAACTTCGCATTTTAATGTTAAATAAGTAGGCACTTTGACTCCTTCAATACTGATTGTCGAAATTCTGTTTGTGTATCTGTCAGCGTGTTTGTTCGCGCGACAAAAAAGGTATAGCTCATAAAGTATATTGCTATTTCCATCAATCACTTATTATATTCAACTTGGGGTAACATTTACTCGTAATACTTAAAGGAATATGAAATAAAAATGCTAAATGACGTACAATTTCAATCGGTACCTATCTTATTTTTAAATATCCAATAATACAAGCACGTTAATAATAATAATAAGCCATTTATTCCTCATTTTTTTACAATTGATTATAAATTAATACATTTTTAATACAATTAAATAATAATAATGATACAAGATTTTTTAAAAATTGATTTAAATTATACCTAACTATCTAATATTAATATAGCATTTTTTGTCAATTTTTATATTGGGTCAAAAATCATAATTATTATTTATTGTCGTTTCATGTCGTTGTCAATTTTTGTCAGTGTTATTTTATGTCAAAGTCAATGGTTTATGTTATTTACTGAGGACCCCTCTTCGGGTAAAGGCCTCCTCCAGAGCTTGCCATTTTATGCGATCTTTCGCTATTTCGTGCCAACTTTTCCCAGCGGTTGATATTATTTCATCTTTCCATCTTTCATATGGTCTACCCTTTTTTCGAGAACCGTGTGGCCCTTGCCACACGGTTACAGTTAAAGTCCATCTCAGGTCCGTCATGCGAGCTAGGTGGCCATAAAACAAGCACATAAACAAGCACGTTACCTGAACATTTTTTTGGTCTTGCACACAGTTGCAGTTCGCCAGCTGGCAGTTCATTCTGCACACGCCGTGCCGGGGCCACCGGCGCGATGTGGAGTACGGAAACGTTGCTTTGGAAACTTCTGAGCATTTATTTGTTCGACGATATTCGAGTTTGTAATTTATTAGAAACATTGTCACGCGTCGAATTTCTTTCAACGTGAGCTGATTCTTCGGATTTGTTGATTTTAAACTCAAAGATAGGTAAAACATGTTTTGTTAACTCTTGTTTCAACATTTGTTGGTTTCTCGCGAAAAAAAGCAATCAGAACACAACAAGTTGTTGACGGACAACACAAAAAGACGAAAGCATATTATATGTAATTGGCATCAGTACATCATTACTAGGTCACTCCAATGTAGATAAAAACTAGTAAGTTATAGTCTATTAATAAAGAAGAAAACTAGACGCAATTATAAATAAGGTATAGACGATTGACCTTTAGTCCTACTGGCATGAACCACATTATCGTTGCAAAAGAGACATTATCACACACACTAGAAACTACGCTCCTCTTCACCTACACACATAGACATGAAGGTAAACCTAAGACAGACCACGGTGTCAACAGGTAGCACTTGTAAAGTCGTAAACCACGTTTTATGGGCCCGCCGCGTGTCCGCTCCCGCTACCATTCCCCGGGGTGATTACAGTTCGAACGCGTTACAAACTGTTTCAGACCCTTTTGAATAAGACATTAAAAAGGGATTATTATACGACCTATGTTTGAGTAACGTCCAACTCTGAACACTAGAAGTAGACAAGTTTAATGTGTTTTGTTTTGGGTATTTATTTGGATGAAGTATTAATGTATGTATCTCACCGTAAGCTGTGGGAATTGGGAGTGGGAAGCGTGAAATACACTCCAAAGGCCTCCTGATATATTGAAGAACAAGAAAAAGGAAGGAAGAAAGAAATAAAGAACTGTCTCTCAGATGGAATTATGAAATCTCAAAAAGCAATACCCAAAGCACCATAATAGTAAAGTACAACAAAAAATAATTAATAAATTCTTCCCCAAGCAGACAAAGTTGCAGTCAGAAAAGAGCTATTGGAGCTTCAACACGATTATAACATAAGATCTTATCCAGGCCATCCCGCATTATGTAATGCTGATGTTTTATAGCGTGGGGACGTTACCGCCCTGTTTCCGCTCCATTGCTCGCCAAGTCAACTGGTTGATGTGTGTAGTGACAGCAAAAGCGTCGCTGGACACATTGTACTGCGGGATATACCCAGACGGGGCAGCAAAAGTGACGTTCCAAACTCGAGCTACTGTCCTTGTTATTAGAGCACGTTTTTGTTTGAAGGGAACAGAATGCATAAAGATCCGATGCATGATAATGTTCACACTAATAAGGGTTTGTTGGCACTGGCTTTTAGGCCTATTTTGTTGATTTTTTACAGCGCCACCGTTCGGCAGGCTGTCAGTATTGTCATAGATGACACTTTTCATCGTTCTTTGGCATCTTTGGTTGAAACTGGGTTAATAAACGAAACAGTCTCCTGACGACTCCATATTATTTCAAAAAGACCTTAACAAATTATTAATATAACCTATTATAGAAAAATATATTTATTAGGCTGAGCTTTGTTTAGTTTGCCCGGGATAGTACCACTGCCAGCCACGGTATGTTTTCAAACGATAAACGACACTGTCAACTCTGAAGAAGCAATAAACTTCTACGAAGAGCTCCTACTCATAGTTTATTTACATTATAATTTCAACTTGAGTGTAACCTCCAAAACGACAATTAGCTTATTTGTCCCAAACACCCGCACAGAAACCGCTTAACAACGGGCAGTTACTACTTCCATATCTATAAAGAAGATACTTTGTACGCCTGAAGACAATGGCACTGTGGAGTCGGCATTGTCTCGATACAAAGTGGTGGACGACGACCCGCCAGCGACCCGCCAGCGACCCGCCAGCAGGGCAACAGGCAATAAAGCGAACAATTACAACGCTTGCGACCACGACTTTCAACCGTCCCGTTTTTGTAAACACGGGCTAGCAGCGTTAGCAAGACTACTCGTTGGTCAGGGATGTTTCGTAATGCGTAAGGAAAATGTTTTCTATCAATCAATAAAAATAAAATGTTTTCGTTAAGTACCTGACTGAGTCTCTGACTGACAGACAAAGCACTGCGGAAACTACTGAACGCAAGAAGCTGAAAGGCATATATGTAGTGTTAGGTACTTGGAGAATGTAGGGGAGCACCAATGATGTTTTAAATATCTAGATTGAGCGTCGCCCTACAATGAAAACAAAAAAAACAAGGCAACATTATCAAGCATGTGTGCGTGTAGGCGATGTTTTTCGCGTTCATTTATTGTCTATGTGTGCGTAATCTGTGCGTAATGATATAAAAGTTGTGGCCAACGGTTGGCCACAACTGTTTGACACGTTTTCGCGGATTCGATGTTCCATCTAGATATTTAATACATCTTTGGGGAGCACTAAGAGTTTTGAAAATTCCGTCCCTAAAGGTTATTCCTGAGGGGATAAACTGAGATTTTATTTCTTCAATAAAAATAACATAAGCTCCTCTAGTCAATAAAAAATACATAGCGCCACACACTCATAGCTTCGCATATCCTGATTTGTGCCATGGAAAACACTTAAAGTGAAGTCACATAGACCGAGAAGATCAGTTAATCTCATCATTCAAATTTCTGCCTTGCTGGGAATCGAACACGGGACCCTTCAAACGGCAATCAGGCATTGTAACCATTCCAGAATGGCAGAACATTGACAGAATGTTCACCATGTCCACGCTCTTTACCTTCACTTTAGCTCTCTATTTGAGTCTAATACTGTCTCATTATGACATACTCATCGTAAAATAAATAATATCAATATTTTTACTGACATATAAAACCACGTTAGTACGCGTTTCTCTCACCGCCCCTCCCGCGACACTACTGATATAAGATGTTAGTACGATTAGAATAACCACACATAATAAAACGACGGGTTGGGTCAAACTTTAATACCCCATTGGTATTATTTAATACCATCCAGATAATATGACCCTTACAAACTTTACGTTTTCAAATTCAAAAGATTTTAAATATAAGACCAACATTGATAGCGCACGTGTGTCTACGTGTTCCTTTAATCTTCTATAACGGATAAATACCAATAACTTATCTGGCCGTCCAATGTTTAACCTGCTCAGTTTTATGGAGGCTTTTACGGCTCTAATAAATGGTTTTTAATTTAAAAATTTTAAAGCCTTCCATATACCGGGGAAGTATCTGCCGCGACCGTAACGGAAATTGTGCCGCGAGGAATGAAAACGGTTAGCTGCTGAACCCCGGTCTGCTCAGATCGATGAGATATATATCGAGAGAGAGACCAAAATATGTATGTGTATTCAAAATGACCTATTACTCAGTAAAACATTAAAGATGTTTGACAATTAAATGGGTAAAAGGTAAGTGTGACTCGCACACTTAGGGTTCCATTTTCGATCTAGCTGCACTTTTTAGAGGCGAAGGTGTCATGAGTAGCATCTGTTAAGAACTAGAACAAGACTATAAGGACTACTTACTGGGCTAGAATTAAAGCCAGTTAATAGGGCTAACTATCACTAACAACGAAGTCAACTTTCATAATGTCAACGGGAAATAGCCCGTCGACAGAGTGAATTACGGTCCAGTTTCGACCGCGAGGTTCTCTAGTAGGTATTATGAAATACTTACAATGTCAAAGCAAAACTCCCAGCGCGGATGCAATTGCGGACACAGCAAGAGATAGTTTAGTTTTTGCACAAATATCACATTTCGATGTTATCTAAACCGCCGGATATGGGACAATGCCGGCATCTACCCGGGTAATCCGGACTGAAAGCGTCGTGAAATTCCAGTTTTAGAATTCGAAGCGCGCTCACACACGTGCAGAGACAATGCTTTATCATTTCATGAAAGTCTTATGTACTCGTAATTTGCGTATAGGACAGCATGAAGTAAATAAGTTTACAATATTATTATGGGTGTGCCCATACTTATCGATGCGGAATCGGCTTAAGTCGGCTGCGCAACAAGAAATTCGTGCAACAAAACCGATTTACGCCGATCGCAAGCGGTGTCTCCTTCCTTTGACTGATCATCGCTGACGCTAAGGTGTTCAAGAGTTTTAACCGAATACATCGAATTTGAGTCTCAGCGGATGCGTGCATGCCAAAAGTCTATTTGAAGATGTCATTAGCACTATTTAAAATGATCGGTAAATCACAAAAAAAACGGCAAACCGGTAGCCGAAAGAATTCTATTGCCGTAGATTTAAAACTGTTTCCAGTCAATTCGTTCGTTCGAGAGACCCTAAGTACCTACCTTATCAGCTCTGAGCCCTGAGTTAAGTTTATTTAACAAACTTAACACTCGCACCCAATCCTATACAGTATTGTTAACAGTACAGTGATATTTTAGCATAGTAATTAATTTAATTGTACAATCCATATCGTATCAGTGCTCCGAAATGGATGTATCATAGGTTAATACAGCGTGAGCTTTGTTGATCTGGTTGATGCCTTTGTCTGATTATGATATCTGCTAGTAAAGAGTGGTAGTACTATTGCTTAGGCCATATAGTGAAACAGCCATGCAAATAAATAAATTAATAATATTCGGTATGAACGCTGCCTTCCTACCCCGCAAACTCCTCACCTCACCTTTTATTGATTGTATAGAGATATAGAGATAACGTACCAACAAGGTTCTAGAAGCAGATATTCAATTCAAATTCAAATATAAATTATTTATTTCTTCGAAGTAGGTTTTTACAAACACTTTTCGAATGTATGATATGATATGATTCTCAGAAAAATTTTATGTTTCGATTTGCTACAGAGTTCCTTACAAACAGAAGTGAGTGCTTGTAACCAGAAGTGGGTGCTTATTTGATAAAAGTTTGAAAATGTTAGCCCTACATCCCCATAAAAGATGACGTAACTTCAGCAGCTATTTCACGACGAGCGCTACACGCCCAGACCAACTAACAATCCTATTTTCGAACGAGATCTATTTCTGTAACAAGACCACAATTAGGGATGCATAAAACGCATGCAATGAGGGTAACCGCGTGTGAATTTTCCGCTAGAGGCGCTAGTGAGAAGGGAGGTCTGTCTGTCACTTTTCGCTTGTCTGAATGGTCTGAATTTCATTTGTCACTGTTTATGTATGGGCGGGCTTTGACAGCAAGACCTCACCTCGACGGTGGCGCCAGCTGGTGAGCACAAAAACGGCGACCCTCATTAAATTACTTCGAAAGGGTTCCAGGGATTAGCGTGGGTTACCCTTTGACAACTACTTACTGCTACGAAGCAGAGTTAGTAATAAAGTTTGCTATGTCGCTATGTCCATATGTTTATCTCAATGTCTGATATACTCAATCGCACAGAGGTCATGGTCCACTGAAAATGAAATTCGACACGGCATCAAATACCATAATAATGACTAGATGTCATACCAAACCGCAGCAAACTCAAATTAAATTACTACGAACTTAAATTGCAAATATATTGCAGACAACTCGAGATAATATGTCGAGCTATTCTGTATACTATCTCTGTGGCTTAGATATTAAACAACAATACTCAGAATAGTGTATTAATAAAAAGGAATTACAAAGAACCGCATGAAAAGAAGTCTCGAATGTCGAGTACTTGGAAAATAACAAAACAGTAAATCGTGTTCCACAAGTATGGAGCGCTGTCAAGAAAGAACTGGTGGACATAATATTCACTTTGATACAACAGTACAAGTACTCACTGACTCGCTTGTTGCCGAGTTTAATTTCGTTTTTAAAGATTGCTTACGTACTCAAACTGTCACACTGTAACACCGAGATACGTTTAGAGAAATCTTATCTTTAGGGTTCCTTCTATTCTGCAGTTTATTCCAATCTCTGTGTCCGTTTGTGACAATTTGTTAGGAAGTGGTCATGTTAAATATTTTTAATAAAATCTGCAGCAGTAAACACAAAAAAAACACATTTTTGTCTTTTCATTACTGTAACAAAATATGATACAGTTTTGAAATATTTTTGTAATTTGAGAATTAAAGTTAAATTATATAGCTCTTTGGAAATAATTGAATACTTGTCTGATTATTTCCAAAATAAAAAAGACAAAAAAACCTGGCCCCATTTGCAAAACTACTTATATTTCCATTCAGTATTTAAAATAAATAAAAGAAAACTTATGTCCCTTTACGGTTATTGAACATAGACTTATTCGAAGTGGCCAACTCGATCTTAACTTTTTCATTAAATGTTGTTTTTGAATATCGTGCCGAAGCTCTTTAGAATGCACCAGAATGTTTACCTAACGAGAAACTATCTTCATGAGCAACGAATAACATATTTTTACTTAACAATGTTTGTGTTGAAATAAAACTAAGGACGTCTTTTCCTATGGACTTTAAAACATATTGCGTTAATTCCGATGATAGCAATTTTATGTTAGATATGAAAAGTATGTCCGGATCACATTATGATCAAGGGAATTCCTTGGAACCATTTGGTAAACAACAATAAAATGTAATGCTTTGTATTGTAATAATGGTTCGGGTAATATTACCTACACACGGTGCTGCACGCCAGTTATGTTAGCTAGAACTTGGCTTGACACACTTCCGCGTATCTAGATTGATTTGTAAAGGCGCCTTTTTTAACTACTAATTTTACATTTGTTACTGTTAGTTTTTATTCCGAAAATCATCCCTTTGAGGTGAGAGGAACGAAAATTCATATGTGAAGTCAAACACTTTTCAGTAAATATTATAAAACTCATAATTATACGTATTTGCAATAAAACTTGGGTATAACATGACCTGGGCTAAGGTTCAGGATACTCGGGATAATTTCAACTGTGACTTCTAGTTTTCAGACTCTCACACGGAAGAATGAAATAAATGCTTGAAGCTTCAGCTAGGCATCAACTGCTGGAAATGATTCTCTTCGTAACTGACATCCCCAAATCTAAATATTAGGAATCATTCTGCCGGCCGGAATCATCATAGGCGTCAAGGTTGGCAGGTTTCAACGAATCTATTCTTATGAACAAACTAGTAAATCCGCCCTCGCTTCGCTTCGGGAAACCAGTCCCTTCAAAAATCTCTATAAATTTTAACAAATTATGTTATTCCGATGTCTAAGCTATATTACTGCAAAGTTTCATGAAAATCCGTTCAGTAGTTTTTGCGTGAAAGAGTAACAAACCCACACACACACTCACATACATCCTTACAAACTTTCGCATTTATAATATTAGTAGGATTATAATATTAGTAGGATCAACATGTCATTTGCATCATTGTAACATCGAAATCAATAGTTCACACCCAAGGTATAAGTCGTCAGGGAATCAGAGCTTCCTTCGTGAATTACAGCACAGTATAAGAACATCGTACAGTATACAACTATACAGACAATCCTATTTTATTTATCTGTTGCTTGTAGTTAGATAAGTTTCGAAGTTCTAGTTTTCGTTGCGACGAACAATGGGTAAGGCTCGAGTCAGACTAAACAATAGACATCGAGACAATTTAAGTGTAAAAGATTTGTACAGTAAGAACGATCTGCTAAAGGGTGCTGAGTAAATCTTGTAACTTCCAACTTCGTTAAAATGTTTAATTAAACAAATTAGTTTTAATTGGATTTTAGGGATTTCTAGTTATAATTAAATGACAATTTTAATTAATTCTTGTCTTTTTCTTTTAGATTTATATGTATACGAGTATAAAGTTCTTTAAAAAAAACTGATGACCGAGAAGTGATTAAAAACGAATTATTACCTACTTCAGTAGGTAAAAGAAAGGTATACCTAGTGAGGAAATCTGCACAATGTAGAGTTCTCATTCAAGTGTTCAAACGTGTGCGTAGACTGTCAGTTAAACTTGGCCAGCAGCGGGACGAACCATGGCATTAACCTCTTTCATTTTGAAAGGAGAATCGAGCATGCAGTGGGACATTGACTGGTTAAGGTGATTATGTACGATGATGATGATACCTACTATTGATAATGACCCGCTTCCCATTAAGCATTTTAGAGCCCGAATATTCACCGGTTTCCAAGTCCGGTTCGTCTTTAACATTCACAATAATGTAAACATCGTATTCCCAACAGTTATTCTAATACGAGCCTACAAACCTTGTTAGCATAAACTGGTAAACAGTGAGAAAACTTATATGCCTCAACAACAATACAACTCAAAGTATAGTATTTTGCTTGACAACTTCAAAAGATGTAGGTACTTCAAAGCAATACGTAAAGGCGTGTTTAGTTGAAGTTTCTGTTTCTCAATACAAAGAAACTTATGGTTATATTGATAAATAGAATGCCCCTGGGTCAATTGTTGCTGGTGTTACCGCATACAGGTAACTGGCAGGACTTTTTAAAGTATACGGTGGTAGCCCTAGCTGCTGCATAATTATTTTTTCCATAAAATTAAAGCAGCAATCGATTATGCAGCACATACTTTCACTGTCGCCCATGACAACTCTAAGTAACTCAGATTAAGACTCAAATCGAGAGTAGGATGGTTAGTCAATTATCAAACAGCTAAAACGTTAGTTAATTAGTTGGTCACTACAAGGACTGGGGAAGGGACTGTTAGTGCTAATTCTGTTAACCATTTTTAGTAATAGTCCAGTTAGCACCAATAATTCTTATTCCAAATCGGTCACAAACAGTGTGTCGCTACCTATCTACTACGACTAAGATGTTCGCCTCTAGAAAAGTTTAACCGATGTGGTAAAAGTGTAAAAGTTTTCCGAGACGTAATGTCTGCAGCCGCCCTAGCCGTCGCCTCGCAATCAGCCCCTGCTAACGGACGGATCCGCTCAACTGTAAGTTCGCAAACATTTAAACCTTCATTAAGTGTTTGCATAACTCATAAAAATGTCTTCTTAAAATATTTTCAAGGAAAATATTCGGAGACGTAGTTTATTTGAATTTAACTGATTTGTATAGGAAAAAATATCCTGCAAGAATTTTTGTTTTCTTCTATCCCATTTGAATTTTATTATAGATCGGTCATAGTTTTTGAACGCAGCGTAATGGTGGTACTGCATGCTCGTTTGCTGCCTTAATCCCATAAAATGCATTGCAGTATACTGTATATTGAAGTAAAGCATTTTCGTTTTTTAATCCTGCTGTTAATATATTTTTAAAAATGCTTGTCGTGAAAATATTATGTTCGGCTCTTTCGTAAGCTGCTCATAATGATGGTTGTTAAGTGTAACCACTTGGTAATGAAACTATTAATGATAAGTCAATAATACCAAAAGCACCACCATGTCTGATGATTTTCCGGCTGAGAAATAGAGTAGGGAAGGCTAAAAGGTACGAAAGGAAATACTAACCCTCGATCTCCCATCTAGAGCGCTGGCGACTACCAAGAAGATGAAAGGACCTTACCATCAACAGAACCTTGTTATTACCCCGGATGATACAGCCCAGAGACCTATGAAAATAGTAACCGGCACTGCAACCTCGTCCGTTTTTCAGCAGAGCGTACCAAGACCAAGGGACCAGCTTGGACTCTACGACGGAGACCATTGCACCCAATCTATATAATTATATTATATAAAACTCTTGTGTTACTGAGTGATTGACTAACAGACAACCCACAGCCGAAACTACTGAACAGAAGAAGCTGAAATTTGGCATGTATGTTCCTTGGGCAGTTTAGGGAAGCACTAAGAGAGGATTCTTGGATATTCCACCCCGAAGGGGGTGTAATAGGGGGGTGAAGTTTAAACGAAATCCACGCGGGCGAAGCCTGCGGGCGGAAGCTAGTTATCATAACAACGATAGAACTTTATTCAAGGTCTTAAAAAGTATTTGCTACAAGCGGTCAGTATAAACACAGATCACGCCCGCGGTAGCTCAACAGTGGATCATTTTCTATTGACTAAGGCCAGGCTACATTATAACAATACATATTTAATGATGTATAACAGTAATACGATGATATTACATTAGTTGTGCATAATTCAAACTGTGGCATCCACTCAAACGACTATTAGGTGTAATTAATTAGGATAGCTGTGTGTCATCAATCAAGTACTCACGTGTTTCGGATAGCATAGCGAAGCTGAGCGCAAGACATGAATCTGTAACAAACAAGACGAACAAACGTTAAATTTTAAGCATGTACATATATAAAAAATAGGTTTTGCGTGCGGGTTTGCTCTCATGATGGCTGATGAACGATAAAATTTAGCTTAAAATATTCCAACGGTCTTATTCCAAATGAACTTATACATAAGTTCCGATGATGGCAAAACTAAAGTGTTATATATCAAAGTGTTTTTTTTATCGGACTTATAAAAGACGAAACATTTGAGTTGTTATGTCGAGCGATTTCTGAAGAACATACTGAAGAACGTACTCCTGTGATAGTCCAATTGCCACCGGGTCAGGATGAAATCCTGTGATGGTATCCCAACGAAATCGAGGGAAAGCCTCAAATTTTATTGGCGTACATATTCCTGCTTCCTGCATCATACACAATAATAATAATAATAATACTTTATTTCTCACATAAAACAATGGTTACAATAATAATAATAAAAGTATCGTATACAGTGGTTCAGAATATAATCCAGAATTTTGGTGAGCTCTAGTCCCCACACTAGGATACCCTGTGTCGTGGGTGGCTAGTCACTCCCCTTACATCCAGAATGAGTCAATTACTAGATACCTGCCAGTGTATTTTAGATAGAGTTTACAATATTAATTCAATATAGATAGCGGTGAGTGTTCTGTGTGTGTGTATGTGTGTGTGTGTGTTAAATTTTATGTTGAATCAACAACTTTTCAGTATCCTCGTAGTTCATTTGCAGCAGCCATTGTTGGACCTTGATCCTGCAGATGTACTTCGATGAGTGTAGTATGTTTAGCTGATTATTTAGCCTACTGTAAAGTAATGGTCCCCTAAACATATAAAAGTGTGCAGCAAAGGTGGTTCGAAGTGCTCGAATTCTTGTCTATACTAAAGTTGCTTTTGTTTTTGTTTAATTATATATGAGAATTTAGGACAGTTGCTAAGTTCTCTTCTACGTTAACCAAAGGAAGCACAGTGAACCGTGGCCAAGTTCAGCCAGTAAATAAATAAAATTTAAATAAGTTTTTCACGTCCAGCCGAGGATTCCACGTGTTGCAGTTGACGTGGGTACATCTAAAACAAACCCAACCATTATGTTGGAAGCTGTGGCTTTCAACATGATGCCGGTCCCAAGTCCGGATAAATGGGGAGGGCAACGGAATGCAAAATATGAGTACATGGGTCGTGTCTTAATCCTCCGGGATTCGGACAGGGCCCGGACTCAGTTTTGCATTCCCAACACTGCACATACACATACACACACACACACACATACACACACACACACACGCGCACACACATGCACACACACATGCACACACACATGCACACACACATGCACACACACACACACACTAACACTTCACTTCTACTAGACTAGGCTAGGTTAAGATAGTTTAAGTTAGGGTACGTTAGTTTACGTTAGGGTGAGTTAGTTTAGAAATATGGGGGACTGTTCTCCACGTGTCCCTCTGATCAGCAGAGGGCACTGTGTGGACGAAGCAGTAGTCTTTCGTGGGTATTTTCAGGATAAATAAATAGTGGAGAAACGGACGGGCTCAGTGTGCACTTACCCTGCCTCTGGGCAAGTCAAGGTTCGACCTTGTCACCGTCTATCTCGCAATCCTACTCAGTTGAACGATAGGTGCAGTGAGTGATTATGAATGAATGATGACCAAGGATTGATGTTTGAATGACTTAAATGAAAGATGAAGTTTGACTGTGTGACGTATGAAGTTTGTATGAATATATCAACTGAGTCGAAGTGACGTGGTCATGTCTCGCGGCTTCGCAGGATCGAGGGTCTTGCCTTAAGTGGCCGGACTGCGAGGAAGAAATCCTCTATAAAAAATTACCCCGAATCCCAAGCGGCGGCGCACCGCAGGGGATGCATGGCTGATGGGTTGTTCAGTCTCTAGTGTGACCCCCGTCAGGGACCAGCCGAATCTTGTGACGGGTTACTTGTAGGCTTTTCCAGGTGCAGGGGGCTCCGCCTGGTTCGACCATCTATATCCCCCATACTCGTGGGAATCACATGACTGATCAAACTTCAAATATAAATTTAGATATAAGTATAGGGCGTGACGTAGAGGAGGAGAGTAGGTTTGCAAGACCGGCGAATATTGCAAACACAGCGAGGGAAAATAATGACAGGACTGAATTGGATGCTATTGGGCAGCCAGCAGTATCCCTGGCAAATGAAGGGCGTTTTTGGAGGCAAACAAAGAGAAGATGTACTTTGCCACCTTCTTCAACTGCTTCTAGTGAAGGTGAATGCGACAAAGGAATGTCACTTCGAGGGCAAAGGAAAGCACAAAAGAAAGACGCTTACACAAAGAAACAAAAAGAGGCAGAAAAAGAAATTGAGGATGAGGCGCACAGACTTGAGGCAAATAGAGTAGTGCGAAGACAGGTTACGGTAGAAGGATGCAACTCCCTAACAGCCGTGGCGCTTAAAAACCAAGCCCTTGATGAAATCGGTATGATTTTAAATGTGTCTGCTAAGTCGAAAAATCTAAAGGGCACATTTCAACGGGCTCTAAAAGATGCTGCAGCGTCAATCAAAGCTATAGTAGAGGTCCTGCATACTCGCTCAATTACAGAGGAGACAGCTAGACTGCAGGCGGAAATTGTCCGCCTGCAAACTGAGTTAGTAGAAACCCGAAAAGAGATGGCAGAGCTGCGGGAAGAGGTCACAAGAGGAAATAAGAGTAATTCTCCATGTACCACTCAGCAGCTTGAAGAAAAACGAGAGGAAGGTACATCCTTACCACAAACAAGAAGTGCTGGTGATGGGGAGTTTATGCGCTCTATAATGCTACAAGTAGGAGCCATGGTTAATGCAAGACTGGAAGCAATTGAAGATAGGCTTCTACCCGAGAGTCGTAATCGTCCTCCGTTAGCTGGTGACAAAAGAAAGGCAGCGGAAGTGACTACCCAATCTCAAAAGATTGTGGATAACGTGGTTGAGGTGGAAAAGGCAACTAAAGGCCAAAAAGCAAAAAAGAGGAATAAGGTGACCACGCCGGCAGCAACACAGGAAGTGCCAACTTCGAGGCCTCATCAAACGCCTGAAGTTATGGAAACGGAGTGGACCACAGTAGTGAGGCGAGGTGGCAAAACAAAAGCGGGGGCTTCGCAAATGCCAGGAAATCCTGGAAATGTAACAACGAGGACATATGCAAAGCCTCAACGCAAAGCAGCACGGGTAAAACTGCGCCCTCCAAAATCAGCGGCAGTGGTGATATCACTCCAGCCAACAGCAGAGGAGCAGGGAATAAGTTACGCCAACGTGCTAACAAAGGCGAGGGAGGCCATAGACCTTTCCACGTGTGGCATCACTGGCCTAAAATTCAAAACTGCTGCTACTGGTGCCCGGATCTTAGAGGTGCCTGGAGAAGGAAGTGGCGAGAAGGCGGACTGCCTGGCTACAAAGCTAAGGGAGGTATTGGGTGATGGAGTAGCTAAAGTCTCCAGACCTGTAAAACGTACTGACCTACGTATATCGGGCTTGGATGACTCTATAGCTCCTGCAGACGTAGCATCCGCGATGGCACAATATGGCGACTGCCAAGTTGAGGCAATTCAACTTGGTGAAATTCGAAAATCTACACGAGGAGCTGGCTCAATATGGGTGCGCTGTCCTGTAACGGCAGCAAAGAAGATTGCTGATAAAAGCATAATTCAAATAGGATGGGTCTCAGCGAAAGTGGAGTTGCTGCCACCTAGAACATTGAGATGTTACCGCTGTTTACAGCCTGGACACGTTAGGGCTCGGTGTACTGCAGAAGCAGACCGCAGTACAGATTGTTATCGCTGTGGTAAATCGGGTCACAAAGCGAGGGATTGTTCCGCGGAACCAAATTGTTCACTGTGTGCATCGGCTAATAGGCCAGCGAAACACAGACTTGGAAGCAAGGAGTGCACACCGCCAAAACCCAATAAAGGAACCAGAACCGTTCCCATAAACACGGTTCAACAGGGAGGGGTAGCAAACAACAGTCCCAGCACAGTCGCTAGGGTAGAGGAGGAGATGGTAATACTGTGACATTAGTATGGCCCATCGTTTCTTACAGGCGAATATTAACCACTCCGCCAGGGCTCAGGACTTGCTTATACAAAGCCTGGCGGAGTGGTCCATAGAAGTAGCTGTTGTCGCAGAACCTTACTGTATTCCTCCTTTCAGTAATTGGGTGGGTGACTTGAACGGTCTGGTGGCTATCACTCTGTCAAGTATCGGAGGTGCTCCACCACTCACAGTCATAGAAAGAGGCAGGGGATATGTAGCGGTCCGTTGGAGGGAGTACATCTTGATAGGAATTTATTTCTCTCCAAACAGAATGCTGAGTGAGTTTGAGGTCTTTCTGGACGAGGTGGGTAAAGTCATTAGACAAAATGTATCGTATCCGGCGATTGTGCTAGGGGACTTCAACGCAAAGTCAAGGACTTGGGGTTCAATCGTAACGGATGCGCGTGGTGAAGTTCTAGATGAATGGGCGTCTATATTGGGCCTCTTGGTCCTTAACCGAGGGACGGTAAATACCTGCGTTCGTAAACATGGAGGATCTATTGTGGACTTGTCGTTTGCAACGCCTACAGTAGCTCGCCTCGTTCAGGACTGGAAAGTTCTTGAAAGGGTGGAGACTCTATCGGATCACTTATATATTCAGTTCGATATATCGGCCTTGCCAGAACACCGGATTACTTGTCATTCTCCCAACGTATTTCCGAAATGGGTACGACAGAGTCTTGACAAACACATCCTGATGGAGGCTGCAATAGTACAGGCCTGGTCAAATGCACCAGAAGCAGTGGACGTTGAAAATGAAGCGAGGTGGTTTCGGGACGCGATGACCAAAATCTGCGATGCAGGAATGCACAGAGCCTCCTCTGGGCGGCCAAGAAGTCAGGTGTACTGGTGGAACGCAGAAATAGCACTTCTGCGCGCAAAATGTGTAAAAGCAAGGCGACAGTACACTAGACATCGTAGACGAAGGCAAAGAATTGTAGAGATGGACGAGGAACTATATGCAGCCTACAATGAATGCAAGAAAGCTCTACAGCTCTCTATCGCTCAAGCCAAAGAGGAAGCAAGGAAGGTGTTCCTGGAGTCTATTGATGTAAATCCCTGGGGTCGCCCATATAAGATGGTGAGGAATAAAATACGTCCATGGGCTCCGCCAATTACCGTAACCCTCCAACCTAGTTTCCTCAATGAAGTGGTAAGAGAACTGTTCCCTACCACAACGTGCTTTACACCGCCGGTGATGACTCCACTTCGAGAAGTGCATCAGCTCTCAGTGGAGGATATCCGTCGGGTAACAAAAGTGGAGCTGGATGCAGCTATCCTACGTCTCCGAGGTCAGAAAAAAGCTCCAGGGCCGGATGGGATCCCAGGCTGCGCCTTGGTCATTGCGTTAACGGTGCTAGAAAAACGTTTTCGCAGATTACTAGATGCATGCTTGGAGTCAGGACAGTTTCCATCACAATGGAAGACAGGTAGACTAGTTCTGCTTAAGAAAGAGGGACGACCCGCAGATTCCATATCTGCATACCGCCCAATAGTGATGTTGAACGAGGTTGATAAGCTCTTCGAGCGTATAATAGCTGGGCGTCTCTGTCAACATCTCGGAGAGTTAGGACCGGACTTATCAAACAATCAGTTCGGATTTCGGAGGGGTCGGTCCACAATAGATGCCATCATGCGCGTCAAGGCCCTCTCGCAAGAGACCGTGGCCTGCGGTGGAGTGCTACTGGCGATATCACTGGACATTTCCAACGCCTTTAATACTCTACCATGGGCTACCGTGATGGAGGCATTGCGATACTTTGAGGTGCCTTTCTACATCAGCCGTATTGTTAGCGCCTACCTCTCCGAAAGGTACATTGTGTATCCGGGTCATGAGGGGCAGTTGCTGACAAAAACCATGTCCTGCGGCGTTCCACAGGGGTCAGTTCTTGGGCCCCTCCTATGGAACATTGGATATGACTGGGTGCTTAGGGGCAATCTGCCTCCTGGAGTAAATGCCACTTGCTATGCAGACGACACTCTGATCACGGCCCGTGGAGCATCATATGAGGAAGCAGCTCGTCTGGCAACTGAGGCTGTGGCACTCTTCGTAAAAAGAATTGAGAGGATTGGGCTCCGTGTTGCTCTGAGGAAAACGGAAGCAATATGTTTCCACGGACCCAGAAGGGCCCCGCCACATGGAGCGCACATAACTATTGACGGAACCCATGTCGAGGTCAGGTCAACTATGAAATACTTGGGGCTTGTCCTCGACAGCCGCTGGAACTTCCGGGAGCATTTCAAACAACTGGCTCCCCGTTTGATAGGAGCAGCAAATGCGCTGAAACGGCTGATGCCTAACCTCGGGGGACCTAAAGAGAGTAGCAGGCGTCTCTTTCTTGGAGTGGTGCGATCTATGGCTCTATACGGAGCACCAGTATGGGAAGAGGAGCTTACTGATAGAACCATAGCTCTTCTCAGGAGACCGCAAAGGGTAATGGCTATTGGAGCTATTCGAGGATATCGCACCATCTCCTTCGAAGCAGCGTGCGTACTGGCGGGGTGTCCTCCCTGGGACCTAGAGGCTGAATTTCAGGCCTCAATGTATGATTGGAGGTCAGAGACTCAAGCCCGAGGTATATTACCCTCGCCAAAAGAATTTGACGAGTGGAAAATCTTCGCGCGACAGGCTCTCATTGAGACGTGGAAAAGGCGACTGGATCAACCTAGAGCCGGATACTGGACTATTGAAGCCCTCCGTCCAATCCTAGAGGATTGGCTCGAAAGACGACACGGAGTATTGAACTTCAGGCTCACTCAGGTACTCACCGGACACGGTTGCTTTGGAAAATACCTGTGCCGTATAGTCGGAAAGCAACCAACCAGTAGATGCCATCATTGCAGCTGCATGGAGGACACGGCGCTGCACACATTAATGGCGTGCCCAGCCTGGGAGAACGAGCGGCGTGAACTAGTCGCACAAATTGGGGAAGACCTATCGCTCTCAACCATGATGCGTGCGATGGTTCGAAATGAGAGGTCTTGGGAAGCAGGAGTTTCTTTCTGCGAGAAAGTTATGTTGCAGAAAGAAGCTGCGGAGCGGGAAAGGGAAATGTCATCAAACCTTCCGACCCGCAGCCGGAGAGTAGGACGTCGGAAGAGGGCCTACCAGGCCCTTCTCCGACCTCCATAAATGAGGTCTTGACGGTTGACACAGTGTCAATCGTCAACAATATAAGGCCTCGAGGCGGCGCACGTCCCACGTGCCTCTATGGAGAAGGATGTTAATCCATCGACAGAGACGAGTCCAAAAAGGGACCAGCGCTGTCAGGCTCGCGGAAGAATGCGAAAGCGTACCCGTGATCCTGACCAATGGTGTTGAGGTGTACACTCGTGGTGGTTTTAGCCGGTAAGAGTCCGGCATAGCCAAAAGGCATCCATGAGGATTTCCCCACGAAAAAAAAAAAAAAAAAAAAAAAAAAAAGGGTACATCTAAAACAAGATATTACAAACACCCACGTCCCGAGGAAACAATAGTAGATTGTATGACAAGGGTGCAAAGTAATATTTTTTCGGCGAGGGCGTTTTTTGAATCCAGAGCGAAGTGAGGGATTCTTTAGTAGAATCCCGAACGTAGCGAGGGATTCAAAGTACGTCGCCCGAGCCAAAAATATACTTGCACCCGAGTGATACACTCTACTTTTCATCACCCACTATGAGAAAATAATATATATATATATATAATAGAAAATAATAGAAAATAATACGTAAAAATGCACGAAAACTTAATTTTAATTTGAAAACGAAATCTTAATTTGATTTCTTTTTTTATTATTCAGCTGGCGGGGCCCTCGCGTCGTACCAGACATTCTTTATTCAAACAATTTTTGCGTTCGATTTCTTTAGCGCAAAATACTAAAATGTTCTAAATTCAAAATAGGACGGAAAAGATCTAGCCGGCAGGAAAAGTTCTATGAAAATTCATTCCCGCCCGCTGAATAGAAAACAGCAACTTTGGAACCCCGTAAGTCCGAACCAAGTCGTCTTTTTCGAATAGGTGTGGTGAAAAATACTTTTCCGTCAGTTAAATGTATTATCTCTGGATTTTATCTTAGGAACTTTTAATTCCATAGGCATGTCAATACCAGTTTTACTACAGGGTCGTGTTTTAACCGATTTCAAATAAAGGAGGTTCGCAATTCATCAGTATGTTTTTAGTGTGTTAGCTCATTAATTGTTTACTGGTGTTGCGTTCCACTAACCGCTCATAGTAATCACGCCCTCAACATCTGTATTTCGTGTTTCATTAGCTTAATGCGTAACAATTTTGTACCCTGGTGGAACGGATTATTGCATTACATGGCGGGCTTGAAAAAATAAAGCGGTAACTTAGAGAAGTAAGGTTCCAATTTGTAATCACTGACGAGAAACCTTAAAATGTATTGATTAACTTCAGGTAGGTACATTAAAAATCCGGCCCTCTATTTCGGAATCATAGTAAAATATATGTTTGAAAAGAGCGATAAATGACAGAATCCTCAACGCCCCACTGATTCGAAATGGACCTGTAAGAGCGAAAATGACAACGTCATCCGTAACATAATCGCGCACCGAATCCTGAGTATAGTCCTACAAGCATCTTTTGGCGCGTGGGTGACAGAGAAAGCGCCTTACAGGTAAGGCAAACTGTAAAACATTGTCTCTGTCACCCACACGCCAAAAGATCCTTGTACGACTTTAAATTGACTTGTTAATTATTTTTTTAAAGTACCTAAAGTTTTCGTTTTATCTCTGATATAATTTGTATTTAATTAACATCAATTAGGTTGGTAATGATCTTATATTATTACACGTCGTTCTTGAAGTCGGTTCATATTTCATTATTTTCTAACGCTACGTTAAGAAAATTTAAAATTTTCAAAAAATAGGAAGTTATTGATATCATTACGTTCATCAAAAATGTATTTTTCATCAGTTCTTTGCGTTGTGAGGTCCTAAGGTCTAACTATCACCGTGATGGTGTCTAGGGGACTACACGTGTGTGCGTCTTCTCATAACTTTTGAACGGATTGACCGATCGAAACACTTGACGGCTAATACAGATCTCATAAATGGAGTACCTACTCAGAATACCGCAGTCAACCTTTTTTATATACCTACCCTTCAAAATTCAAAATTCAAAATTTATTTATTTTGTCCAACAATTACAATTACATACAGTGGTTGGGACCCATCCGTTAAGCTTTATAAATGCCTGTGTTGGGGGGACCCTTGACATCAACGACAAACGACGACACATCAAAGTAACATGAATGACGACAATGTATCTAATCTTTGATCGTTCTTTAAACAGTCATATTAAAAATATTGCCTAGAGCCAAGCCGGCGAATACGTGAAGACATTTCTCGACAAGTAGCTGGCCTTAAGTAAAGTAATGAATGTCCAGAATGTAGTCCGATGCCTGTAAAATTCCTGCGCGGCTGTTCGGATCCCGCGGAATGTCAGTCGACTCGGAATGTTGTTTACACCTCGCGACCGTATCATGGAATATTTAGAGAAGGCCGACAGGCGAAGGTGACATCTTTGTAGGCTTCCCACTACATTCTGGATTACATCTTTGAATTTCTTGTACACTAGTTACCCTTGCTTCTCTTTGGGAAACAGAGAAAAATGTTTACTGGGATCGATATAAAGAACTAAAACTAAAGGAACATAAAGAAACTGTGGGAAACTCTAGCTCAACATCACCCTAAAACAGAGGGAGACTGAAAACGGGACCAACACAGCAGGGATCAGAAGGATAAGAGATGAAGAAGGATAAGAGATGAAGGATAAGAGAGAGTACTTCTAGTGGTAATGAGACATCCATAATTCCATCAACAGAAACAAGCACCCAGCGTCGCGGGTCCCATCGACCTCTTATCATGATAATGATCTATCATAACTTTTGAATAGTGTGTTCAGCTAATCCCCTAATCAGCATTAAGGCACGTTAGAATTGCGTCATTATATTTATGTAAATGACCATCAATCAAGCCGACTACGCACTTGATTTGAAATGTTTATCGTCATTCATAGTCATCGATGTCACCAAAGGCTGATGATGCTGCTGACGATGCATTTCTGGTCTAGAAAGACGAAGTACTGACACGAAGCTCAAAGGAACACAATTACCATTCCTACCGTGTAATAATTGTTTTAAGAACAATTGTGTTCCAGATAGGAAGCTGTGGAGCCGGTTACACTTTTTTGGAGGCGACCATCTCAGTCCTCAGGGGTAGCAACGCATCTGTGACCGAATTAGAACGAGACTCATACTAACAATAACTAACTGGACTATTACTAACATTAACTAACAGGACTAATTATCACTAACAGTCCCTGTCCTCACACTTATTAACAAACTAACCAACTAATATTCTAACACTATCTACTAACTGGACTATCATCCTAGTCCCTTTGAGTCTAGTTCTAGGTCGGTCACAGTTGTTATGGGCGGCAGCGGAAGGGTGGTGCTGCATGCTCGTTTGCTATCTTGATTCCATAAAAAAAAGCCATTTGGCAAGGTTCAAGAAAGATGTTATCAAGCACTAGCCTCCAGCTCTGCCACTAAGCGAAATGTTCACTGACAGATATTTAATTAAACGGCTATTTAAGCCAGATGGCTGCACACAATGCTATTGTGATGTATAGCGTATATTTGATTTACAGAAATGAAGTGATAATAATAAATGTAACAGAATCGCACGTTACACTTGTTACCGCAATGCATGAAATAAGCTGCTCGATGAAATTAACGTTCACTGCTCGTGATACAACTAATTTGAATATTCGGTATATTGCTACATCACCGCTTTGACGATGTCTCACCGCATGTATATGCGCTATAATGATAAAACGCAAACAATATAAAATCATCAACGGCAGGAAAGGCATCACTTTCAAAGTATGAGTAGGGATACGTTGTGTTCGTATTTACGAAATAAGGGCGAGTAAAAATGCGATTTTTATGTCTTTGTAGTTAACCGCGAAATTACGATTATTTACATTATTCACTAAAGTTTACGCGCCTACTGTGAATTAGTTAAATAGGTACCTTATTTTATTCGTAATTCATTTACAGGAGGCACATTTAGCGAGGGAAATATGGAAACTTCTACAATGCTAACCTTCAATTAAGTTCCTACTTATGTAATTATGCTTATGAAAAATGTTGATTTTGAATTTTTGATTATTGTGCCGTATCAATTTTATTGCGTAATAAGATATAAGTATTTTTTACACTACTGAACATGAAAATTCCTCTCGTTAATACTAGGATTTTTTGAAAAAATAACAAGTCTCAAATCTAACTTGGATATAACTACAAGCAATATTACATTGCAATATTAATTAAAGTAATCTCTCGCGCTCCTCGCTCCTCGCTCCTCGCTCCTCGCCGCCGGTGCGACTGACACACAGTGTTCATTGAGTTTCAACAATAGATTTATTGATAACGCTGGTACAATAGAATGGGAACAATTCATCACAGTATTATATTGGAGTTTATGTTAACGATGTGGTATTAATGTGTGCTGTAATTATATCCAGATTCAAATTATTCCAGGAAGTCATTGTGGACGTATAATGGAATATTCCAATATTACAATAATATAACTAGTGGGTATTAAATATAATTAAAACCATTTTTAATCTCGGACTCGTAGTAGTGGAAATTTATTCATAAAATAATAACGTCCAACGTAATACAATGATTAATTTTTGGTAAGAGAAATTTTCGGGAAATCAAATTTATGTCTTCTGTAAGCGAAATGTAAATTGGTATGTACTTACATATAAAACGCGTAGTCAATTTTGGAATGGACTCCAAGAATTTATTGATTCAATTACAAAGTAGTCAACAACTTAAAGCCTTACACCTCACATTTTAAAAATAAAATCGAAAAATATGTAACTTCACCCCAGAGACAAGGGGTTCCATAAATCTGACAACCTGTGACAAAGACGTGGAGGTGTTAAAAATCCAATCTGACAATTAATTAATTAAAAACAAGATAAAACATAATGTTAACCGGAATGAATAATATAAATGCTCTAGTTCAACACTTATACAATATTTTTTCAAAACTAAACACATAAACGTCTCCCCGGGAACGAAACTCGGAACCTCTCGACAGGATCACCATTAGACAATGGGGTCACAGAACTGCCTACGCTTAGCGCCCCGTAAATTGTGGTTCTCATTCGAGATCCGATTGAATGAGAGTATGAACGGGAGATATCCTTACGTACACCGAGGGCTATAAATAGCAAGAGCTGAGCACGAGCCGGATTATTTATTTGTTCCAATGTTACTGTGAAATGTGAAGTTTTACTGAAATGTTACATTTTGGTTATACTTGTAATAAGTTCGATGCTTGCTTTGTAAGAATGTGATGGAATCTTGAGGAGAGGGACCCGGAACGGTTTTAGGTATGATAGGTAGGTACTTACGTCGGCCGTCGACTGCGTCGCCTCGATCCAAATTTGGTTATTTTGGTTTGATTCACTTGTTTGAGTTGTTTCTTGATATGGAGCACGCTCACAACACACACTTGAATAGAAATATTGATGGGCCCATCGGAAATTACTGGTATTTTAGAAGATTTCACGGTTTTTCCACGGAGCACAGCGAAATTGTTCGCAACGGCCGCGATGAATCGTCTAGTGGCGCCGCGCGACGGTCACCGGCGGCAACTTTTGCATTTGTCGAACTCGATGCAGCGGAATTGAGTTTTGGCGCGGATATTCAATTCGATAGGCCGAGATTCACTAGGTTTGGAATATAGGAATGGTGGAAAGGAATAGCAAGCCTTAACACATTTATTTTACAAAATACTTAACTGTTCTTACCATAATAGTAAATTTTAGTTGTAATTATTAAACATTTAAATGTCACTTACTACAAATGGTGAAGGAAAACATCGTGAGGAAACCTGCATGACGGAGAGTTAACAAAACTCAGGTGTGTGAAGTCCGCCAATCTGGTCTTGATCAGCGTATTTTATTTATTTATTTATTTAACACTTTATTGTTTGCACACCAAAAAATACAATACACATACAAGAGCACAAGATAGTAATACAAACAATGGGCGGCCTTATCGCTTTAAAGCGATTTCTTCCAGGCAACCCAAAAGAAGATAAGGATAGCACTCGAAATAAATAGGTACAGGCGTACAAAATAGCGAAAAGTTATGTACAAAAATATCAAGGCAAAATAAAATAACAAATACACACATAATTGGACTATGGCCGTAATCTTCTCATTCTGAGAAGAGATCTGTGCTCAACAATGGGCCATGATGCGTTGAGATGATGATGACGATGACGACTGTTGTAAGATAATACTTAACTAGGTACAGTCGCACGCTAACGTTACACTTTTTTGACGGCGAACGCCTTATTTTTAAGAGTGTCACAGGTGAGCCTGAATTAGAGCATAGCTAACCGGACTATAAGGGTGCCTTTCCGCCAAAGATGTGCTATGCTAAGTTGCTAAAGATGCGTTAGCCATCCAATCACATTCAACCCTCAGGCGGCTTCTAGGCGGGCAATTTGAGCCTTTTGGGTCGTTCACAGTTGTCATGGGTGGTTTTTTTTTTTATTATTGAATTAAGGTAGCAAACGAGCATGCAGCACCACCCTTCCGCTGCCGCCCATGGCAATTGTGACCGACTTAGAACAAGACCCAATTACTGCATGGTGCTAATAGCATTAAAAATATTTGGTTGAAAACAAAACAGATTGTTAGAAAGCCCCATCATTTTTCAGGTTGCTGGTATGGGAATCCCCTACAGAATCTAACTTTTTTATAATTTGAGCGGCATAGTAACACACGTTCTGTGAAACTTTCAGATGTCCACCTTTAGGAGGTAGGGCTCTGTGACATACAGACCAAGTAAGCAATTGAGTGCAGCTTATCCTCCTCTGGTTATAGAACGGGCACTTTGGCTACAGAAACATAAAAATGTTGTGATAATTTATAAACAGCTAATCCAAATGAAGAAGGCCGACATAAATAACATGATTTCGGCTATTAATATTTTGAATATCGACCTGACTAGAGTCTCTGGATGGTCACAGAAGTTTGGCATTAAAATTAATCCAACGAAATGCCAAGCTATTATCGTCGGTAGTTCCCGACAATTGGCTAAGTTAGACATTGATTCAATGCCACCTATTACGTTTGAGGGCTCGGCAATACCGTACTCCCCAAGTGTAAAGGATCTTGGGCTCTATATCGATAGCGACCTTGGTTGGAGCACCCACGTCACTGAAATCTGTCGAAGTGTCAATGCTAAGCTGACTTTACTTAATCGCCTGAAAAACTTTCTCCCCGTCGCAACTAAGGTTCATTTGGTGCAAGCGTTAATATTCCCAATCATCGATTACGGTGACGTGTGCTGTTTGGATCTCACTGAAGCCCAACTTAACAAGCTGGACCGACTAATAAACAGTGCCGTTCGTTTTGTTTTCTGCGTACGTAAGTATGATCACATCTCCAGCTACCGTTCTAAGCTTAAATGGCTTTCGATCCGGGAACGACGGCAACTGAGAGCCCTCTGCTCACTCTCCTCCATCCTCTTCGACCCCCTTGTGCCAGACTATTTAAAGTCAAAATTCCAGTTCCTTTGTTCCTCCCACGACCGTCAACTCCGCTCCTCTGAATCCCATCTCTTATCCTTTCCTCTACATCGATCTGGTTTTGTTTCCAATTCCTTTGCAGTGCAGGCAATTCGCTTCTGGAATGCTCTTCCTAGGGATATTAGAGGGCCCGCTAGTAAACTCACGTTTAAAAAAAGACTACAGGCTCTCCTTCTAGAACGTCGCTCGTAACACAGTCATCATTTCTCTTGTACATATATTTATCTTAAGTAAGATACTTATTTATATATATTATATGGTATATATTTATTATATTATATGGTATATATTATAATATGTAGTTTGTATATGTCAATTATATATAATACTTATTTTATGCATTTATTATTTGGTTATTTATATAGTTACATATATTTATTTTATACCGCTCATCGTGTTTTCTCTGTTTGGTCTAATGGTTAGCTGGTAGAGAATGCATTAGCATTAAGCTCGCCATTTGTACTTCAATATTTTATATTGTGGTCAATAAAGTGTACATAAATAAATAAATAAATAAATTATACCCTTCAAACTAAATATATCACAGTTCTCTATAAAAATGCAAATAATTTAGACAAAAAATACACTCATAACTCACAAGCAGAAGCACATACCTACATACATACACAAAATTCTGAAGCGTGAAGTACTGCGGAACAAAACACACTTTGAGCAGACGTGTGTATTGTAAGGGCGCTTTCACATGCCACGCTCGATGCAATGAAAATAAAATAGGAAAACATAAATGAAACTGCTTTATCGTCAACAAACTAACAAAATCAGCGTTGGTTAAATAGTAACCTAACATTCTCTTTTATAAAATATAAACAAAAAATACTCGCTACAAGAAGGTTTATAAAACAATTATGTGTTCGGAATGTTTTATTACTGTTTTAACATTAAGTGATTTATTCCTTAAGTCATATAATAAAATTAAAACGATACCTACACAAATATATTACTGCGGTGTAGCCTAGTGGTTAAGAAATCGGTCTCCTACTCGGGAGATCAGAGTTCGAAAACCAGGGCACTCACTTCTGACTTTACACAGTTACTTAGGTGCGTTTCAAGTATTATAATGTCATACGATATAACGGTAAACGAAAACATCGTAGGGAAATCTGCATGCCGGAGAATTCGCAAAACTCAAAAGTGTGTGAAGACCGCCAATCCGCACTTGGCCAGCGTGGTAGACAATGGCCTTAACCTTCTGATTCTGAGAAGGGACCCGTGCCCAGCAATGAGACAGTTATTGGTGACGATAACATGATAATATAATCTATATAGGTATATGCTCAGACCAATAAACCATAGACTCCGCGCCGTGAACGGGGGCGTGAAGCCGGCAAAAAGTGCGCCTCGCCTTGTAATACACACGGCGGCACTCACACCAAAACGACTTTTGTGTTCTAAATAATAAAAAATAAATGAAGCTTTGTGTTCCAAAAAATAAAGTTCAAATTTGTTCTAGTTCAAACTGTCAACATAGGGCATTCTATTGGTTCCGATGTGTGTTTTAGGCGCACTTTTGCCGGCTTCACGCCTTTGTTCGCGGCGCGCCGTCTATACATAGTTTATTGGTCTGAGGGTATATGTATAAAACTCTTGCGTTACTGAGTGACTGACAGACAACGCAGAGCCGAAACTACTGTACGGAAGAAGTAAATTAAGAAAGCAAAGTAAGAAAATTTGGCATGTATGTTCCTTGTGAAGTGTAGGGGAGCACTAAGAGAGAATTTTTCAAAATTCATCCCCTAAATGGGTGAAATAGAGAGGTGAAGGTTAAACTAATTTCACGCGAGCGAAGCCGCTGGCGAATGCTAGTATGTAATAAGCCTTTACGAATAGACACCGTTATTACGGAGCTTCCAGAAACTTAGTCTTAGTAGCTCACAAACTCAACAAAATGTTTACACGAAATTTTTAATTGATAATAGGATATCTTGTTAAAATAAACCAAAACACAATGTTACTTCGAGATTAAAACAATCAATGTAGTACTTCCTTGATCTAGAATATTATAACTTCTTATTCATTGTTTTTGTAATTTAACGTTTATATTTATTGTATTCTATGAAATCTGTTACTTATAAATTGCATGTTGTCTACACCTATAATAATTGTAATAGCATTAAGTGATGATCTTATTAGAATGTGATTTTTTATTGTATTAATGGATGCTTATTATGTTGGTGTACTATAAATAAATAAATAAAATAAATAAATAAATAAATAAAAATGTGATAATCCTCGCAGATGGACTAATGGTGACAATCCCTGCGCCACCTACTAACGAACTGACCAATTAGTAACGATCTTTACTATCTGTGTTAATGGACTTACCATCATAGCCATAGATTTCAGTCTTGTTATTTGTCAATCACCATTTTTTATGCGTGACAGTGGAAGGAAATTATTTATAGAGTCCTACAACGATCTTTTGGCACATGACTGACGTGAGGGTGACAGAGACAGCACCTTACAGTTTGCCTTCCTTGTAAGGCGCTGTCTCTATCACCCTCACATGAGTCATGTGTTTCATTGTGTTTCATTCTCCAATAAAACTACGTATGTACTGAACGCATCATTTTTTTTATTAAACTATCACTTTTAAGAATCTTTGTCAAGCTGTTTGTGAGATCAGTGGCGACAAACGCACAGACTTTACAAAACTACAAACGAGTAACATTTAATTAAGTAGTGTAAAGCTTATATTTTCCTAGTTGTAGGAATATCAAAATGTGCTACAATACCCCTGGTAAAGCAGTTGAAACTTTATTTACAAACCTTTTAGCAGAACTTTCATGATGGCTTTTATCTGTTACGCGCGAATAGAACCATTCCCCGGAATAATAAGTATTTTAGATGTTAACCCATATTAAAAGTTATGACTATGCCACACATTGTCTAAGTCTACTTTTGATGATGAATTAGCATACACACAGACAGAGAACAACTGCAAAAATATAGATAATTCGATTCGTTAAACTTTACTTAGGGTGCATCGCTTAACTTTAAACATAACAAAAGCCTTAGCAGCTGCCAAATCAACGGTTAATGCATTAATAGATTTCACATTGAACACGGTTAAAATAACGTCATATTTAACACTAACATTAACCTCTTGATTTCGGTCGGTTAAAGTTATTGTTACTGTCAATTGTATTTCAGTGAAAAATCGTACTGGCGTTCAGTGACATAACTGAAAATAAAGACATATATCTGAATAGTAAAATTGCCACATCGAAAAACGAACTCCATATTAAATGGAATGGATATAAATGGATTTTGAATGGAATATGACACTGGCTATCTTAACTTTAACATTAACCGAAATAAACTTGGTGCACCACAAAATGTTAAATTCCTTCCGCCGTCAAAGTTCCTGTCATAGTTACGTTTTACGTTAACTATAACCGTCTCTACGCTACAATCCACCCTAAGCATATTTTGACATACCATGTTTTGCCGTTGAATTTACATTTTTCACTATTTATTTTGCTCTAGGCCTCCACAACAATGAAAGACCCGTGCTCAGTAGTGGGCCATTAATGGGTTGTAGCCACTATTTATTTCTCATCATACTCCAATTAGTATTAACAGATATCCAAAATGTACTGAGCATATAAAAACAACCAGGTATAGTACGTTCGTATCGGTCCACCGCAGTGAAAGCGGGAACAAAGGCGGGTGTACGCTGCCTAAGCGCAGCGCGGCACTCACTTGACCCATATACGGCGCGGGGAAGTTGCGGATTATCGAATGTGGCAGTTGGGCGGGCTTAATAATGTAAACCCGTGATTTGGGAACCGTTCTACACATAATGAAATTACTGTTTTATTATAAAAACACCTTAAAATGTTAATAGTGAGGTCACTGTAAAAGATCACCCGTTAGAGTTCCCGTTCGATTTTAATATGGACGTGTCAGTGTCTAAGGCGTCTACTCAGAAAGGGTGCTTCACCCAAAGACTACGTTGCCTGTTACTATCAAATAGAATTGTTGTTAACTTATAATTCGAAGCAAAGCCCGTTTTGTACGTTACAAATCAGAAGACCTGCAGGCTTATTAAACCATAAACTACCTGGAATTAAGAGTTCATAATAAGCCTGCTGATATTGCGAAGCTGTCAAAGTTGTCTCAAAATTGTCATTCTGTGCGGATAATATAATTATATGTAAAAAATAAGTGATAGTCGCCCGCCAAGCTCGCCCCGGCTCTGGCCTTCGCTAGATGGGTTGCGTTCTTAGCAACGTAGCTTAGCTTTTTTTATGGAATTAAGATAGCAAACGAGCATGCAGCACCACCTTCCGCTGCCGCCCATGATAACTGAGTCTCATTCTAATTCGGTCACAGATGCGTTGCTACCCCTGAGGACTGAGATGGTCGCCTCTAAAAAAGTGTAATCGGCTCCACACCTTCCTATCCGGAACACAATTGTTCTTAAAACAATTATTACACGGTAGGAATGGTACAAAGTACCGTGGCGGGCAGTGGTACTTCCCCGGGTGAGCTCTAGGCCCTACCACCTGGTCTGGTAAGAGGCATCCTTAAGCGGGCAAAATCTATTGGGCGATATCTGAAAACCTATGCCCCTGTCTCTACATGATTATTGTATGAAAAACGCAATTATTGTAAGCGAGACTACCGGTTGAAGTGTTCAGGAATAAATTCCCATCTAACAATGAATTTGAACGCACGCCTATAGCACTAGGACTCCCTATCTCGTCAATAGTATGGACAACACAAATAACAAACCAATTTAAAAAAGTTAACACCTGTTACCTAAATTAAATATATTACCTGACCGAGAATAGAGCCACATAGAGCTCCTCGTTTCCCAGTGACTCTCACTACCAACTATGGTTATTATATGAAATTTTATCATTTCCTGAGACAATACACCATTCAGAGTCACAATTTATTTATAAAGGCCCTTCAGAATGTTCGTTACAACATTTCTGCGTCTGTATCCGCACATCTATTGGTGCGATGAGTAAACATCTCGAAGTGACTCTTTTTAATTTTCCGCCCCAATTGCTTTTTCTGTCTTCAAAGGATGCCACTCTTAGACGTAATAATAGTCGAACGAAGGGCCCAGGGTGTAAGTACGGTACAGGGGAGGGGGCTGAACAGTCCTTTTACGAGTTACTGTTAAAAAACGAGTAAAGACGTTTAGAGACCTAATTTATCCATTTTGTTTTGAAAATCATTAAAGCTGAACACGGGTCTTCACCATGCCGCTCTAGTTCCGAAAGTTTTATGGTTCCAGCTGAAGGTTTCCACTGGACAATGTCTGAACTATTAAAAATCAAGTTATAACGATTGCAATCCATTGAAAACAAACGGCACTGACTGACAGACTGACTAATATTTGGTAGAAATCGGTCCAGCAGTTTAAAGTATCAGCCATTTTCAAAAATTATGTAAGGTAAATGTTATGGTATTTTTAATTTACAATTATTGGCCAAAGGGTTACCTATCCAACTACCAACGCTGCTATTAACACAGTCGATCACTTGAGATCGACGCAAGCCGCCTCAAAGACATAAAACTCACAAGCAAATATAGGAAGCGGTGCGAATGTGATAAAACAGCTTTTATTCGAAAACCGCTACCGCAGACACAGCGGTTTGCGAGCTGATCTGAAATTCATATTACTCCACACTCCTTGGCACTTTCACCAAATTCTATACCGAATTCGTTTCTTAGAATTGGGTCTCGGTATTATGTAATATGAATATAGGTGCTACTTATTTATTTTTCTTTATCGTATGCAACCGACATTGCAGCAGAAGAAACGTTGCCCAATTTTAAAAAATGCAAATGCATTTTTCATATTCAGAAGATATTTTGACTTTACTCGGAAGAAAAATGTATTATTTATTGAACCAGCATAGTGTATTGTTGATACAAACAATATTATTAATTCCACACAAGTTAGGTTCTTTTAATTAGGTTAAGTACCTACTAAGATAATAATTAAAAGCGACAAAATGTTAAATTATCATCTACAAAACCCAGCCAAGTCAGACCTTAGGCTTTAATATTATTATCCTAAGTTATAAGAAGAAATGACAATCAATGTTGTTATAAAGTATTTTATGTTTTTATAAATAAATTTAGGACTGACCACTGAACTTGACAGCTTGGCGCCCTTTACATCTCACTCCTTTTGTCTTTGAAGTCAACAAAGTACATAAAATGATATTGAACTTGGCTCTTTTTTCACATTTATGTTTTTGATGCGATAATCATTTCAAAAAAACAATTCTAAGTACCTATTAAAAATTATGTTATCTAATGAGTAAAGAAATTGAAATTTTATCCGTTCCCATGACAACCAACTTGAAAATATTCTTGTAGGTACTGTATTTCAGACGTAATTTTTACGCAAACACCATAGAGAATCCTATTTGAGTGGTTGGTCGTAACTCGAGCGAAATACAACCTCGGTAGAAGCAAACTGCTTCACGGTCGAATTAACATTCTATTCCCAGCATGAAGCCGATGAATTCGATTACAAATACCTGTATGCGGACGTCCAACAACCTTGCTACTAAATTGCTAATCCGTTTTAGTTATGCATATACTATGTTATCTGTTATCACTAATAATATTGTGTTATTAACTTTAGAATCCAACTTCGTAATAGACGAAAATTTTCTACTGTAAATCGTTATACATCGATACCAAATTAAACAACGTAGTCATATTGCTGTTATAACATGTAGAGACACAGAAAAGCTCCCTTCAACAAACGCTCTTTTCGAGAAAAGTGTCGTCATCTCAATATTTGCTAAAATTTTTGCCGAGGTGGTTTTTTGAGAGGTGGTTCTGCTGCAAGGTCAAACATAGGCTACTAATTTTTTCAAAAACAGGGGATGAAAATGACAAAAACGAATTCCACGCGAACGAAGCCACGAGCGGATAGCGTGCAACATTTAAAGGAACAGTTGGTACTGTATTGATAAGATCACTGAAATGTTACGAAACTTGATACTTTATACCTTCTTAAATATTAACATCAACTTCTTCTTCAATCCCCAAATACCAAACAAGTAAAACATGAAAACAAAAAGATGAAACAAGTTTTGACGTAGAATACAAAATTTACAGACAATATAATCGGCCCAAACAGATCTCAAAATTTTTAAGGTCAGATACTTAAATGGGATATGCTTTGGTAACTAAGGCCCTTCGCACACTACGCTACACACACTACTACATAGATATTAGCTAGGCGACTCCAACGCAACCCACAGTTCACCGACGCTGACACTGTCCACTGACAGTCACGCATCGTAGATATGCGTCGCCTCTTGTGCGGAATTTGGTAAATATATAGAACATCGACTCACGAGCGACGCATGGACAAGATCCTAGGCGCTTGCAAATAGCGTTGTGTGAGAACGGCCTAAATGTTTCTTTTTTGTTATAACGGTAACACGCATTCTGCGTGAGTTTAAGGTATACGTCTTTCTTTTCAAGAGATAGAGCGTTGTATAACTGTAAAATTTAAATTTTAACCACTCAAAAGTCTTGACAGATCTTCATAAATTATAGCAAAGAACCATCTCGATTACGTCAACTTTCAAATAAATAAAATCCCATCTTATTCAGTCCATTTTTGAGAGTTATGATCGCATGTAGACAGACGGAAGAGGCATATTAATAGGAATCCGTTTGTCCCTTTTTAGATACGATACTCAAAAAACCGTAACTGTATATTTGTATTTATTTTACTTTGATAAAAGCTACGTCAACACAGGTCTACGCTGGTCCCAGGGGAGCGGTTTGAATTCTAAAATGTAATCCTGGTGACTTCATACGCAAATTGGATGGATCTTTAGTTTAACCCATCACTGCATTCGAATTACGACCTTTGGGTGCCTAGGGTATTGAATATTTTATTTTGAGAGGGCTCATGTCAATCATATAGATGTTTTAGATCAATAATAATACTGTACTCAAAATCAAAAGGAACATACGAAATGTCACTAAAGTCGTACAAGGATCTTTTTTCGTGTGGGTAACAGAGAGAGCGCCTTACAGGTAAGGCAAACTGTAAGGCGCTGTCTCTGTCACCCACGCGCCAAAAGATGCTTGTAGGACTATATTTATTTTTATTTGTGGTGTAATTAGCTCTGGACTCCACAAAGCTCTGTTGCGCATGGATAAGAAATTAAGTTTAATGGTTTTTCACCCATCAGCTAACTATCAGAGCATCCAAAGCAATTTTATTTCAATAAGAATTAATATTATTATTTCGGAGTACTTGATAATGCACCATGAAAGTTTAGTTTAACTATCATATACGTAGTTTTAATCATCAACAGCTAGTTTTAATGTTAAATCCACAATATTATCACACCCATTTCGGAACGTAATAACTGTTTTAAACTACAAACATGTCCCGAAAACTATTTACGAAAGTTTCCTCATTCGTCTGCCATTTTGTTTGTATGAGAGCACTAGTTTTTAATGAGAGTGGCACTGGTCGACAACTTTTCGTATTCCGTGGCACGCGCCACACAGGTGGCATGGATGCATGCATTTAAATCGAATATTACACCGGCTATCCGGTTACAACCGGCTGCCAATACTCAGGTGCACGTGATGGCACGTGTGGAAACGTGCATAGACTTTAACCTTCGTCGTTACGTTTATGAATTATAGATACGGGCTGTTACTTGCTCATTTGCGCGTCAATACTGCCATCGATGCTGATGACTGCGGCCATTACGAAACCGAATTCGCCACCGTAACAATGTATTCTCCATCCAATGAGGGTCGCCGTTTTTGTGCTCACCAGTTGGCGCCACCGTCGAGGTGAGGTCTTGCTGTCAAAGCCCGCCCATACATAAACAGTGACAAATGACATTCAGACAAGCGAAAAGTGACAGACAGACCTCACTTTTCACTAGCGCCTCTAGCGGAAAATTCACACGCGGTTACCCTCATTGACAATAAAAGATACACATGCATGCACAGACTTATACACAAAAGCTCGGCAGCATATCCACACGAGATTGGTTTAACTTATTTTATTATGAAATTAAGGTATCCCATACCATTTATGCAACATGAGGACACCTGTGGCGGAAGTTCGTTCCACAGGTCAGTAAAGTAAATAAGATAATCGAACTGTGGACGAATGCATATAAATATATTATGGTGTTGGACGACCCTACCATTATCTTGATTTACAGTGGCCGAAACGTTAATTAAACCAAATAGTCAGAACATTCACACAATGTAAACGCAAAGAGAGAAATATACCATCATCATAATAATAAAAACACGTGTAAGTAGCAAATCAGCGACGGTTATGAAGTGATGAATACTGGTAAACATGTCCGGGCGGTTATTGGTCCGCCCTCGCCCGGGCGAAGACCTCTCAGGGCGCCAACAATGACCTATTGCGCTGCTCCATATCTGCGAGCCTGCGATATTCCTGTTTCTTCAATCTCCTACGAGTAGATGAAATTGTTGTTATTGAGATCTTGTAGGTATTATTTAGATAAATTGTTTTGGTATTGGTATCGATATCGATATTACTGAGGCAAGAATTTCATTTGTATTACATTTGAACATGCAAAATATTGCGCTAATTGTTGTTATAAATAAAACTTAAGAAACAGCTGTCAGTTGATTTTAAAATAACTGAAAAAAAATTAACAAGTCAAAAAGAAGAGATATTATCGTCAGATATTGATCAATATAAAAAAATAATAATTTAAAGTCTTAGTCTCCAGAAATTATTCGAAATGGCTGCCCTGTAAAATTAGACAATACGCAGATCCGCCACTGTTAAACGACAATGACAAAATTGACCAAGAGACCTACCAAACAGAGAATCCTAATGTGTAGCTATGAATGTATTAGTACTTAAATTATGATTTTTTCAATATTTTTAGTCGTATCTCTAAAAAAAAATAAGAAGCATCACAAAACATTGTAGTAAACACTTATCATAAATAGCTAACAGGTGCAGTTAACGAGGATGGGTGCAATAACCGGTTATACCCGGATAGCACCCGGGCATAGCACCCGGGTATGGCACAGCGGCCGGTATCTGCTTTGTAATGTTCGATTTAAATGCATGCCCCACGCCACCTGGTGGAACGTGTCTATAGATTGCTAATAGTGTATTGAAGGAAATACATACAGTACTTACTAATTTTTAACAGACTTCAGAAAAAACGAGGAGATTCTCAATTCGACTGTGTTCTGATTCTTTCTTCAAAATAATTTTGCACTGGGTGAGAGGATTTTAATAATTCTTTTTGTAATCGAAAGATAGTGTTTCACATCTGGTCTTTACCCCTTTGGACTGAGTATCCCAATAAGTAGGTATATATTATCTTTTATTTACATCGAAAACTTGTTTTATAAAATTAGAATGTTGTTGCTAATATGTAAGTCGAGCGATTTGTCCGAAGCGATTTTGAGTAGTTGAGCTATCTGGTTGGTCAATAAGTAAGGTCAAAGTCGAGGATCGCCAGCGCCCTGCACCACAATATTAAGTCCACTGCCGACTCCAATCTTGAAGTAACAAGCATGTCTGCCAGCGGCCGCACGCACAGCATAAACCAATTTATTCCCTAAATTGCCTCTCAGAAAACGAGTCCCTCGACATTATAAAAAGGTTCTTTATAAACTGTATCCTACCCGGTTAAAATTGACCCATTTTTATCCCGGATCCCACGACCGGAGACTTCCGGTTGCGTATTCCGGTTATAAAGATTTTGTATACGACATGTAAATTTAATATTTCGAAGGTTAAAGAATTTATAGGCTTAATTTCTATTTTCTTGTGTTTGAGTCGGTTTCTGGAATATTTACATTCACAATTATTAGAAATAAGATGGCGCTGTTCTACTTACAGCGAGCACACCATTAACAATGCCGATAAATCTCCCAATGTTCTTTAATAAATTTACAACATCCTACATCATTTAACAAACATTATTATTAATAGTATTCCGAGAATCCACCCGATATCAACTAAGCAAAATTTATTGTCACAGATGAACGTGAACGACATATGAAAAAGCACTTTACCTCTATATGAAACGCATGAATTACACACAAAAGTAATTTGGGCCCATATGAAGCACGATCCGAAGGGAATGACACACGCACAAAGCCGTACGTACGCCGGGACGTGCGAACGACGAATCGTATTTAATTACTAACTGTTCCTCGCGACTTTGCTCGCGTTTGTTGATCAAAACCACGTGTATAGCAAACATAACAAACATCAAGTAATTTAAATACAACACGGTAATCCTAGTTGGTAAGTACCCTACCTACGAAGTGAAGGATCCAGTGTTCGATTCCCGACAAATAAATGTATGTGGCAGGTAAATGACCTCTGGTTAAGGTACTCGCGACTCGGAGACTCCTAGCTTGAGAGAGTTAGTTTCATATAATCATTCGTCAGTTTCAATATACTTACATCATAATAATAACATTACTCAGTAGGTTTGCCCACGTGGAAGTATTTTAACTGATTTTAAACAAGTTTTCACCCATTACCTACATTAATCCTACAGTTTGCTTTTCCAAAAAGATTGAAACAGGTGTTTCATTGTTCCTAATAAAAAACTAAATACCAATTTTTGTATTCCTTACTTTCTTACTTTAGGGATAAAATATCACAAAATCCATTTGATACTGAGGTTTTCTATTCATAAATTACTTTTCTGCTAAATTCGATCTTTATAGAATAGATGGGTAGTAGGTTGACTTCGTATTTCGTTGGTAAGTAAGTTTCCTTTTACTTATACCATATACATTATGAATACAAGACGTGTAATTTTCTCTGCGCGTATTTATAAAGACTTATCGGCTAAATCTTCGAATTCTTCTGATTAGATAAAAAAAAACAATCTAGATTATCTAATATCTGTTATAAATTAGAACAGATTTTATTATATCACATTTTTATTTATTACAACAAAACTAATAAAACCTTTCAGTCATCTTCCGTACACAAATATTAGGTTAAATAATACCTCGATACCTCTCGCTTGAGACTTCAAACTATCATAATTATTTTCTCAGCAAAATCTCCACTAATTCTCTCGAGCACACCTCTTAAGCAACCGAGAGCTGTTAAGATCTCGGACTTATTATATTTATAGTTACAGCCAGTTTAAATTCAGTTCAGAAGCTAGGAACAGATCTTCATGGGATACTAAAAAAATATTACTTTTATACCCACGCACTTTCCATTGTTGAGATACGTGCAAAACACTACCATTTCATAAAAATATTAGGTATGACCTCATTCTGCATTGTTTATTATTTACAGTGCTATATAAAGATTAATAAATCCAAATTCTAAAAAAGAGTTATTTCATAATGACTAGAAGTTCATATCCAGCTCGAAGGACCATGGATTATTACTCAAGAGCAGATCAGAGAAATAGAACACAAGGCAATATTAAGTAATTTTACTCTCTAGCTGGAAGCAACAGGGTTAAAACTTCACAGACTTTTAAATTTATTCGTCAAAATACATCCGAATTTCCAGAATGATCGATGTGATGCCACTTCACAGAACTGTTGTTACTTATTGGTATTGTCTTAATCTCAACGGTTGTGATAGCTTAAGATATACCATTTAAAATTATGCATAAAGACGTGAATTAAATAGATCTTTGCAACAAACACCGACGTCAGAATAATCTTCTAACTAGATACTTGCCAAATAAAAGTCGTCCAGTAGACAAGACCAAAACAAATCCAGCATACGTGCAGGATCGCCTGAGAATAGAAGATAATAAACCGAGATTCCTTATTACTTAACTCAAAGAAAACAAACAATAACACCCATTTTCTTAATGTCGTTCATGAAAAAACTGCCATGCTCCTGAATGTAAACGGAATGACAGATATGTACATTTTTTTCGATTTAACCGTACCACCACGTTCCGGCAGTTTGTTGCAAATGGCGCTTGTACAGCCAGCAACACGAGTCGACGATTTCCCCTTCGAATACCGAGGTAAAGTGTGCGCGAACCTCGCCGCCGGCTGTACTCGGACCCAGACATATGAAACCGTATTGTTAACTGGCTCACTCCGTGACAACACTTGGGACGATAAAAATTTTATGCCGACGCTCCTTTTCTCGCGAATGCTCGCAAGATATGTCTAATGGTTCGGTTATGAAAGTTCTGTTTGAACGGAGAATGATGGGTGGGATCATGGTACTTTCGTTTATTTTATGTAAGTGTTGTCGCAATCATCTTTTCATTTTGTAACACTGTCAAACTGTCAAACAAAGTCTGTTTAGCATTATCCCAGTGAATCGTCTCGTGGAGTTCGCTTCCCCTCGATACGCACCTGTTGGTATTGCGTCCCTACTTATCTGTTATTAAGTACTCTGTGTTGTCTCTCGCAAATATTACAATCGGAAAAGAGCCATAGGGTACTGTAAAGATTCTATTTAAATGATGATAATATAATGATAAATTATGTTTTCGAGGTTTATTTCGGACACTCTATATTTATAAAACTTCCATGTATGTGATAACCATGATCAGTACCTACAAACGTTATATGAGAAAAAATATTACAAAAACAAGTACTTAGCTATATTATTGTGTAAAGGAGTAAGACCTGTGCTACCCTTGAGGAACTAAGATGGTCATATGTAAAAAGGGTGACCGAACAACATTCAAGTGTCATTAGTTATTTAAGCTACGAGTATAATATCCTATGGGTATGCGTTCAGTCCAAGAAAGCAGGTATCGCGATGCCTGTAGCAGCCTATTATGTGCGACATTGAACAGTTTACCTGCCAGTACAAACATAGCTTTATAATTAAAAACTTTAACCACGCAGTTTTAACTTTTAATTACACTAAAAGCTCAGCCGTGATTTAGATTTTGGCCGGTTCCAAACTTAATCGGATTATGGAATTTGAAACACTATACAAATATACCTAATACGATGGCTTACAACCAGGGCAATATATCCAAAAGTCTATTTTCATGCAACTATTTTAATATTTATCTACATTTAATAAAACAATATACAATAAAAATGAAATAGTCGATGCAACGCATATTAAAGAGAAAAGTTAGTAACGCAATAAAAACTTTTATTAAATATATTTTTTCATAATTTTGTTTCAAAGATGACTTAACCGATTTGGATACGGTTTTCTCATCACAACTTTTCGCCCTACAAGTTACCTTTCAAATAAACTTCTTAGTACTAACGTACGTGTTTTAATTTCTTTAAAGTCTTTCCGATAGTTTATTTTAAAAACGGATCTAGATACCCTGAGTGACGTAACACCAGATATTGGCAAGCAGCGTACCTGCAGCCGAGCCGTTAGCTCCAGATACCGAACTTACCTGCTCCAATGCTGAACGTGAAATGATCTCGTTTATTCAAATTCTCCGTGACACGAAACGGGAGTGCATTTGAAAGCAATAACTCTAAGAAACCCGTCCCCGGGTTTAATTTCGGTTGTTGACAACGGCGCCGCCATTGCAAGAGCAAATAGTTTGAGTTTGAGCACACATTAGACTGTTTCATTAGAATGGTTTTAACGTAAAATAAAATGCGCAGGTGCTTCGCTGGAGCGTCTTCGCGCTTGGTGTCGGAAGTTTCACAAATAAATTACCGCTTTGAAATAAGCTTAAGCTGTAAGTACATAAATAATTATGTAACGGAAACTTTCAGCCTAATTTTCACCAACTTCAAGATGTCTGATTACTTTGAAAATTTGCACAGGGTTCAAGGGCCGATTGCAATGTACCTAATGTTATCACAAATAATATTTGTGTTATTATAAATAACTAGCTTTTGCCCGCGGCTTTGCCCGCGTGGAATTCGGGAAGAAGGTACGTCATCAACTATCTTCCTGGGAAAATTCATCGAAATTAGTCAGGCGGTTTAGATTTTTCATACAAACTTTCATCCCCTATTTCAAGCCTTTAGGGGTTGATGTTTGAAAAAAAAGTAGCCTATACGTGACTCTGGGTCTTCAACTATTTTCATTCCGAATTTCATCCAAATCGCACCTGTTGTTTAGCCGTGAAAACGTCACAGACAGACAGACAGACTTTCGCATTTATAATATTAGTATGGAAGTATGGATAATTATGTCCAAATAGCACACTCAGAAGTCTCTAGTACCAGACAACGGAACTCCTCAACGGTGAAGGGCACAGTGACTACATTTATTGCTTTGCTTTCACAGTTCAGTTAGCCACATACTATGCTGTTTTTAAACGACTTCAAAAAATGTTTTCAAATCGTCTGCATGTCTTTTTACCTCAGAACTTCGTACTGGGTGAACTGATTTCGATAATATTCTTTAGCCGTTTAAAAGTCAGTTGAGCGACATCTGACGGTTAGTTTTGATTTATCCTTACTAATATTATAAATGTGAGTGTGTTTGTTTGTTTGTGACTCTTTCACGTCACAACATGGCTATTATATGGTATGGTTTATGTGTATGGGGATAGTTAAGAGGGTGGAGAGTGACGTAGGCTACTTTTTACCGCGGAAAAACATCTCATTCCTATGGGAAGATCGATGTTTTGTTAGTTGCTAGATATTTAGTTCCGGATGTTGTTAATAGATGGCGTTAGTAAAATTCATTTGTAAGTTCTGAATCACGCTATCAAATAGTAGATGTAATTTACTTAAATCATAGGCAAATGTTATATCTGATGTTGATGTTCCAGTATCACCAGTATGTCATATTATAGGATTATCTTTGGCCAAGATTACTACGGGAGCGGGACCTACGCGGCTGTTACCTACGGGTCCCGAAGCGAAGCGCGGGCGGTTCTCTAGTTTACCATAATACGAATGATACTTGATTGACGACTAGTATGGTGTGAATTTAATTTATGCCTACTTTTGACTGCATTTTCTGATTTTGATGATTCTTTTTTGTCGTGAGCTCACTAATAGTAATATAAGTTTGAACGACGAATGGCAAGTGGTTTTTGGGTTTTCTCTACTGTAAAATTGGTTGTTTTTTTGTAAAAAGTTAGTTATTACTTTTCAAACCATTAATATATTAATATCTCTTTTTTATTTGCTGGTAACGCGTACATGTCGCCTTTGTTATTATTGCTACTCAGCTATTTACATAATAAGGGCTGCAATCTCGTTTCCACTCATTATAAAAGTAGAGTATAATCAATCCCAGTTCCTGGAACAGAAACGAATCAAAGTACCGGTAAAAGTCACGCGAACCTTAATTAACAGGAACAAACTCCGAACCGAGTCTAGGACATCTGCTTTACCTAAGAACCAAGTTAATTGCTACCCCCAACCTTACCCTCTCTCCCCCACTCTTCAATACGAACGTGTGAACTGTCTTGTCGCATCGTCAATGAGAAAGCTAAAAACTGTATTTTTGTAATACATACCATGATACCACATTATCACTACATAGTATAAAACAAAGTCGCTTTCTCTGTCCCTTTGTGTCCTTAAGTCTTTAAAACTACGCAACGGATTTTGATGCGGTTTTTCTTAATAGATAGAGTGATTCAAGAGGAAGGTTTATATGTATAATAACATCCATTAAATAGTTATTGCACCCGTGCGAAGCCGGGGTGGGTCGCTAGTAATATATATAGGAGATATTTTAAAAGAAAATTATGGAAAGTCTTGAAATTGCCAATAGAAGAATATCATTAAAATATCATAAAAAAATATAGCTCTTTATTTGTGTTGACCGCGCATAACGCAAAAGCTTGCTGTATCACTGAAAATTTGCAATATTACTGAAGTGTACAGTATGTACAGTACTATTGAAGGTCTGTCTTAAAAACCAATCAACTTTCACCTATTATAGTAATGATAATGACCATTAAATCCTGTTGCAATATGCAACGTTTATGATATACATAGTATTTATTAAAAATTCATTCATTATCGAAACCCTAATGTTCACGTGTCAACGCAAATTATCTCTTGACATAATGAATTACGGTCGAATTTTCAGTGTGGGTCTAATAAAGTTAAATTAACAATATATCGTAATCTACGTTGTGATACGACACTCCCCTTCTGTATAATTACACGAACTTCTTCCCGCCATGTCTCTATGAATAACTTGCCAACTTCCAAATAACGTCAAACTATTGTTGCGTGTTTTTGACAAGTTTAAAAGATATTATTATCTAGTTTTGCGTTTCGCTGCCTCCTGTGTATTTTAGTTTGTAATGACATTGTGATATTGAAACTTCATATTGTTTGATGGTTTTGGAATTAGTTTTTCTCCTTCTTTATGGAATTAATTAGGAAACGAGCATGTCGTTGATGTTATAGTCTAGTAATTCTTTGTATAAGTAGGTCTCGTTCTTATTCGGTCAAAGACTCTTTGCTAACTTTGAGGACTGGGATGATTACCTCTAAATAACTCTTGACAAAAAATAACCGACATCAACTTCGACAATTACAGATAACACAAAAACTAATCGCCAGATGGCGCTCAAATTCGTATGGGCACACGACACACGACAAGCACCGGTTTTTAAAAAAGGGTCATCAAAATCTGTTGACCCAGTTGTTTGGAGGTAACAAACATAAAAAAGTATAATGGAATTGAGAACCTCCTCCTTTTTTAAGTCGGTTAAAAAGTGTAACAGAAAGAAACTCTAACTGTAATTTAGATAGAAAACGAGCACGCAGCACCAGCCTTCCGCTGTCGCCCATAACAACTGTGATCGACCTTAAAACAAGACTCAATCATTAAGAGTCTCGTTACAATTTGGTCAATTACGCGTTGCTACCATTCGCCTTTTAAAAGTGTAACCAGCAATAATGAAAATTATGAAAAATAAAGATGACGGAAAGATGACGAGTCGAAAGTGGGGACCATAATTTTCGTTTGAAAGTTTACTAAGTATCTACCTAAGTAATTTGTGTTTACAGCATTTCGGCAAGGGCTGTAATAAATTATCATTTTCTGACTTTTCACAAAACATTCGTTAGCTGAATTTTTTTAACCGACTTCAGAGTCGACATAACTCAAAAACCACTCGCCAAATATCGTTTAAATTTGGAAAGAACCATAGGAAAAGCACTATCTTTCGAACAAAAATAGAATCATCAAAATAGGAACACTCAGTCAAAAGTTATGAGGTAATGAGCATAAATTAAATTCACGTTAATGAAATTAACTCAAAAACTGACCGTCAGATGTCGCTTAATTTTTAAGGGGCGAGACGGCAGTTGTTGCCTTTCGAGGTGAGAGATTATCGATCTCGGTATACCCAGTACAAAGTTCTGATGTAACACACATAAGAAAAAAAACATACAGACGAATTGAGAACCTCATCCTTTCTCAAAAAAAGGTTAATAAAATCACAGAAATATATGTATCTACCTAATACAAAATAAAAAAAATTAACCTAGTTGTGGGGTTATCAGAATGTAGTGTTATAAAAATTGCTTGAATTCATACGTAGGTACATAATAATAATTATGTCAAGTGTAATAAACATACATTCTGTCATATTACTTAAAATAATAAACCAAAATTTCACATAAACAACAGGTAATTAAAGAGCAAAATGCTGAGCGTAATATTCTACTGGCAGAGTTACCCGAGCAGAGATAATTGGGATAGCACAAAACAACCACTCAAAACAGGAGTACACTAATGACCAGTTTGAACAAACCTTCCGCTGAAACATGCGATCAACGCCAGGCGGGCCAGGATACGCTAGCTGGTTCTATAATGAGGACCAGTTAAACTGAGCCATCGTAACGAAGCATCCGAAAGGCTGTGTAGATCAGTGCAATTGGTAACGGTAGTTGACAGATTGCTTATTGATACTGTCACTATGATGGAACTGTTGAAATTATAATGAGAGGTACGGTACGGTTGTGGTGATACATTTTTATGATACCTAAGTTGGCAATATTAGACATGACAAATTAATTTTAAGCTTATATAATACCTTGGTAGGTTATTATAATACCTTGGTTCGCGTATCGAATTCGACTGTTGTGATTGTAATTAAAAAAAATTGGTTGCCTGTAACGTCGGTATACTTACGGGCGAAAGTTTTACGTGACAACGACTTTAAGTGGTAAAATAATTTTAATGTGAATATTCATTCGTATAGTAGGAAGAAGGATGAAATAATAGTAACAATTTAAAACATTTATTTATACAAAGAATTATATTTAAAACATTAATTTATACAAAGAATCTCGCACTGAATTTCATATTAACAAAATTTTATTTTTACCTTTACACATACCTTTATTTTTGTTAAATAGTTCCTCACTTGTAAACAAGATGGCATTGTACCAATTTGTGAAACGCGCTAACGAGTGTAACGTGGAGTTTATATAAGAGAAAAATTTGTAGAGGGCAATGTGTCGACTTCTTTGGTTTTATAATAAACTGCTATTTTGGGTTTGCAAGCAGTTGTGGTTATTTGTGAAGTTGACCCTGCGTTCCCGTATCTTCATGGGGTAAACGTATACAAAGAATTATATTTAAAACATTGTAACACCATCCGCCATCTAGCGCTGCTAACCGTTAGACCATTAACCATTCCATTAGTCACAACTGAGGTAACAAACTAGTTACTCTACTTAACCAGAGATGGCGCTGTACCATTTTCTGTACACTGTTACCAAGGAACGTGAGCGGAGCTTACTAACGCAGTTTCTTGAAGTGCCTCCCGGCAAACCAATTTATAAGACGTTGTCACGTCAAAACCATCTCGATCACATCAATTTTCACACAGCAAACCGCATCAGAATCGGTCAATAACTTTAGGAGATGCAATGCTACAGGCAGTCACGCACACACACAGAAACACGGACACTAAGGCAGCTGTCCAACCGCGAGCGAGCGAGTAGCTATGGGCTACCAAGCTACTCGCTGCTACTAACGTTTGTCGCTCAAAAAAGGGAGATAAATATGACCCTTTAAACATTCCATTCCATGTATCTTTAGTATGTGTCTTGAGGTATAAAATAGAGCTTTACTCGCCGATTCGCTAGCGATGGGGCACCTGTCTAAAACACCCAGGAATGTCTGACTTATAAGATCCCACTTTTAATCGGTAGCTTTAAAGATACTCGTATTTCTAGGAAAACTAATTACAGGGAGAAGCAAAGACCTCCGGAGTTCATGCATCTGCCGGCTCACCACTGCGCACTGCTACAACGGAGCCAGAGACGTTATAATGGATGGAAATTCCTATAATCCGGTTGCGCTTTCAAAAAGACCTTTATATTAAGAAATCTCCCTCGCTTTACAAAAGACTGACTCTTTGCAAATTCTTGTTTATAACCCAGCTTGCTGTATTAATACGAATTTAACAAACTATGTTTTGTAATATATTTTTTGTTGATCGGCAACGCGTCGGTAAAGGCTCTGTTGTTCATAAGTGACTACTTATAATCGGTTGGCGCATGTGTACGTTTTTCGGCCGTTTTGTAAAAAAATATGAATGTGAGGCCATAATGGTGATTAGCAATAATAACGTGAAGATGCCTATTTGTTAGTGTAGCATCTTAAACTCAGAAAATTTACTTACGCCGCATCTTTACACACATGTGTTACTTATGTAGATATGTGCTGATTTGACAAATGTAGTATAGGGGTTGGGTTGCATGTATTACCTATTTGGGGAGAGCGGGGCGAGTGAGGGGGCATAACCCAAAGTAGACAGAGTTTGGTTCAAATAATTTTGAATACCATATTACTCTATCACATTTCAATTTGGAACGAGTTGTAAACTATGCGAAATCCCGTCAAAGGTTAACTCCAACTAGTTAACACTCGCCAACTATTTGTTCTAACTAAACAGATTCTAAATTCATAGCAACGCTGTTCCGGGAACGACGAAACGACACAACAACCAACATTCCTTTTAAATAGAAAACGCTTCGGCGAAATTTCTGATTTTATATTTGAGTTCGACGTAAAAAATCTTTGAAATAAAACACAGGAAAATGCTTTTAGATAAGAGAGTTTTGAATGTAATTAGAAATCATTTATATCACCGCGCCCTCACTATACTATACAATTATTTCCTGTGTTGCTGTGTTTATCATTAATCTATCATTCTATCGCATAAATACATATTTTTTCGGCGAAAAATTGAAACATGGATCCCTCGTTTCGCATGTTGGTTCTGCACCAATTAGGGCAGAGGTTGTGACACTTTTCTGACCAACGGTCACACTAGAACACACTTTTCGGTCTATGGGCAGCAAGAGGGCCCTGTATACCCACAGGCACTGTGCCGCCACATTAATATTATTGTACTGTATATGAAACTTATCTAAGGTAATGAAAAACAGTCTTATACTCGCACCGCTAACAACAACTCGAGTTCACTTATTTACCGCTTCCTAGTAAATACAGTCAACTACCGTATGACGGTAGTTGGCAACATATAAATTGGCGAATACACAGACATCATCAGGGCCGCCCCGCTATCAGTATTAGCGCCTGAGCTCAATACCATGTTGCACACATTTCCGCCCCCGTCGGCGTCGCCTCAAACATAGCCGCAGGTTTACTGCCAGACTACCACACAATTACAGGACCTTAAAAAATACTAGGGAGTAGAAAAAAATACTTGCGTGGCTGTCTTTCACCATTCTTCCTTCTAAAACGCTGATGATGTTAGGTAAGACGTGATACCAAGTGGACATTGCCCGAATAAGACCAAAGACTCGGCCACCATTTAAGTCGACGGCGTTTTTTTACTTTTATTGCTATCAAGATCCAGTAATAACCGGATTCCCCCATTGTTTGCCTGGCAACCTATCGATCCATTGGTGTAACTTTCTACAAACAGCTACAATATATCCAGGTGTCCCGCCAGTTCGTAATCAACTATATAAATAAAACACCGCTTTGTTAACTCGTCATATTATAAATTATAGTATTAATTTTCATATCAACTCTCGGTGAGCCGAAGTTCCCCAAGGGCGGAGCGAGCGAGTTCTTAACTGGTAAACAGAATACAAATTGTACAGTCATTAAAGTGACTACATTAATCACACCACGAACTTGCGAACATGCTTAATACGGCTTCGGTTATTGTTGCTCGGGGATCAGTCATCCTAAACAGGCATTCATTTAACGACTTCAACCTTCAGCGTACCTGAAACTTTACCAAGGACAGCGGGAATTTTAAAATGTATATGTCGAAGTCTAATTGTAGAATCCGCTGTTTTACATAACAGCGCGTCGGATTAAAAACGTCGCTGTTTTGTAATGCGACTTCCCAACGGTCAGGCGGATTGCAATTCAACTGAAATCACTAACGTCGTAATGAAAAAGCGAATGGCGTTCGTCAAAACGCCTAACAGCAACCAATTGTAGTTTGTGTCGTAAGGTGAACATGAATTACAAGGTACGGTGTGATGACCCCTGCGGAGGTCCTTTTTTCCGCGTGGTTCTGAGTAAATCGATTTTGTCGTATGGACCACTTTAATTGGACTGACATCTGACGAGTTTTTGAGTTATCTGTGCCTCTCGATGTTGAAGTCAGTTTTTTTTAAACTTGTTATTAAAACAATAACATTCCTGAAATCCATAGAAGCCATCCTTTCCTGTGGAACTAGAGCGACTATACATAATAATTATGTCATGCGGATTTATTCGACTAGTTGAGTTTTTTATTCTGCTTGTTAAATTGGCCGTCGGGCCCTGCGTTTGTACACGAGTAGAATCTAGGTAACGTAGTACGTAAGTTACCAGTAAAAGGCCTGGAATTTCTTGCTGTATTCAATTCAAAGTAATTATTTCTGCTTACAAAATGAATCTCATTACTCATCCCGACTATGGAAGCCGTCACTGTACGTTCCATATACACTTTACTGTTTATTACTGAAATTTAGCGGTGAGAATGTTTTAACAACATAATTATGAAAACACTGGTGAGTCGAATACATGAATGGCAAGAACTAGAAATAAAACACATAATGATAATATACCCTACCTACCACTTAATAATACCTAATTAACAGTAGATGGACATTTATTTTATAAATTATGTTACTCTAAATATATCCTAGATATTTTTTTCCTTTCTAATAAAGGATATAATTATTTGAAATCAGTCCACCAGTTCTCGAGTTTATTTTTTGTAAACTTTCATAAATACCACTCCTTCATTTTTAAAATATTAAAGCATAAGGTGAAACAAATGACAACATAACGAGTTCCACACAAAGAAGATTTTTTTATTGATAACTTCCTCACAGTCAACAGTTTTTTTAAGTATGTGATATATTAGATAAACATGATTCTACAAGGTTATATCGGAATTTTAATTTTCTCTTCCACATCATCAAAGTCGGGACCTAAATATAAATAATAACGCTAACACACTCATACCCCCGCAGTACTAGGTACCTGTGTCGCGGGTGGCATGGACTACACATAAAAGTTATTGAAGTGACTTTTTAATATAACAATATGTTGTATTTTACAAACCTACTCAATATAGCGGTGTCCAAAGCTAAATGAATACAAATTAATTGCATCAGATTGTATCAGAAGTAAGTTGCCAACAGAATAATAAATGTAAGACGACTCGAAGCAACTTGCTCGGACCTTAAAGACAAACTAAAGCCAATAGCATTGAAAGCTCCCGGAAACTTGGAAGTACGTTCTGACAAATTGTAAAGGATTAAACTTGTATTAAGCTCTATTTGTAGAAAGCTTTGAGGATGAACGGAAGAGGAGCTACAGTCGCTTGCATTTTGTCGATCACTTTATTAATAACTTTAGTACGGCTTGCATGAAGTCGGTACTAATGAAGAAACTGTAGACCGAATTTTAACTCGTTTAATTTTTTTTTGTCAATTTTTAAATTAGTAGGCTGTAATGATTTTTTGGTTACTCGTAGAAATAAACATTTTATAACCATAAACAGTAATTGGACCCAAAATAAATATTGTTCGAATTTTCGGTCATTTTATAAACTTTCGTGCTTATTTTTTCATTCAAATACTTCAAACATTGTGCCCTTAATAAAAATATAACGTATATAGCGAAAGGGCCTTTTTCCTAAGCGAGAGTCCCCTGACACCTGTCCCTTTTTTGTTTTTTGTGAGTTTTGCATCACGAGAAATAAAATAACATTGAATAAAATTGAATGTTGGCATATTTACATATCAGTGGTCTGCCGTTACTCCATTTTTCACGTAAATAAATAATCTGCGAGAGAGCAGACGAGCTGCATGATGTATGTGGTCACCGCATGAAAGGTATGATCGAGCCGGTACTGAACAGGTGACAAAAGTAAACTAACTCTTGAACTCTCATCTGGAACCCGATGTAGAGATGTAGGTAATCAGAGGTTCGTAGGGAAACACATGCAGCTCGAAGGATGACTTTATTCAGTAGTCTTACACAAAGGATTACGGTTTATATTAGGTACATCTACACAGTACACCGACAAGTCGTTTGCAGCTGAGTAAAGCAAGATAGTGGTAGTCAACCAGCCGGACTCTCTTACTGTCAAGCATGAGCTGGTCTCTCGTGGCTTATGACACCTTAGTCCTCTGGTGGGATTGGGGTCAGTATTCTAGGTCGCCCGAATAAAACCAAATATTGGTTGTGTCTAATTATTTTAAAGTCGTAACTGTAACAGCGGTACATACGTACGCGTACGTGTGTACTATCCTACTAATATTATAAATGCGAAAGTTTGTAAGGATGTATGTGTGTGTGTGTGTGTGTGTGTGTGTGTTTGTTGCTCTTTCACGCAAAAACTACTGAATGGATTTTCATGAAACTTTGCAGTAATATAGCGTAGACATCGAAATAACATAATTTGTTAAAATGTATAGAGATTTTTGAAAGGACTGGTTCCCCGAAGCGAAGCGAGGGCGGGTTTACTAGTTTTGAGATAAGTCTCAAAGTATAGCTCCGGTAGCGGCGACTCGTTGTCGATTTTGCTTATTGACTGCTTGAGGGTTTTAGCGAAGTACATGCAAGTTATTGTAGTCAAAGCTTAAGTCAACTCAGTAGGATATAGGAATCCTCTCGCATCGCGTATCGTTTTTAGTTGAACTGTTATCTTGTAAAGGATTTTTACGAAATTTGTTATTTAGATAATTTAAAACCTGAGAAGGGACATAACATAATTTTATATCGGTAATGCGTTTCTTTATGCTAATTATAACGGTTTCTTGGCATAGCAAATGGAGCAGAGCGATCCTTGGATATCTTGAAGCCTCCAGATAGTCATCAAATAGGTTTCATTCTTAAATATCGTCAAATTTAAGTCTCGAATAGCACCGCCAGACATTGTTGTCGTTATTTCCCCCGCGAAGTGATGTACGTAACTTTGTATTTCGGCCTGAATTTTCAAATTTTGTACTGTCATATCAACAAGCGCGTCTCGATCGCACAATACATTCGAAACAATTCACAAAACAACCAACGGGCCCTAAAATACAAACGGAGCATCGCGCGGTGTCCAAAGTTGCCAACAACTTGACGAAGTGCGACCCGAATTACATTGTTACAAATTGTACAGGATTAAACTTGTACTAACGCGTAATTTTCTCGTGCGAAACATTTACGTTTAATTCATGGACTGTAAAATTATCTCGACAAGTCGTCGATACTTGTCGTATTACACCGAACGGTAGATAAACTACAAGCTCGTGTCGCCACGCGTTATGTACGGCTCCAAATTGTAGAAGAGTATTGGGTAAAGAATTATAGTAAAATTTAAAGAATAAATACACCCAGAGTTGACAGAAAAATGTTCAAAGCTTGCTTCAGCAAGGAAACACATTTACAATACAGACGCCTATTCTAAACGAGCCAATGATCTGGTCTATGGTGTTTATATTCCCGTGAAGTATTTTAACTAACTTTAGCTATATTTTGTAAAATAACTAAGCTGACCTAACAGACTATCCATTAAAATAGCACACTCCCCATCCGAACCCAATTCATGGCACCATAGCTCTATTCAAATGAAAGGGGATAAAAAATAGCCTATTTCCGGGAGCAAGGGGTTAATCGACAGGGCTGCCAGCGCGTCGATAATAAGTATTACCTTACAAACATAAACACAAACAGGTATGTTTGCATAAATCAATAACAGCGAAGCGCATCGGTAATCCGATATAAATAATATTATGCCCTCGAGCCAAATTGCCTATGTAATTACGATTACAACGATCTTAGTTACGAGTGTTACTGCGAGATGGATTCATTTGGGATAGAGACTGTAAACAGTAGTAATAGTGAACTAACATTAACATTTTTTTTTTATTGAATTAAGATAGCAAACGAGCATGCAGCACCACCTTCCGCTGCCGCCCATGACAACTGTGGCCGACCCAGAACTAGACTCAATGAGTCTCGTTCTAATTCGGTCACAGATGCGTTGCTACCCCTGAGGACTGAGATGGTCACCTCTAAAAAAGTGTAACCGGCTCCACACCTTCCTATCCGGAACACAATTGTTCTTAAAACAATTATTACACGGCAGGAATGGTACTAAGTACTGTGGCGGGCGGTGGTACTTCCCCGGGTGAGCTCTAGGCCCTACCACATGTAGATTAACATTCCATACTAACATTCCATACTATGGATTAAAGATGGATTATATCTATGGAACTCCAGCTAATCTGATACAGCCCTTGGGCCTTTTCTGCCTCCGTTCCCCTTTCCTCCGAATCTGATTCTGACGTTTCACTGTCAGTTGTTAAATCGTCCAAACCAGCCGTGTCGTGAAAATCTTACCACAGCAACAACCCGAAGAAGGTAGTAAGACAATCGTGGCCCAAGATTCAGCGTAATTATTGTGTAGATAAAGTTTGACTAACTTTCTTAGGCGAAGCTTACGAAGCTTTCATCACTAACTAGCTCGTAGCTTTTACAGTTTTCATTAGTTCATAGGTTCGTAGCCGAGGTGCTTCGCTTTATTGTGCGAGGATAAACTTGCTATTAATTATTTTCTCAACAAGGCAAGTTAAGGACGCGACAGCAGGAGGCTACAAAATACATACCTGCCACATTTGTCATGCTGCAAACTCGCTCCTCGTAAACAACACATTACGAGTTTATGGGGCTTGTCACGAAACTATCTACTGAATTATGGAGTCACGCAAATTTCGCTTATTGCAATACGTTAGATTTATTGTTGTCGTAAAGCATTTATTCGTACGATAACTTTTTATTTCACTTTAACTCTTGTGCTAATGATGTCACATCATGCAATGATGACAAATATTCGTAAAACATTGACTTAGTGGTAGCGTTATCGGCCTCGTATTAAAAATGAATTCCTCCGTTAATGTATTGATTCACTATTATGTATAAACGTTATAATATTACCTACCTATCTAATACAATATTACATGATATATATATATATCTTGCAGCTATGATATATAAGTACTACTAACAAGTACAAAATTACTGTTAACTCTTCATTTACACATTCAAAGCACGATACTATAAAGGCGTATTAAATTGTTTAGTCCTAGAAATTATAAATATTTTTGTTAATTCTTTTGCCACCTCATATATGTAATTATACTTTCTGATAATATAAAATATATAACGTATTTAAAAAATCACTGTATTCGTCAAATCCAATCAGATTTAAAGCTTTGAATCGTCGAGCGCACGCGAAATACATCAACACTGAACTGGCGTGGCACTCTGAACTTTCGTTAATAAATTACAATTTGGTCAAAAGCTACACACATCGCATTGACATGCTGATCTTTAGGATCGTGTATATACGAGTAGTGGTGGCTTAACAATCAGTCGATTTTTAACCCACTTCAAAAAGAGAAGTTTCAATTCGATTATATTTTATTGGGTGAACCGATTTTGATATAACATTTTTTTCATTGAAAAGCTAGTGCTTGTCGTCTGATCTGACATCCGTTCTTAGCGGAAATCTACTTACCTACTACAAGATTTCGTAATGACTAACCTTTCCCTGTTATATATTTAGATTCCAATACGTACGTACAAGTGAAACAAAAGCTTTTAAAGTGTATAACCAAGGAAAATCCCTTGCCTATCGAATGCCAAATAACTGCTTTTTTATACCCTGTCAATGTACTTAAGTGAAACGTAAGGGGAATTTATTCTAAATAAAGAGGCGAGGATTGATGAGACGTGGAGTACGGCTCAAACAATAATATCGTCTGGTTTAGAAACAATAAACATTTATGGCCGCTCGGTAGGGACACCATGGGCATGGCCGCTGCTCTGGAATGGATTAAATGTTGCATTATTTAAAACAAAACAAATGCCCTAACATTTAGCTTATGATATATGTACATAGATACCAACTTTACGATATTCCAACCACTTGTAATACTGTAACATATATTTTTGTTTATATTACTTGCGTACAAAAAATTTCAGTTAAATTACATTATATTAATTTGAATGAACAGGATCTGTAAGTACCTAAGCAACGATAAAGTTAACGGTGCGCTGAACAAATAGGACTAGTCTATACATATATCTACTATCTATCTATATCTATCTTCTATACACGGTTCACTTTTTTAGAGGCGACCATCTCAGACCTCAGGGGTAGCAACGCATCTGTGACCGAATTGGAACAAGACTCACACTAATCATTATTAACTGGACAATACTAATATTAACTAACAGGACTAACTATCACTAACAGTCCCTGTCCTCACACTTATTAACAAACTAACCAACTAACATTCTAACACCATCTACTAATTGGACTAACCACCCTAGTCCCTAAATTGGGTCTTGTTCTAAGTCGGTCACAATTGCCATGGGCGGCAGCGGAAGGGTGGTGCTGCATGCTCGTTTGCTACCTTAATTCAATAAAAAAAAAAAACCTTCTATCTTCTATCTGTTCTATACATATAATAAAACTGTAACTTATCGTATGTTTGTACTCGCTTGTACACGCTAATCTCAGAAACGGCTGAACGCATTTTTATGGGACTTTCAATGGAAGATAGAGGAGGTTGTGGAGCAACATATAGGCTACCGCAGGATAGGGATTCACGCGGGAAAATCTCTGATGCACGAACGAAGTCGCGGGTACAACTAGTTAAATAACAAAACATACAAAAACATATAAAACAATACAAAAGAGACACAAAGTTATGTATTTGAGATTCAAAAGAACAGTAGGTATATATGTATATATATACACATATATTATTAAACTGAAGTAGGCGACTGCTTACGTCACTTGTGCGGTAACAGGCTTTTTATGGAAATTGCCGATAAACAAACCGTATGATGATGATGATGATGACTACTCACCTTCACCGTCACTGATAGATATCTTAATATTGAAAAGCGGAGAACTCTTACATATTATTTCCAGCTCTCCAACATTGCGAACAAAATCCTCTTAAACCCCATTTCTCAAATAGACTCAATCAAATTGCCATAAAATAATATTCTACCTGATCGCTGTCTGTACGCGGAAGATGTTTACAAAAAACTATGATTGGTAGTGATACGAGTATAATAATATATGTATGTCAACCATATTATGTCAACGAAATAAATCCTATTACAATGTTTTTCGGATTTATTCCTTTGCATGTCGTTTAGGGGCAGCATTTAGTGTTTGGTTTATTCAAATAGCTATACACATAAAATATTATATAAATATAAACAGTCCTGCCTAAAAATGTCGTCGAATGGCAAGGTATGTTTATGTTATGTTCATGTTTCTCGAAGTGAAGCGAAGCGTACGGGGTCTGAATTAGAAAAACATTTAATAACATTTGGCTTCAACCCATTAATGATCCACTACAGAGCACAGGTCTCCTCCTCCACACTTGCTCCAATGTCGACCAGTAGAAGGGTTAGTGGCCAACACGAGTATTGCAAGTATCGTAAGTTTTCATGCCGCTCCGAGACTTCGGATATAACATTAACGACTCCTTAGCACGGAAGAGTTAAAAAAAATGAATATTCACTCATCCAACTACCAAAAAACACACCTGTTGCTTAACTTTGCCAATCACTTAGGATCGACGCTAGCCATCGGGCCTTGAGCGATTTATACTATTCTTAACATTTATACCACTCTTAAAATAATAAAAATTTAAAACTCGTGTAAATCACAGTCATAACAAAATCAGAGGCACCCTGGCGAAGTCGTGATTTCACGAGGGACTGTAAAATTGACGATATCCGATGGAATTCACTCTACCGAACTGTTTACGACTGTACAGTTTGTGAAGATATCCATAATAGTTCATAATATGACGTTCCCATGACAACCGTTTAGTTCAGTGAACCGAGAGCTCGATACAGTTGTGCAGATCAATTTTATAATGCAAGGATTGTTGAACATAAAAGATGCGCTCACACATTCATTGGAGTATGCAACAATACTGCATAATATTGATAATATTCAGCGAAAGACCAATAAGCTACAGGCACGTTTGGATTTTTAGCATATATACCAGCTGACCCGGCAAACGTTGTTTTGCCAAAAAAATGTTAAGGTTGAACAACCCTTATCACTTAGGGGTATGAAAAATAGATAATAGCCGATTCTCAGACCTATTGAAAATGCATATAAAATTTCGTAAAAATCGGTAAAGCCGTTTCGGAGGAGTAAGGTAACTAACATTGTGACACGAGAATTTTATATATAAGATGTATTCATACTATAAAATCGTAAATGATCGCTGTCCGTACTGGGCAGGTACATAAAAAAACTACTATCGTAAGCCTTTAATAAAGCAATGGAACCCAAAACTACGATATGTATGTATATCCATTGCGCTAGTAGGCTAGAAATTTCAGCGGAGCTAGGAGATTCGATATTGCCGGACGTTCCCGACTCCTTGACGCAAACAGTATTTGTATGTGTGTTTGTTCCTTTGTGACGCTCTCTGAGGCGTCAACCGTATCTTGATCTTGCGAAAATCACTAAAGACGTGACAGTAATCAAAATTCAATAGTAAATAAATAATAAATAAACGCTTCACACTCAAAGCCCCACACTAGGATTCCCTGTGTCGTGGGTGCCTTGGACAACACACAAGACAAGGACACACACACCCAGACCGAGAACGGAAATTTAAACTCATCATTCAAATTGCCGCCTCGCTGGGAATCGAACCCAGGACCCTCGGAACAGCGATCGGCGTGTTAACCATTGCGCCATTCGGGTCGTCAACCAGACAACCAGATGGCAAATTGTGGAAAAAATGAATATTGATGAACTACCGTAAATGTGTTGTTCTTTAATCATTTTTCTTTAAAGATCTTTTTTTTAATAATTAAGGTAGTAAACGAGCAGGCTAGCTCTACTTTCCGCTGCCGCCCATGACAAACTGCTGCCGAGTTAGAACAATTCTCAAATATGGACATGGATGGTTAGTCCAGTTCATTAGGTGTTAAAATATTAGTAAGTTGGTTTGTTAATAAGTGTAAGGACTTGAGGTGAGTAAGAAGTTGGGGACTGTTAGTGATAGTTAGTGTAGTTAGTGATATTATTAATAAGATTCTCGTTCTAATTCGGTCCCAGATGCGTTGCTACCCTTGTGTAGGTACCTACTGAGATGGTCTCCTCTAAAAAAGTGTACTGTGAGTGATAGTATGTATTTCAAAACGTGCTTTGCGGACGTGTATCCCAGTGTATCTGTGTAAGTGCGTAATTTTCGGACTTTGTAGGGAGTTACCTTATTATTCCGTTTCTGCACTGTGCTATTGTGTTAAAAAATATTCCCTACTAACCGCTTTTGTCTCAAATATGTTCCATGTAGGAACAAACATCAGTCTGTTATGGTTTTATTATATAGCCTTTGCAAGCCGGAGGTTAAAATAAAAATATATCACATATTTATTTTGTCCCCGGTCTCCCCTATTATAAAGGTGCTTAATAAACCCTTGACTTTTTCCCTTATAATCAAGCGCCGCGATACATCTGATGTTCAATAGGGCTCCCCGTGTAACGTCACCGGAAGCGCGTCACCGGATGCTGCACCGCTTCCGGCGATACCTTACAAAGCCTTTGTAGCACAATGGGGAAATTTCCAGAGACAAGTATAATTAATTTGGTCGGTATTGGAGTGGTAGAACTTCAGTGGTGTGACGTCATACTGTAGCGGGTCCGATACCTCCGCGAGACTTTTTTTATGGAATTAAGGTAGTAAACATGCATGCAGCACCTTCCGCTGCCGCTGATTACAACTGTAACTGACCTAAAACAAGACCTAGTATTTTTTTGTTCGAGTTATTTTGTTATTCTGATATGTCTAGCCCATGCGAATTTTAACGCAAGTCTAGTAGATATTATTGCTAGTAAATCTTCCGCTTCATCACATTTAAAACTACTCCGGAACGGTTTGTCACGTAAAACAAACAATATGGCGGCCGTTTCATTAAGTCCAAATAACAAATTTTAATTATACAGAAACATTGAATGTAAATTAAATTTTCCGTTATGGCCATTACCTGTTATAAATTTGGAACACAAATGTGAAAGAGCAGGTAATATTTATACTATTATACGGTGACGATATTAAATTATTGGCTGGAATGGTCTATTAGGGCAATTCCAAAGTGATTTAAATACCACAATGTACGGCAGCGGAATTTTTATGGCGCTAACCGACAAATGAACAGACGGACCAGCTGCTGATAATTAAAATGATTGTCAAACATGGCACTACAGTACATTAAACATTTAATGGCCAACATGTACGTGCTGGTAAAATTCCTTGTTTTGTTTTCATACAGACCATGATTTCAGATTAGGATTACACCTGGAAAAAAGGCAGTCATTTCCATGCCTTTTTATGGAATTAAGGTAGCAAATGAGTGAAAGCACCACTTTTCTTCCGTCGCCCATGACCACTTTAACCGAGCTAGAACAAGACTCACGTTGTAAAAGTCTCGATCTAATCCGTTCATAGATGCATTGCTATCTTGACGAGTGCGATGGTTGCCTCTAAAAATGAGTGTAACCGGCTCAATGAAAAAAGTTTTATCATGATAACATTTGCCCATCTCTGCTTGTAATCACACAAGAGTACCGGTAAGTTGTGCAGATCTCAAATGCTTTCGACTAGGAGGAACTGGTCCTTATCACTTCTAAGAGTCAGAAAAGTGAAGTTGGCCTCATTAATAAATAAACACATCTAGGAGGGTTTGTCTTGAAGTCAAGCTTAGTACTACATAAGTGTTCTTAGCGATGGAACATGACAAAATTCGTTCCTAGGGGATATCTACTAAACTGTAAACTAGCTCCATGCCTTTCATCTTTATACGTCAAGCGGTTTTCGATATTTCACGATACAGAGTGACCCTTCGTTTTTATACATTTAGATAAAACTTATCCAATTCCCAATAGCACTCCCGTTCTTATAAGGTGAGTTACATTACAATTGATTCATACCTTTGTCCTCACATCATTTATAATATTGTATTGTAATAAGTTAATCGTAAGTAAAAATTAATTACATACAATGATAATCTTATACTAAGATGACGCCACATATACCCATCGGCTACACATATCGTACATTTATTTATGTCTTTACAATGTGCACATACATTGATAAGATTTATTTTTGACGGTGTGATTCAATTCTAATACTCTCGTACAATTTTATTTACATTTACAGTGCTATTGTTATTTAATTATTATAGTTTATTTAAATAATAATCTAATACACTTAAAATTAAAGCAAAACAAAAAGCATTATGCATTTTAGAACTATTACTTTTTTTGTCGATTACCAATATTATTAAAACATATCATTTAATATTATCTCTACCAATACACATCGCAAAGATTCTGCAGCATTCGCCGGCTCGCAACATTATCTCGCACTAAACTTATCTTGTACACCTACAGCTGCTGTCATTCCGCTGATAAGGCGCGGGATGCGATGGCCTCCGATAACGGCGATAAACTCGCGCTCACCGCTAGTAGCCACCCAGACACTATGAGCAACGTAGCGGTCGTCGTGGGCGCAGCCAGCAACCTCGGATACCAAGTACTAAAAAAACTGATCAAGCTGTACAAAGGAAAAATCTATTTCACTACCGAAGATGAATCCACCGGCTACAACATATACGAAACGCTTAGCAAACACGCGATAGAACTCGAATATTTCAGAATGGATATCACTTACACGAAGAGCATAATAAACTTCAGGCACCACATACAAGATCGAGATGAGAGAATAGACTTGATAATAAACAACACGGACTACGTAGCAGAGAAGAATCTATCTCATGCAGAGATCGTAAGAAGAACGTTGAGCGTGAACTTCTATGGCTACATCAATTTCGGGAAGCTTATTTATCCTCTACTGAACGAAAACGCTAGAGTGATTAATGTATCTGGCCCAGCAGGACTGTTAGCTACAATCGAAAATACAGACTTAAGAAAAAGAATTAGCGACCCGTCTTTAACAGAAGATGAATTAGTCGCCGTATTACAAGATTACGAAGAAGCAGCTAGGAAAGGCGTCGAGAAGACGGAAGGATGGGGACTTAATGTTCAGGCGGTCAGCAAAGTCGCTTTGAACGCCGTGACCTTTCTGCAACACAGGCAATGGTCAGATAAGGGTGTAGTGATAAATTGTGTGAACCCGGGGAACACATCGAGCCGCGAAGTAAGAAAGACATCAAAAGTGTTCGAGAATGGCGCGAACGCAATATTGTATTTGGCGTTTGAGGCCCCTTTGTCGTTAAAAGGAAATTTTGTGTGGAGTAACTTCAATGTTATAGCGTGGAATTCGGATCCTTTCGTTGAGGTAACTACTGTGTGATTTGTTGTGAGGTTTTTGTTGCATTGAGTCGTTTGTTCAGCACTATTAGAGGAAGTCAAGTGTAAGGTGAAAATGGATTGCTTACTGTTAAGTATTTATTTCATATCGTTAGTCACATTTTAGTACATTAAACTAATTAAAAATAATATTTATTGTATGCGTGTTGTTGTTTTTTGTAACCAAGCTTACTGATTTACACAAAAAAGTTAATTTATTTGTTAACTATAAATATGTATGACAAGAATTAGAAAATTATTGAATGGACCTGAATTAATGAATGAAATACCAAACAATAATATGCTTCGTAAGTTTCATTGTATGCACGGAAATTTTGGCATAATTCATTCCTTATAAACATAATGCAATGAAAATAAAATTAAAGAAAATGAAAATTGCTATCGTAAATAACAACAAACTCATAAAATAAATATAAATTTCGCCATAAAATAATTATTGGCGAAAATTTTTGGCCTAACAAGATACACGCTACCTTTCATATCCAAAGAACTGGTTAAACCCGAATTAGACCATCAATTAGATACATTTCTGAAAAGTAAATTCGAAAACGTATTCCCTCACGCAAAAAATTCTAAGAATTAATAAATGCATTGTATTGTTATGATGCAATGTATTTGAACGGGCCATTAAATAATAAATAAATAATCTTTCAAAAACTATTATGTTCTATTTATAATCACGTAAATAAGTGGAAAAATAATTGCAATTAATATTATTAAAACCCATACAAAACTAAATTTCAATGTTTTTAGGTTACTTGAAAGATAAATTTAATTTGTAACTACGGTTCAACGACGAATATGTACCTACCTACCTACGCCACGAATCCCAAAATACATCCTCATTCATATCCACACTAAATATCTTAACATATTATAGCTCAATGACCGTTGAAAGTCAACATTTCCGACATAATTTGAATGAAACGTCCCACACGAGCTCACACTGGCTCCGAATGCCATCGGCCGACTCCTCGCATCGTCATCCACAAAGGAACGCACTTTTCACACCCCAGAATCCGTCGCGAATAGCCCGGATGCCGGTAATATTTTGTTTTGCGCAACATCCCACTTCGGGGAATTTTAAACGATTTTTATAGTTTTATTCCAAACGAGCATGCAGCACCACCTTCCGCTGCCGCCCATGACAACTGTGACCGACCCAGAACTAGACTCAATGAGTTTCGTTCTAATTCGGTCACAGATGCGTTGCTACCCTTGAGGACTGAGATGGTCGCCTCTAAAAAAGTGTAACCGGCTCCACACCCTCCTATCCGGAACACAATTGTTCTTGAAACAATTATTACACGGTAGGAATGGTACTAAGTACCGTGGCGGGCGGTGGTACTTCCCCAGGTGAGCTCTAGGCCCTACCACCTATAAAAGTACGGACAAGTTGATACTTTTCGTTTTAATAATACTGGCTGGGTTAACATTTTCATAGTACAATACTTTTGGAGGAGGTATTAAACTTACGTGCTAGTATTGAGATTGTTAGGTACATGAGATAAAACAGTGCATAATGTACCGATAACCTAATTTCGTTAATCTTCAGGCCACAAATATGCTTAATATTATCTAAATCAGTTCAACAAACACAAACACGCAATGATTCTACTATCATAGTTTTATTATTTCCACGAAAAACCAAAAAATATCGTAGAAACTTGCGGCGCTAACATTCACGAGTAAATTCCTCAGTAGGTTATCAATAAGGGATTACCCGATAAGATTTTAACGGCAACACGAATCATAATGTTATTTCATAGCGTAATATTAAAAAAGAATGTGTAGTTGATTACTTCTCCACGTTATCAGCTGAGCCGTAATTCATATCGATTAGTATGTTTTCTGATTAATATGCCATATTTATGAAGTACTATCTGCTTTTTATTCCACTCTTATTATTATGGGGATTTATTATTTAATAAAAAAGTGTTAATCGTATTGTACGCGCTGATTTTTATTAGATTAATTTTATTTATTAACTACCTAAATAACTATTGCATTTTTAATACTTTGCAGGTGTTGCGCTTTTTGCGCATACTATAATTTAAATGTTCAACCTTATTTTACAGAATTATAATAATTTGTACAACCAAGTGATCAAATAACTTAGTTCGTTACTCATTACTCAGTATTTATATGTTTTTCACAAAAATGTATTCGAGTGTTATATTATATAAAAATATCTGTGTACCTCTTACGAAAATATCAGTTCCGTTTTAACCGACTTCAAAAAAGAAGGAGGTTCTCAATTCGACCGTATATATGCTTTTTTTTATGTACGTTCAGCGATTATTTCGTCGTTTATGGGCCGATTTTGATAATTCTTTTTTTGTTGTAAAGTAGATATGCGCAGTGGGGTCCCCTGATAAGGAAACCAGGATCTGATGATGGCATCTCAGAGAAATCGAGGGGAACTTTCGAAAATTGTATGGACAACTAGTGTGTTTGTTCATGTTATCATAAGTACATTAAAGCGCTACCATTTCATGAAGATCTGGAGTCGATCTGATGAAGCCGAAAGACAGTCGAGGGAACTCCTCAACGATTTCTAGTGTTTGGGCTTCATTAATTTGTAGTGACGAGAACTTTACACTTACATGTTGAATTGAGCGCCATCTGGCGAGTAGTCTTTGAGTTATCTCTACTTATCAAGATTGAAGTCGGTTATTTTTTTTGTAAAAAGCAATTATTATATACTCGAAGAACCTTCAGCGAAACTTGTTGCCTGCTGCCGACGCACACTCGCATGTTTCTGACGCCTTGTTATTAGGTTTCAGCGTGATCCTACTTTTCTATCAGCAATTACTTTATAAACGGTACACTATACCTACATACACGTACTACAATATCCATACTAATATTATAAATGTGAAAGTGTGTTTGTTTGTTTCTTTGTTTGTGGCGCTTTCACGTCGCAACATGGCTATTATATGATATAGTTTATGTGTTTAGAGATAGTTGGTAGGGTGGATAGTGACATAGGCTACTTTTTACCGCGGAAATACATCTCATTCCCATGGGAAGATCGATGTTTTGATAGTTGCTAGATATTTATTTCCGGATGCTGTTAATAGATGGCGTTAGTAAAATTCATTTGCAAGTTCTGAATCACGCTATCAAATACTACATGTATCGTTAATTTACTAAGTCAATGTTCCAGTATAACATATAGGCTACTTTTTATCCCGAGAATCCTACGGGAGCGGGACCTACGCGGCTGTTACCTACGGGTCCCGAAGCGAAGCGCGCGCGGTTCTCTAGTACTAACATATATAATACACGAACCAGTCTCCTGTTCCCCTTCATAGGTCAATTAGTTGAGATTTAATGTTTAATCAGTGACTGAATACCATTTCGCATTTACTTAATTACAGATAATTATGATATTTACATTTACGAATTAAAAGTCGGGGCGTAATGGATCCTATCTATCTTTGAATCCATGTCAACCTACCTCGATAATATTGCAACCCTCTGACCAACTTCTTAATTTACGATAACTCCACAAAGCGTCGAAGACGGCCACCGGGGGGTTTTAGTGAGTAAAAACCCCACATAACCCTGTGTCGCTCCCACGGCACAGGGTACCTTTTGAAGGTTTCCCCCTCGTTAACAAAAAAAAAAGTCTTTTCAAGGTCACGGACTCTGTACCATTCAGTTTGATACCCAAGGTGTTCTGTAGGGTACCAACCCCAATCACCTTACGACCAAGTAAGGCTGAAGCTCAGCTGGCCAGTCCCTTGTTTGAGTCAACTTCTAACTTGTATTCCAGGAGGCAGCTTGAGAACCAAAACTATTTTCTCTCTTTCCTTTTCCTTTACTCTTGACCAGCATTGCATCATTGATATCTTTGGTGTTGCTGAAGTACATAGGCGACGTTGGTCACTTACCACCAGGTAGCTCGTCTGCTAGTTTACTGGCTATTATCATAATAATATGTTACTTTAAAGTGACAAAAAGTTACCCTGGGTCTAGCTAGTCTTACCAATGTAAATCTACTGAGAGTAGCATTGTGAAATTGAAAAAGTAAGTTATAATGTAAGTAGGCAATGTAGATTATACGAGCCGTGAAAAAGGAAACCTTCGAAGGATTTGGTTGGATCCCGCGAGCCTTGAAGGATTTTAAAACTAGATTCCCAAACTCCATTTTACGTGGGTTTTGAAGACCGTTGTGAAGACCCTACGCTCACAGTGCCAATTGACGGAATTGTATTCTTGAACAAATATTTATTTTTGCCCTTATTCGTTTTGAATTGATTTATACATATTTCCAGATATTTTTTATAAAGTTGTTGTAAGTCAAAGAAAATTTAGTACAAAAGGAACAGAATACATCTATTCGTTCGAAACTGAATAACGCTAGAGAGTTTATATGTTAAGAAGGATTAATTGTGTTTGATGAAGAAAACCCACTATTATTTGAAGTGAATATGTGTGTGGGTAACTGGGTAGTTAGGTGTGTATGTGTTTATATGAGAGGATGTGAGTGTGTGTGTGTATGTATATGACAATGTGAGCGTCCAAAGCCGTTCTTTCAAATACTGTTATGGACGTATTTTATGTAGGCTTTTTCTGTAGCCCTCAACCGCAACGTGCGAGTACAATCCTAAACAAAATAAATCGACCCAAAAATTAAACAAAATATAAAACAAAGTCTCCGGAAACACCTCGCAATAAATGACAAAGGTCAACGTAACAATGTCCTAATAATTTCGCCCGCGCCGTTACATTCACCGGCGACCTGCTGCCAAACAATAACTCGACTAAGACGAGGAACAAAAGGCCCCGAGGACTCGTAATTACACGTCAAGCGCACTTCACGCGGCTAGTGTATAATTATAATCCACATACCAACCAGGTGGTAGGGCCTAGAGCTCACCCGGGGAAGTACCACCGCCCGCCACGGTACTTAGTACCATTCCTACCGTGTAATAATTGTTTTAAAAACAATTGTGTTCCGGATAGGAAGGTGTGGAGCTGGTTACACTTTTTTACAGGCGACCATCTCAGTCCTCAGGGGTAGCAACGCATCTGTGACCGAATTAGAACGAGACTCATTGAGCCTAGTTCTGGGTCGGTCACAGTTGTCATGGGCGGCAGCGGAAGGTGGTGCTGCATGCTCGTTTGCTATCTTAATCCCATAAAAAAACATACACCAAAAGGACGTCAACAACGTTGATGCTGCTGTGACTTGGATTTTCTCTCCGAGGCGCTAAAGGCCTCACTGATGTGTCATGAGAGAAGCCGAACTTTACATTGTATCAACCTATTGGAATGAGATTACTCGTAAGTTATACAACTCCGTTATAAGAATGAAATCCGACTACGCAAAAACTCGACCCCAGTTCGAAAGTCCGAGGTTCAAACCTGTAGGCCAGCACTGCTTGTTACACGGTAAACCTAGCTTTGGAGCGCCAAATAAAAATAGAAGTTAATTTTGAAGGTATCGAACTCCCGCAGTAATCCCGGAGCTCGTCGCTGTCCATTACACCGCTGATTGACTGAACAAAAAGTTACTTCGCGGAGAAACTTCGATTAATTAACTTCTTAACTGGCTGAGCAAAAGTTTTAACGGCACATAGCTACTTACTAATGGTGTCCACATTTTAAACTGAAAACTTGAAATTGGAATTATTTTAAACGTTTAATTCGAAAATTTAAATTATTTTCAACATCTCTTTGATTCTTTACATTTTGTATTTAATAAGTGACTGAATACGAGTATTACTAAAAACTGCTAACTTAACTATAGGTAACAATACCAACTACTTATCACTAAATAGTCTCTGCCCCAGTCCAAAAGCCTATTAACAAACTGACCGACTAATATTCTACTATCACTACCTTATGCTAAATTGTTTTAATTGTGTTATTAATATAGGTAAGTATTTACTGTGTTAGATTTACTGTTTATAAAAAAGGGCCTTAAAACAAAATCGAAATTATGGAAATATTAAATAGGGTTTTAAATTATTTTTCAAAGCTGATTTCTACAAACACTACGTAAAGGTAAAATTATATTAATTATGAATTTTATACTACGAGCGAGATTGAGATCATAATACTTTTATTAGAAATCATATTATTCCTACTGACGTTATGAAATTCTAGCATGTCTCAGCACAATTATTTTTAACGGTATCAAACGATCATGGTGATTGTTATCTACATAACTTAGGCCCTCCTCACACTACGTTATTTATTAGCTACGCAACTCCGACGCAATCCACAGGTCACCGACACTGACAGTGTTCACTGACAGGACACGCATCGTAGACGCATCGCCTCTTTACGACAACATCCAAGGCGCTTGCAAATAGCGTTGCGTTGTGTGAGAACGGCCTTAGTTGTTAATGGCCTAAAGTTGGATTTTGGCCGGGACACACATTTCTGATATGTATTTTATTTAAATTAACAACTAAGAAGTTCAGTTTTCAACTAATAGTCTTACAATACTATATATAATAATAGTCAACTAATACTCTTTATTGGTATTTGTATTTATAATTTACTAGCGGTTACCCGCGGATTAGCCCGCGTGGAAGTACTACTTTTCACCGATTTTTAAACAAAATTTCAACCCCTATTTTACCCCCTTTAAGGTGGAGTATCACAAAATCCATTCTTTGCAGATGTCTACTAATTATACTACTAACTACCTTCCTACCAAAGCCCACCTTTATACGTCATGAGTTTTTTTGATATTTCGTGATGAGTGGATGACCTTTCGCTTTTGTATCAGATTCAAGTATTTTATAATGAAAACAAATCCTTATCAAAAATACAATTTGTTGTACAACATCCTACAAAATAAAGTAAATCCTCTCAATTCAGTTATTACCATCCAACTTACTTTGTACGTAAACCGCTTTGAAAATCTAAACGGAACGCAACGCGCAAATCCTTAGTCCTTTTTGTGCATTTCTCCGCTGCATTTTAACCAACTAAACCACCAATGCTGAAAATTCTGTAACTTAGAAATTCTGCTCGCCGAAGCATTAACTTCATTCAAGGTCTTACAGACAAATTACTGTACAATTGAAATAGAGTTCGCCCGGGGTAGTACCACCGCCCGCCAAGGTACTCAGTACCATTTCTACCGTCATAATAATTGTTTTTAAGAGCAATTGTATTCCGGGTAGGAAGGTGTGGAGCCGGTTTCACTTTTTTAGAGGCGACCATCTCAGTCCTCAGGGGTAGCCATGCATCTGTGAGCGAATTGGAACAAGACTCATACTAATCATTACTAACTGGACAATTACTAATATTAACTAACAGGACTAACTATCACTAACAGTCCCTGTCCTCACACTTATTAACAAACTAACCAACTAATATTCTAACACCATCTACTAACTGGACTAACCACCCTAGTCCCTAAATTGGGTCTTGTTCTAAGTCGGTCACAATTGCCATGGGCGGCAGCGGAAGGGTGGTGCTGCATGCTCGTTTGCTACCTTAATTCCATAAAAAAAGTGGTATGGAACTTGTAGTATATATGGATAGTATATATGCGCAGGGTTGCGCGCCAGGGTCGCGCTACCTCTTGTGCGCTTGGTAGCGCGCCATCCCCTACGCCTCCCGACCTCATCCTGTCGAGAGACACGCCGGCCTCCGCCGTCCGAGTCAGTACTTCGGACCTCCGCCTCCACTTACAAGAGAACCCCAGGTCGTCTCCCCTCCCTCTCTTGAGTTACTCTGACTTTTCCTAGTGCCTGTGCCTTGTTATCTCGCTTATTTTCTATACCGTGTTATTAGTATTGTGACCCACTAGGAAAGATAAGTACATTTTTTATTTCCTTCAAAATTCTTTTATTTCATCTTTCCCTTATAACGTTACAGTTTGGCGCCCAACTAAAATCTTTTTCTAAATTCTAAAATAACACTTACACAAGTGACGCCCTTTTGGATTTGTTTCGGCTTTACTCTTTTTAAGATCTTTCCTTGTAAACTTTCTAAATTCTAAAATAACACTTACACAAGTGACGCCCTTTTGGATTCCTTTTGGCTTTACTCTTTTAAATCTTTCCTTTGTAACCTTTCTAAATTCTAAAATAACACTAGCTCTAGTGAAAATTTTGGTTCTATTTTTGGCTTGCTCTCTTTTGTCTAACTTCCCCTTTTTATTATAACGACCCTGAGATTCTTTTCCCTAGCTTTTAAATCTTTCTTGGTGGGACAGGCTTTTTACTAAAATGTTTTTTCTATAATCTTGTTTCTTTAAATTTTATTTTTACCTTTAAAATTTTAAAATGTATTTTCTTTTTTCAGGATATAAAAGGAAAGGACTCTCAATTTAATACCTTTAATACATATTTATTTATGTTTATTATACTATTCTAACTATAATATTTATTCATTCTTTTTATCTTATGCTACTTATATATTATGTTTCTTTCTTCTTTTCTTTATTTCTCTTTTCTATCTTCATCGACTTGATGACTTTGAATTTTGGCTTACTCGAAGTCCATTTTTTTATATTCATCTTGTAGTTGTAGGTGTTATTTCTTTTCCTCTTTCTGAAAAGAAATGCTTTTTTAAACTGAGTAGCTAAGCTCGGTTACTTCCTTAATTCTCTCTTATAGAATTAGGAACTCTTTCTTTGTCAGACCTCTTATTCTGACTCTTAATAACTGTCTTGGTTATTCCTTACAGAGCGGACTACAACTCTATAAATAAGCCTACGGTACGAGCGGGTTGTGACTCGTAAAATAAGCCTCCACTAACCTTTTCTACTGGGTTTTCAGCGCGAGCGGATCACAACTCCTAAAATAAGCCTATGTGATTGTCTAGTGTTACCATTGGAGTAGGCGTCATTGAATGTGAACCCTAGCCCCTAACTCTGCAAGATTGAAGTATGATAGAGAGGTATGGACAGGATAATGAATGTGGATGGTAATCACTATTTTTACCTCAAAATTTTTTGTTACAGCCAAAAAATTTTTACTTGGGTGGGGGAAATATGTAGTATATATGTAATATTTACTTCTTTACTTCCTTTTATGTCTTCCTTATTCTTTGTCCTCTTTATCCTTCTTTAGTTCCTTCCTTATATATCCTTGCCTTTGGTTATTACTTCGTTTATTGCTTTATTACTTGTATTTTACTTTATATCTGCTGAAATTGTGAAATGTTTATATTGACTACTTTTGATAATTTATGTAATTATTCCTTTGGCTTTTCACTTCTAGGACTATTTATAAATTGTAAATGTTACCTTCTTTAATGTTTTAGTACTTATTCCTTCTTTATTTTGATGAATTCCTGTAACTTTAAATATGATTTTTATGTTTGTTTACGTTGGTGACATTATTGTCAATGTAACTGTGACGTCTCTTTGGTCTTTGCTTTTTCTAAATTAAATATATTCTGTATGTCTTTGTATAATCTACCAACCTTTTTAGACTTACTTATTATTTTAAAAATTCAAATAGAGATGTAATTTGAAAGAAGAACGCGGGCTCGAGAAAATCCAAGCGATCGGGTCAAGAGGGGAGTGTGGAGACAGACATCGCGGTGTTCGGAAGACTTTTTCCGAGGAGGTCTTTCTGATTCGGTGGCGTACACAGGGCCGACCCGTGTCTCTGTTTCGCGGTCGCGTGCATCTATTCTCGACTCCGACATCGTTCCGGACGGGCGCGTTGCTGGGAGCGCCCTGGGACCTGCCGCCTCCTACTGCGTCGGGAGGCTTGCCGAGCGGGACGCTTCTGCGCGCAGGGTTGCGCGCCAGGGTCGCGCTACCTCTTGTGCGCTTGGTAGCGCGCCATCCCCTACGCCTCCCGACCTCATCCTGTCGAGAGACACGCCGGCCTCCGCCGTCCGAGTCAGTACTTCGGACCTCCGCCTCCACTTACAAGAGAACCCCAGGTCGTCTCCCCTCCCTCTCTTGAGTTACTCTGACTTTTCCTAGTGCCTGTGCCTTGTTATCTCGCTTATTTTCTATACCGTGTTATTAGTATTGTGACCCACTAGGAAAGATAAGTACATTTTTTATTTCCTTCAAAATTCTTTTATTTCATCTTTCCCTTATAACGTTACAAACTCTCCACAATCATTTACGTTGATCCAATTCTGACTAGTGAAGTTTAGGATAGGCAACTGGAGAGGCTTAATCTCTTCATCTCAGCGAACAACTGCTCGCTGCTTCATCTGACGCTACTTTGTCCAACTTTACTGAAGCCACATAAAAAGCGGTCCCGCTGCTTTCTTATTCCCCAGTGCTGATGATATTCTTTATCTTATAAAATTTTATTTGTCCTTGACACATTTTTATCAGATAGTATTTCTACTTTACTGTCAGATAATTACGACAACCACGGTTCCGTGACGACAACCTATGTTTAAAATGTCTAGAGCTAGATGTAAATCATTATAAGGATACAACCTCAGACCAATAAACTATAGACGGCGTGCCGTGAACAAAAGCGTAAAGCCGGCAAAAGTGTGCCTAAAACACACATCGGAACCAATAGAATGCCCTATGTTGACAGTTTGAACTAGAAAAAATTTAAACTTTATTTTTTGGAACACAAAGCTTCATTCATTCTTTATTATTTAGAACACAAAAGTCGTTTTGGTGTGAGTGCCGCCGTGTGTATTACAAGGCGAGGCGTACTTTTTACCGGCTTCAAGCTTTTGTTCACGGAACACCGTCTATAGTTTATTGGTCTGAGGATACAACGATAATATAACCGATGCGTGCGTCAAGAGGAAAGAAAGCTACTACTCTCTCTCAAGCTCCGCTGAACTACCACCTCCAATAATTTGGCTTTTCACTCAAGCTATTTTTATAATTGTTTTCCTTCTTACGGTTTACACCCTTTTCATGGTACCAGAGAGTTTCCTATTAAATTGTTCTGAATACAACATATTATGTAATGTGGTCACGGTTGCACTAATAAGGATAATCCAATATTCAATGTACCTACTCTCAAAATTTGACCAGAATTCACGAATTCATTCATTAATCCCCAGTAATGAAAACCTAATCAAATGGTGCGTTATAAGCCTGCACTCGTATATAACATATGTATGTACTACGATTCTAGTTACAATGAGTTTATATTGTACAGTGCAATTTGAATAGGTTATAAAATACTTTTTGTAGTAAAACTTTTTAGTGGACGTCGGAGACGGTCGCGTTAAGCGTTTAAAGCTATTGTAGTGCAATAGAATTTAAATTGTGTAACCAATTGTAAAATATTATAATATTTAAAAAAAAGATTCTGTACATCTGCTGGTAACTTTTCTCTATTTTTATTATTAAGTTTCATAATTACACTAGCCCTTATTATTAACTTAGAAGAATGTTGTTACTGCTCAAACAAATCACTTTTAATCTCAGTTTGTAACTCAATAGTTAGGCTGTCCAATGACAGCAACGACATGACGCCTTACCCGCTGCCAAAAACGCAGGGGTAAATGGCGAGAAAGTACCATGCAGAAATTCAGACCACTGCCAGAGGATCCCGACCTTCAGTAGAGAGGAGACGAACTAGGCAAGAAGGTAGCATTGAACACCATGCCATTTTAGTATTAGGGTCAGCTCAGACCGAGACGCGACGCGACGCAACGATACTGGAAGAGGCCAGTGATTTCGCGCTGCGCCACGCGTCGCCGCGAGACGCATCTCAATGGCGCGAGGTGCATCGTAAAAGTAGGCAATCTTGCACGCCGCGCGTACCGACGATGCACGGCTGCGTAGCGATGCACCGCGCTACGCTGCGAGGCGTCACGAGACGCAGCGCTGCATGAAGCAACGTATTGTGAATTGTCACAATGAAATGTGTATCTTTTCGTGTAGAAAATAAAGTTCTATTTTGAGCCGCTCTTTGAAAGTCTGCGCGCAGCGTCGCGTCGCGTCTCGTCTCGGTGTAAGTTGACCCTTAGGAGAACAGGCGACATCGTCATTTGGTCGGGTTACTTAGGTATTGTATAACGCAATTTCTACAGAAAATTTTCGGGTTATCTGGCATAAGTAATGAATATTTCAGTGGCTTGCTTTCTATAATTATTTTATTACTTTACTAGCGACACGCCAAAACTTCACCTTCAGTTTTTTGGTCATAATTTTACAACATCGGTAATTCAAAATCTGCAAAAAATATGATCCATACTGGTTACTTTATGTTTTCATGAATCCACTAATACTTGGTTTTAACCCGTTAATAGCTCACTACTGGGCACGAATCTCTTCTCAACACTGAGAAGGCTTGAACATATTCCCTCCACGCTGGTCCAGGGCGGATTGATGGGATAATATATTTATTAAGGCAATTTTCGTTTTCCCCACAGTACAGAGCTTTATGAATACCACTTTATTCACTTGGGGTAGCGATCTATAGTTTAGTAAAGTTACCTGCACCGGGAAGACTGCTAGGAATATTCTCGCAAAAGAAACAGCTTGTTAAAAGTTTTAAATTGAAACGGTGCTGCATTTGTTAACTTTGGAGGGACGAGAAGCATAGAATATCAAAGTTTTAAGTTATTGACTATACTTTATTGACAAAACTAATATAAAGGGTAATACCTACAGGGCAATGTTATAACTATAAAAAAATAAAAGACCACTAACTTACTGACTAATCGCAAAATATCGAATACTTCTTAACTTATCAAGATGAAACTTGGAAGGGTGGTAGACTATGTATTTTGCGATATTTCACCCCTAAGGGCAAGTTTTTTTTATTCAACGACACCCAAACCCAGTTACGTCACTTTTTGTATAACAATAAGGCACGTTTCAGCTGGCTAGACATAGAAGTACGCGAGCGGTTACACCTTTCGTAAATACTTGTACTTAAATACAGTTTTGAGAGCAGAAAGTCAGCTACATTAATCCACGTCTCAGGAAAAAGGCAAGCAATTAGCCTTGCTAATCGAAATGGAAGTGAGAAATGTTGCCAATCACCCTTAGCTACAGGGGCACAGGGGCGTTTGTTACAGATTTGTAAGATACGATCTTTTTATGATTAATTAATTAGATAATTTTCACCTGCCTGGTTACAGCTACTTATTATTTTACAATATTCATTCAATAACATTTGACTTTACGCATCCCGTCACGTTAAATTTATTATGAAAGACTTCGTTTTAATTTTACTTGCATAAAAATAATATTAAACGATTACATACCCCACTAGAATTCCCTGCGCCACGAGTAGTTTGTACAATACAAATAACACTTAACTGACACCTTCGAAAATAAACATTTATCTATTACATACACCGGCTGGGAATCGAAACCGAGTCTTCCCGGTTCACAGGCTACTACTAAACCAAGGGGGTCTTCGCTAATACTCAACACAGGCGGCTAATTTTAGTATGCTATCAATTAGTTATACTGGCTTCATGTATACATTACAGAAGTAGCTTCTTTTGAGGCTAGCAATTTAGTGAGACAGCTAGTAAGCTAATAGGTAGGTTTAGTTTGAAAGTGTAGCCTCGTATATCACGGACGTTATGTCACTAAGAATACAATGTCAGTTGTTCTTCTCTCTCTCTTTAGCATCTAAACTTTTGCTTGAATCACTTCCAACGCGATCGTTCCAACGATATCATCTCAGGTGATCAGAGGTAACCACTAACCATCAGGTGACTAACTAGTCTCTTTTTTACAACTTTGAACTACCCGACTTCCAAACATTAAGAAAAAACACAGTAGTTAAATCAATTACCAATAATAAAATTCTGTCGGGAACTAAAGTTATATTTAAAATACAAAATATTTTGTACCACTTGAGAGAAATGAGAATTTAGCGCATATCACGGACAGCAAAAACCGCCAAAACCAGAATGAATGAATGATTGAATATTTTTATTCGAAGTAGGTTTTTTACAAACTCTTTTCGAACGTCCATTTACGCCATCGCTTCAACAAACCCTACTCTCACCAGACTCTCCACAATTTGATATCACCAATGCTGTAAGTTACCATAATTACTCAGAAATGAAAAAAAACGACATAGTAGTCCATTGCATAACATAATATAATTATAAAACCCGAAAACGAAAAAGTACCTACAGAATAGTAGACAGCCTTTACCAAAATAAGTATTTTCTCCAGACAGTCCATAAAAACCTAGGAAAACTAAAGCTACATCAGAAGGGTAGAGGCGTACTCAAAATTAACGAAGCAAATAGGAGAGAGGAAATAAAAACTTTCCAAACATGCCTTAACCAAGGTATTGTAAAGGCGCTCCCGCACTAGGAGTATTCGTTTGTAACAACTCAGAATTGAATGTTACATCAGTGCGCATGTTGGAGTGTTACATAACAGTCAGAGTATTGTAACTCAATGATTGAACCTTGTATTGTTACGATGCTCAAATCTTGTATTTTACATTTCAGGTGAATGCTCTCAGTGAGGAAGCGCCTTAAAGGACAAAATTGTGCAATTGAACCCAACTACAGATATGCGTAAGATATATTAGATATAGTAGGTACTACGGCTTACCTTTGACCTAATTTTGGAGCAAAGTTCCTTATATACCACGGTACGGACGGAAGCTAGGACATAATAAAATGTATAAGATTTTTCCGTGTATTAGTATTCGCTGGGCTCAGTCATAGATGTGACGTTATAGCTCAAAGAATAAAAAATTATTTATTGGGCAACTCAAGCTGATTAGCTCAGCACAGCTACGCAGTTGTGCTGGTAGTCAGGTCAGGTGTATGACATCTGTCAGTTGATATTATTATTATTATTATTGATATTATGTGAGATGATATTAGGTAGCGTATTGAGTTGAAATGTTCACCCATTTATTCCTTTCTTTCTTCTATTCTCTTTCTTGTGCTGGCATAGCATCCGTGATGCCTATGTTATTGCTTAGGTGGTTTAGGTCTGTTTGTTCCCCTCCGAGTTCCCCAGGGGAACCAGCAGGATATAAAAGGTCCGTGGGCAACGGTTACCATTCGTCATCAAATGACTTGTCTGCTAATTTTTCGTCTTCATACAAAAAATCTAAAGGCAACGCAAATAAAATTGACTCTCAAAAACCACAATAGGGTTAAAATGATCCTGTATCCCAGTTAACCAATTTGCACAATTTTATCGCAATCTGATAAGGAATAACAAATCCTACGTCCTTACCTGCATCTCAATTAATCTCTGTACATTCAGCTGATTAAGAGTGTAATGGTAACAGGCAGAGAGAGATAAAACTACATACGTATTACGTATTAGTATGAATTTTACACAGTCAGACTCTCCTTCAGGGTTAGTTATAAGATGACACTGATTAGGTAAAGTATAACGAGCAAACTTCTGAACGATAAGTAATGTATAAACTCACTTGAGATAACAGCAGAGCTCTTCAGGGTTCTTATAAAACTAACCCTACGCTGATAAAACGGGATCTATGTTGAAATAACTTCTGCCCGACTTCGCAAAATGCAGAGTCGAACAACGGAAACGGTTTTTTACTACAAAAACAAAATGTTTAGGTTGGCTGCGGCTGCGGCCCGCTCAGAAGGCAATTAGCGTAACAAATCTCGCGTCAATCCCACAGCCGCATTGAGAGCTGCCTTCACTCGGCTGTTCCAAATGCTTTGAACTTTTGCTTTTTGTCCAATTGTGTTCTTTACATTGTTTATTTGAACATATGACTCTTGTCCGCTGTGTTCAACAATCCTTTGTCCGGTCAATACGAAACACTAATAAAGTCAGATGCTGGCGTTCCCCTATTGTGACTAGAGCAAAATTCAGAAAAAATATCTAGTTACCTTAAATCCACGGGCAGCGGTAGCTTATGAGTTTACGTAGCTGTTTCTACCATAACCAAACGAGAACCTCGACGGGGACCACATTATAATAATTATCATCCATCAGCCTTGGAATGGACAGAGATCAGAGACGTGCATGAAACCTTTATTCTTTAAAAGAACAATTAAAGAATAAAGGTTTCATGCACAAATAATAAACATGACATAAAATAATGACGGTGATTACGGCTGTGAAAAAGACGTTCACGTTCATCGGCTATTTACATAAAAATAATCATCACTGTCGACCAAACACATTAGAAATATTAAAAGCATCACCGATGCATTGCCAGAGAGAATAGGAAAGAACCCAAATAAATTTATACTCGTATATTCTCGTATCGTAGCTCTCTGGTCAAAATTAAGTGGATACCTTCTTTAAACATTCCAGAACCGATTCTAAACAGTAGTGCAGGTAAAACTGTAACGGATCGGATAATTTGAGTTTAGAACCCCAGTGGTTTCTTGAAAAGAAGTAACTATTGCATTGATTATATTCAACAAGGTGCTTCATGGGTACTCATGGCTCATCTATCCACGGCTAGTTTGAACTCGACGATTGATGAGCTTAGTCTGCCAAACTTTTATTACACTTAGTCCAGATACGAAGCACATACCAAAGGGCGCTCAGAAATATAGAACTCGAAGCTTGTTAATAAATTAACCTTTGTGGATCCCATGCATTCCTAATGCGGTAAAGCAAAGTCGTTGCATTCTTAAGGAGTACAGCAGTTTGAGACGTTCGGAGAATCAGAGAACGAAGTACTTTCTTGCTATCGGTGAAAGGTAATAGAACATTTATTTTTCACTATTTACTTTACTCTGCTTCAACCCATTATAACCCATTACAGAGTAAAGGTTTCTCCGTATAACTGAGAACGCTTACAGCATATTCCACCCACCTGCTCCATTAAGGATTGATAGGATTTCGTTTTATTATAGTGTAGTTAGTTTACTTTTTAATTCTTTTTATTTAATTATCTGGATAATTGCAAGGAACTCCTGTTCATAACTATTATTACAGTTCTCATACAATAACAATATATCTAAAAGTAGCGTATCCATCATCTAAAATACCCATAGTTTAAGAGCCAGGAGCTGATTTATATGAGGCGCAGAACAAAGTTGTGCTTAATGCTTTCTAACAGGATTAAACAGTTTAGACGGCACTTATACAAGTCAAAGTCAAAGTCAAACTGTTTATTTCATCTAGGAATTTACAAATTCACTTATGAACGTCAATTTTTTGATTCTACCACCGTTTTGGAAAAGTGCTTGAGGAGAAAAAAACGGCGAAAAAAAACTCCTCCGCATCTTTTAAAATAAAAATTACAATATTACTTATTTGATACATGTAAGCACTAACCTAGCGGAGCTGGTTGCAGAGCTGGTAATTTCCAAGTATCAACTTCATAGTTATTTAACGCTAATATTTATCGGTAACTTTATCCATTGTGAACCTTCAGTTTACTGAGAATTACTCAGTTACTGTAAGCTGATAGTTTTGTATTCTGTTATAATAATTTCCGGGATGTTTCGTTGAAGGGTTTTGTCTTTGTTGTATCGTTGTGTGTTTGTCTTGTATTTGTGTCTTGTTGGCACACAGGACATCGGAAATCCTCGTAAGGGGCTACGCGTATAGCGAATAGCGATATTTCATTCATAATTATAATTAATTTTGTGACCATTATTATCTCTTGACGCATTATTATCTTACTATTATCATTATTATCTTACCATTATTATCTCTCTTAATAATCAATGTTCTGACGCTAGACATCCTGTCTGCTCGTCATTGTCGTTGGTTGTTCGTCTGTCGTTCTTTTGACTTAAGAAATATTATTTTTTAGTTTGTTACCGACTTCGTAGCACAGATCGTAGCGTAGTCTACATAGTAGTAGCAGTAGTAGGCGACGCGAGGAGACCAAGTCGATTCCTCACACGACTTTATGTAATCGATTAATGTTTTTATCATTCTAGAGTCATCTACCTACTAACTGGACTAATCATCCTAGTCCCTTTGAGTCTAGTTCTAGGTCGGTCGCAGTTGTTATGGGCGGCAGCAGAAGGTGCTGCATGCTCGTTTGCTATCTTAATTCCATAAAAAAAAGAGTAATGGGTAATAATATTGAAAATTTTATGAAGTGGTTTCCTAGTGCGGATTTATCAGTGTAGGCATTTATTTTTGGTTCATTGTTCATGCACTGGCTGGTTTAAAATCCATGTATCCTGGTGCTGACTCGCCTAGTCGCCAGGAATTAAACAGCGCCGTGAAATAAAAGTCTTGCGTGGAACATCTGCTTCGGTAACACTCAATATAGCAGTGCAAGTACTTTTCACAGACGGAATATGGAAAACATATTTTAAATATTTCTAGGTACTTTATGGTTTTAGGGTTTCCATTATTTTTGTCTTTAACAAATAAATAAAGTTAGTTCTTTACTGACTCTAGATTCCCGGTGTTTTGGATGTCTTGCACAACACACAAAGACGAAAACACCCAGGCCGACACTCAGGTTTAAATTTTCGCCTCGCTGGGATGAAACCCAGGGGTCTTCGAACAGTCTTTTGATATTTATCAAATTATTAAGAAGGCTTTTAGTAGGCCATACTTTTGTAGAGACCGTGTATTGTAGTTGTTGGGGCGTGTCAATTTATTCCAGACACGGAGGTCCGGAGGTCAGGTGGTCCAAAAGGTGGTAAAAATGGGAAAAGTGGACTATATACTTTTATATTTTTTTAGGTATATCTTTAGCATGTCCTTCCTGAGCAATAGGTACTCTACAAAAGACAAATGCACACATCAAAAAGGGATTCCACCAACCTTAGTCCCGTTGCGTGGCATCCATGGCGCCGAGACGGTCTGCTTCTTGTTTCTGCGCACACCAGTCAGTTGTCTCCTACTACACTCGTAAATAGTAAATGTGACGAGGTAAGTCCTCAATGGCTGGAAAGCCCAACAGCTCGAACTTCTGTACAATCAAAAACGAATTGCAGCCACGCCGAAGGGCTCGCACCGACCGCGACGACTCGTGAAACAACCTAGCATTACTGCCCGCGCGCCATCGCGGCTTTCTTGCCCACGAATCACGGGAAAAGGAGGGTAAAATCCAAATTAATGCGATATATTTCATCTCCTGTAATTGTATTGCCAGAATGAAAAGAGTGTAACTTAATATTACCAAACAGTAATTATTAATTAGTTGGAAAAAAAGTTACTGAATCGCAAAAGAATCCATACAGATATTATGAACCTGAAGAGTTTGTTTGTTTGAACTGACATATCTCAACAACTACTAACTCGAAATGAAAAATTATTTTTATGGATAGTCCATTTATCGAAGAAGGCTCCTGTATAGCTTAAGCTATATAACAATCCGCTTGGAACAATAGGAGCGGAGTAACAATAAAAATTATGCAAAAATGTGATAACGTTTAATATTTTGTAAACGTAAAGAACAAGTCCAAGGGCGTAGTCCACTAACTGGATAATAAGACAGGTCTTTGGATTACTTAAGCTGGACGGCAGGATCGCTACTGACGCCGGGTTTTCAGTAGGTATATCCGAATACTTTATATTCGCAATTAGCCAACCACAAAACTTTACTGGGAAAATTAAGACTATTTTCTTATTTGGGAAAAGATCTTTATGCATGCTATAGAAGAAAAATAAGTAAGTATACCTACATTTTAGGCAAATGTCAATCGGTCACACAGCCTAGTCAACAAAACATTTTTTAAACTGTTATTGTAATCGATGAATGAATTACATTGTTTTATTTAGCTTGCCTTTTTATGTTTATTTAGGTCAAATTTCGTAATTGAAGTTTTTAAATACTCATACAGTTTTCGTTTAAATCTTGTTTTAGGTCGGTCGCAATCGTTAAGGACCGTAATTCCTTAACAAAATATTTAGATATATTGGTAATATTTCATGTACTGAGTGTACCTAAAATATTTAATTACACTTAATTCACACACAGCGAATATTGATAATGGTTGTACTAGCAGCTCTCATCCCGCTTAATAAATTTTATTCTACATTTTATTTTCTTCATCCTTTACTAAAACACATTTTACACGCACCAGCTATTTGTTTGCCCTATCACCGCCCCATAATCCTGCAAAAAACATAAAAAACCACTCGGGAAAGTGTTTTTTCTCTTCATCCTTCGAAAATACACGTTATCCTAACCGCTTTATATTTTTACTGTCACTACGTTATTACCTATTTCTGCCACAGAACAACAGATTTCTCCAACACATGCATCAACGATGTGGATATAATTGACAAGCGTATCAATTGCAAATGAAAATATTATTGTTGTCAGTAGGGACAACGTTACAATATTAAATGTGGCATGAGAAGAGTAAGTTACACAGACCGATGGCTGTACTAATGACCTAAGTTTTTCTATTTCAAGTTGCCGCAATACTCTGTACTCGTGTATACGGGTATACCTCTCCTGCTCATACTGTGTCATCCACCTGTCTTTGTGTACCACGGGTACACTCGGTCCTTAAGACTGTGCCTTAAGATGGATTAAACACATTAAATAAAATTAAGGTCGGTTATTTACCACAGAGTTTTAAAACATTTTTAGGTACCTATTTTAAACTTGTAACTGAGAAAAAAATCATTAAAGATTTCGATCTTTCTTACAAAAAGTACTATAATCGATTTTAGCTACTAAGGAATTATTCCTATCACGTTAGCTGCTGCTGCCGATAGACAACAATTATTCATTCATGTAGCTATGCTATCATCAAAATGATTCAAATCTAAATAACTCACCAAAATTAATCCTAATCTCATACTTCCTACTTAGTACTATCCTACTAATATCATAAATGCGAAAGTTTGCAAGGATGTGTGTTAGTGTATGTCTTTGTTACTCTTTCACTATGAAACGGATTTTCATAAAACTTTGCAGTAATATAGCGTAGATATCGTAATAACATAATAAGTTAAAATTTATAGAGATAATATTATCATTATATAATTGGACGATAAAAAATCAGCTTTCTGTGAACTATTTTCTACTAAGGGGCTGGTTCCACGAAACGGAGCGAGGGCGGGTTTTCTATTTGTTATAAAGTTTCAGTAATTTAGATTGAAATATCTTACCGAGTTTATTATGAAAATACCAACATGCTTAGATCACTTTCACACACACACGCACACTCACACAAACACACACACATACGCAATACACATATACACTTACACACACGCGCACAAACACACCAGAGAAAATTAATTGATATTTTGGTTAATTTAATTAAACTAGATGTTCTTGTCTTCGTTACCGGGGTGAGGGCCTGGAGATCTGTAATACAGGTTCATCCTAGTACGGACTCCAGACTCCCACATAATATTATTACATAAATTCTTTATTGAAGAACTACTTGTTTGTATGTGAGAGTAAATAAAGATATTGTTTATTATTATTATTACTTTCTACGTCACTACTTTTCCCACGTTCTACGACCACCAACAAACATGGTCTTCATTGAACGGTCACCAACGCAGGTTCCTCGTCCGCATTACATATCGCAGCACGCCAAACTCAACAGAATATTCAAATTGTTATACCGACACTTAGATTCAATATCGCGTGCGCGCCGCTCGTGTCCATTTGACAAATTGCTGGCATTGAATCCAGTAGTGTTTCCAGTGTCGGCCCAAATTTACCCGCGCCATACCTAAACTCTATCAGTGAAAACGGTTACTTCATTTCCAGACCTGTAGTTTGTCTGTATTAAGTTTACATGGAGATATTTTTTCAAATTAAACTTATTAAGGGACTTAAGTTAGAATAGTAGCGGTGTAAGCCAAGTGGTCAAGAATTCGGCCTTCTATTCGGAGGGTCCGGGTTCGAATCCCAGGACACGCCATTAATTGTCACTTGCTACAAATGGTGAAGAAAAAATCGTGATGAAAACCCGCATGTCGGAAAGTTCGCAAAACTCAAAAGTGTATGAATGTTGAATGATTAACACCACTTCTAAGGGGATTAAAAAGGAAAATAATGATAGAGAGATAAAGCGTAAATTAGTGATGATTTTTTAAAATTGCATTCAGATTTCACATTATATTCTTTTTTCTTAAATACAAAATATAATAATGCCCCCTGATAATAATTGGTGACCCTGGAAGGACATCATGAAGACCTGTACGATGTCGTCCGTCATTCATTGAAGAAATAAAAAGTTTCCAGTTTATCCCCCTTTTAACTCACTAGGGGGAGAATTTTCAAAAAAATAACTTAGTACTCCTCTAAGTACCCCAAGGACCAAAATTTCTGCTTCTTGCGTGCCTGTGCGTTGTCAGTCAGTCACTCAGTAGGTAACGAATAATTTATTTTATATCGATGTTAGAGGTTTATGGTAAAAGTTTTACATTTTGAATACAATTTAGAAACCTATGTCAATTCAGTTAGAACACGCTTGCAATCAGGTCGAAATATGCGTGATTAGCCGTAGTAAACCGATGACAACACAGTAATTACGCTGACCCCGGCCAGGCAAATTAATGCATTCATATAACGCCCGAGTTATTAATGTCTGATATACACTCTAGACAATTTTTGTATCTTCCACCGGAATTCTAGATATACCTGTCAATGCCTTCGCAAATTGTTCAACAATACGTAAAATTAATTTATTTATTTATTTAATAACTAATAAAATCTCATTCATAATATATGATAGGGTATATGCGCAAGGGAAATTGTGGTATAAAAGTACGTCAGTCCTCAAAAGTAAATTAAAATTTATCTACTAATAACATAACATTATCACCTAATAAAATAACTTGGTTCACCTGCCACTATTTGCAAACAAAGATTATGTTGCTGAGACAAATTATAAAATGGAAAGGTATATCTATATACACACACACACACAGACACACAAGTTGTTATATCGCATCATCATATAGGCGGACATCCATACTCACTGAAATACCTATCATCCTTAAAATTTCCCCTTCGCTGTAAACCGAATCCAGGTACTATTCAGCAAAAGGTCGTCATACAACAAATACCTACACAGTGTATAATGCAATAGCTTAGTAATGCAGAAGAGGGTCATACTTATGCCACGTATGTTAGAACGAGATAGTTGCAGGAAAGAGCTACTTATGAACTCGCTAACGAGCTTTTGCAGCTTGGCGTCAGAAGTACTTAATTAGAATGGATATCGCAACATCATCAGCTAACATCCAAACTCCGCTAATTCGCATAGCTCCTCGGGAATAACACTTACTTACCAAAGCACTCGCGATAGGTAGGGCAAAATGATAGTGAAGATATTAGTAAAATTTGTTAAAATTATTACCAACCTTAAATCCTGACAACAATGTTAGGATGTAAAGTTTTATTATTGTTTTGCATTATTGTTAAATTTCATTACCTACAGATTGTTTTGAAATCCCTATTTTTCAATAGTAGGACCACCGCCCGCCAAGGTACTCAGTACCATTCCTACCGTCATAATAATTGTTTTTAAGAGCAATTGTGTTCCGAATAGGAAGGTTTGTGGAGCCGGTTTCACTTTTTTAGAGGCGACCATCTCAGACCTCAGGGGTAGCAACGCATCTGTGACCGAATTGGAACAAGACTCATACTAACAATAACTAATTGGACTATTACTAACATTAACTAACAGGACTAATTATCACTAACATACCCTGTCCTCGCACTTATTAACAAACTAACCAACTAATATTCTAACACCATCTACTAACTGGACTAACCATCCTAGTCCCTTTGAGTCTAGTTCTAGGTCGGTCACAGTTGTTATGGGCGGCAGGGGAAGGGTGGTACTGCATGCTCTTTTGCTATCTTAATTCCACAAAAAAAAAAAAAAATTTATAACATCCAATGTCCTTTGAATTTCTTTTTTTAATCAGCAGTTAATTATCTCTCCGTTCGATTCCTTGTTTAGTTCTCACCAGCTGCACAAAACTGTGAAAATTACACCAAATGAATAATTTTGACTTCTGTAGGCTCGTTTGAAAACTCATTTATTTTCCTAAATATCTCTGTTGCACGTACACAAGTTACAGTTTTGTTATAGATACTAATTTAAGTTATTAATTACCATTTTATAGTAATATGAGCGAGTCACTGACCGGTAGCGTAATAAAATAAATTATAGTGTAATTTAATCATTTCACGAAGACAAGTAACTAATTAAGTCAAGTTAAGGCAGATTTAAATTTAACTTATTAGGTATATATATTACTATTTCTGAAAACTTGTAATTGGCATTCTGCCTCATAATTAAGCATTAATATTGTATGTGTAGTGTAGTGTACACGATCGTAAATCGTACACCGTACACCGTACATCAGAGCCGTACTATTAATACTCGTATGATTACCAACTTCAATTATGCCGCGTTGCAAAATCATTCCGAGCTAGATTACAAATTCCCCGCCATTTCGCTGGGGCTTCACCGTATTTCGCGTAAAAGCCTACATCGGGATAAAACTTAATACGGAGGCAATGACTCTCAAGTTTACAGCGATATCCACCATCCATTAAAACTTCAGCTCGCGCTCGGCGGCTGCGGGAAAAATGAAGAACGGGGAAACTTGCTGGCTTCGAATAGGCTTTTTATAACTTTTTGCAACCAACCACACATGCTCACCTGCCTGTGTCTAGATTACGGGCCAGCCGGGCCTGCTCTTGACGGAACGTTGGCTTAAACTATGGTTATATAATTAGGGGTCAAATTAAATTTAAAAAAATTGACGAGAAATATTAAAATACTGTTAATTTAAAATTTAAAAAGCCTTCTAAAACAATTCAAATAATCATCAAATCAAAAATCTAAAATGGAAAGGACTCTTCACACTATTACACCGATTTCTACCAAATATAGGCTTTCGAATGAGAAAAGCCGCAACGAAATCGGCACATGCACATCCGTTTGTGAGCCGCGGTGCCACAGATAAATAGACACAGGTCAAACACCTCTCTTTCACGTCCTTATCAGAGGTTAATTAGTGAATTACAAAATGTATATGTGTCTGCAAAAAGTTTAAAATCATAAATTAAAACAACAAACTTTGGAGAATCCAATTATACGGTTTTTGGTATTTTAATATACCTAGTTAGTGAACTGACAAAAACACGTGTTTGCAGCCCCGTAGCCTTGCTGTTATTTAGATTCGAAGCGAGGCGGCCCGAGTTCGATTCTCGCCCAGAGCAGACCTTAGTTTTAATTAGTGATTATATTATGGTTTAAATACATATATTTGTGCCACCCGTCCCACAGGATCCTAGTGCGGTTTATAAGCGTGCTCATATTTTTTTTTTTTACGATAAACATGTGTAATTAAATGGAATCGACCTAGGACCCTCCAAACTGCAGCCCGACATTGTAACCATTTCGCCATACGAGTCGTCGCCGCGTCGTCAAAGCACAGTTTATGTGTTACATTAGCCTAGCCTATACTGAACCTTCCTCAACAGACAGTATCAGTGACCTGTAGTATCATCTTTAGTAACTGAATGTTTATGTATGGGCGGGCTTTGACAGCATGACCTCACCTCGACGGTGGCGCCAACTGGTGAGCACAAAAACCGTTACCCTCATTGCAAGCAATTGTCAATGTCAAGCATGTGATCGGCATACAAAATACATATATAGTGAGTACTCATATCATGACAAAATATAGGAAATGTTATCTAAAATTAGTGTAACTGCAAAACCAACCTCGCTCTGAGTTAATATAACAGTCATTCATCTCCCATTCATCATGTCCACAGTGGCCTACAGCCCTCAGCGAGCCTAAGCCCGCCCATTGTCACATAACGAACAGCTTAGCATTGTTAGTAGGTAGATTGTTCAATTCATTGATATACCTATTTCATAATATATATATTTAGTACGAGTTACGAGGTGCATTGGATCTCATTATGCCATCACTAAGTAAATAATACCAAAATTTTGCTAAGAAAAAAAAACCGACTTTGACATTGACAAGTATTAAATAAAAACGTCAACAACGTTGTCAAAGTCAATCATATATGCATTATTATAGATAACTCAAAAACTACGAGTCAGATTCGCTTAAATATAACGGGACGATGCGAATAGCATCAACTTTATCATACCTCAGACAGACACCCGGACACATAGATACCCAGACACGTCTAACTTACAACCCCCCCTCGTTCCTCTTATGGCGGGGGGGGGGGGGGGCTCAATAAGTGTAACATCAAACAGACCAGTTGTCAAGGATCCCAAACGCGCATAGCCCGGCACAGCTCACTGCGCAGTCAGCGACGACTCAGCCGAGTTCCCACGAGTACCTACTTGTCAAACTTTGCACACGTTAACAAGATTGCATTCACGTAAACGCATCTGCGCGATGTCGGGGAGTCAGCTCTGAATTTGGGAAGTTTCCTCGAGTTACGAGCGCTTCGGTTGTTTGAATTCGTGAGCGGTGATGCGAACCTTCTTTATAGTTAAGCCATCGGAACCGTCACGTCCTTCGCTGAGTGGTGGGTGTTGAGTGAGAATGGCATGGTCTACGTAGCACGTACAGTAGCTATCATATTATAAATCTTTGGAAACAAGGAAGAATATACCATTTAAAGTTTTATTATTAACGCAGATAGTGAAAATTTTCGATTATATAACCCTCCTTAACTTTGCTAGGTTAATGAATGCAAAAGGTATAAGGCATGGTATATGGCATAAGTTTCAGCAGGTGAAATTGATACAATAACGACAGACGAACCCTTTTACTTTATGGCTGATTATAATTATTTTCGTCATTAAAAAAAACTTTCCAATCAATTGTTTTCCCAACCGTGCGCCTTTGCGGATGCAGGGTGATTTTTAATACACTTAAAGATATGAATAAAAAAGGACGTAAATAATACGGTCCTTGTTTCTCAAACGGAAAATCGGCATACAGGCAACGATATGCAAACTTTGCAAGCAAAGGCGAAATATTATCTTCATTTTATTCTCGTTGTACTTGTTCGCTGCGTTGTACAAATAATTGCAATGTTAATTACCTGTTATCTGGCTGAATAATCGAATCAATGTTAACTGAGCTTTTACACTAAACGCGTTTGGTCTAGTAAAAACTTGTTTTATCTGGACTAATGAATTAGTTGTTGAGTGAAAACGTGTTCCAATAAAAACCTCTTTGCTACAATATAGATACGAATATAATTATTACAGTACGATACAGTAAAAATTCTACAAAATAAACCAAAACAATTAATTTAATCGTAGCGTGTATCTTAAGTACTTAATATTAATTAATTCATTAACATTAAACTATGACTCCCATTCCACGAAGCTCAACTTTTATACAATGTAAAGATTTTCTTAAACGGGGCAACTTTTGGGAATCCAATTAGACTGAGCAAGCATTAATAACATGGTACAGTAAACATCTAGCGATCGCGTTTTCTCTCTGACTTGTTGTATTCCTTGCAATATTTATTGTTTGCAAAACATGTTTACAAATGACTTACGGATATAGGGTGGCCTGTCGAGGATATTGTCCAATAAAAGCGTATTTGGGCGAAAATAACTTGAAACTTTATTTGACTTTCCACAAAGGTATTTTAAATCTAAGTTCTTAATATTAATTAAGCGAGGACTTTCCTCCGAAGTTAGGTAGGAAGTAACTAGAGGGTATCGTGGGAGCGCGAATGTTCACACTATTCTCGGATACTTGAGATAGTAGATGAATCCGCAGTTTTGCACTTCTAAGGTAGGTTCACATAGGGGCCTAAGGTAGGCTTACATACGGGGATTCGTCACACCTCCCCCTCCAGATGAGCAACTATTTGGTGACGTCGACGGCAAAAGTTGCGTTTCTTCTTTCTAGTTCCGTCATTTCGATATTTACTGCATTCGATGGAGAAAAACTCGTTGCCGAATTCCGCTTTCCTTTTCGAACGTGACGAATTAAGTAAGTCATGATCAATGCAGTTATACTCAAGACAATCAGTGTATATATTGGGATAGTTGTATGATATTTAAACCAATTGCTTCCGCTGAGCCAAGTTGTACAGGACACGATTTGATTTTGAATATCATGAATACTGTTCAGGTCCGTGGTTTTCAGGTTAAAAGAAGGGGTTTTTCTGGATTCATTGAAGTGGGGTAAAACCATAATTTGTCGTCAAATAGCTCCCTTGTAACACGATAAGAGCCTCCTTAGTCAGTGAGATAGGCGTGTTTTTGCACGTTGCATCTATCTCCTGTGACCTTATAAGTCTATGAATACAGTCTTGTCTAGTGGTAATTTGATGTGTAGTCTTGCTCGCATGCCATGAGTTGACCTTCGGGCATTCTGCCTCTATATACACAAATTCCTGAGAATTAATTGCTATAAATGGTGCAGGTGGTACTATAACTACGCTTTTTTATTAGGTAGGTATAGGACATAATCTGTTTAACTGATAACTGGTACGAAATGAAATTGGAAACCTCAAAACTACAACTACTTTGAAGTCAGTAAAATAGGTAACTAAGCTGTTAATATCTTAGTAACTCCTGACATGTACATCTATAATCTCATTTAAACTATAGATACTTTTTAGGTGGTCTAAAATATGTTTAAGATCTTTAACTATTTCTACTAAAAGCCAGTAAATTTTCTATTTTATTAATTTCGCTCATGAGTTCTTGTACATTTTCGTTTAAAACAGCGAAAAGTTGAACTACTTAGGTGAGCGTAACGAAGCATTCGTCCATTATCGTTAATAGTCATGTTCATGACATAGGAAAGGACGCTTTCTATTTTCTGACAAAGTGTTTAAAGCTTGTTCAAATTTCAGAGCATCTTCGTTATCGAAATTCTTGTAATACTTTTGATAACTGTGCCTAAAGGATTGATTATAACCTCTCTTAATCCTGGATGATCTGAATGTATCTAATTGTGCTAAAATTTTATCAGATTTGACGTTTAGACAATCAATTTGTGGCTTAAAAAAATTATGCTAATAAAAAAGTTGTGATAATTTATAAGTACCTAGTTAAGTATATCTGTAAGTTGACTTTTAACACTTTGAATGTGAGATTCTATTTCCCTTAAATTAATGTATTGCAGAACGGTGTGAAAATGCCATATTATAATCTTTGTAGGCCCTAACTTAAATGGAAGGATACCCAGTCCGTTATCCAAGCTATCAAGTTGTATGTTCTGATTCCCGTGGACAATGGCAGGAACCATGAATAAATACCTAGAATAATTACATGAACAACTTCAATTTTTAGATGGTCTTTTTAAACGTGATTTAGCTACTTGTCCGCGGTTTTTTGCTGTATATATATGCATAGGTAAATTCCTAGTAACTTTGTCGGAAGTAAAACGAGGTGCTAATTTTTGCCTATCTGCAGCTGGATTTCTTACATATATTTCTTGATTCGTCTGATAGTCTAACACGGGTTCCCTACTAGCATTACGCCGTGTCATAATAGCTTCGCGGTCAGCTGATGAACTATTATGAATAATTCTATAGATTGTTTCCATTCTATCACGATGTTCTAACATATAATTTTGAAGGTAACGGTCCGAAATATTAACTTCAATAGGATCGCGAGGATCAAAATGTCCAGAAATGACATCAAACGGTCTGCATTTAGTGAGACTATGGACAGAACTATTATAACCAATCAAAGCGTATGGCATTAAGATACGTGCCGGTTCGTTTTTATGTTGTAGTTTCAATAAGCGCAAATGTTCCAAGATGGTACTGTGGAAACGTTCTATGAGGCCGTTCTCGTTTGGTGCATGTGCGCTTATCATATGGTGCTGTACTTTATGCATACGGAAAAATTCTTTAACGACTTGATTACTAAATTCGGTTCCTTGGTCCGTTGTTAGATTCAAAGGAAAACCGTGATGTGTGCTGTAGTTTAACAGTGCTTTAACTATGTTAGGGGCGGTAAGGTCGGGTATAAAATAGGCTTGACCGTATTTCGAAAACGAATCTATTATAGTTAGGTATTTATCTTGCTCGATAGTTAAAACGTCGGCATGTGCTACTTCAAACGGCTTGGTAGGCGGTGATATTATTCTAAACTGCTGCCGTATTGGATTACGATCGTATTTTGCACAGCGACATATAGAACACTCATTTATAAATTTTGTTATATCTGCTTTAATCTTTGGCCAAAAATATCGCTGTGAAAGAGATAAGTAAGTTTCATTGATGCTTCGGTGATTGGTTTTACCCTCATGATATTTTTTTATTATATCTAATTGATCGGATTGATCGTTAATATTTAAAATTTCAGTTTTCACTAAAACTAAGTTAACTGAAGAATTTAAAAAGGTTCGTTGCAAAATAGGGGCTATACTTAACATTTTATCTATAGGTTTTACTAAAACTGCAGTGCGAATGTTCGGATCGACATATTCCTTTATTAAATTTATAAGATTTTCTTGGAGATTATCTCCGTTGACATCAGCAGCGACTTTTTGAAAAGATGGAAAAGGTTCTGTCACCGTAGGCCTACTTCTTGGGTTCTCATTGATTATATTTATAATGAGCTGTCTTTTAAATTTATTTAAGGGTTCATCAGACAAGGGAATTTCAAGGATAGGGTTTTCTTGGCTAGTGTGAATTGTTTCTGCTTGGGTTCTGTCATCTACATAATTTTCATTTTGACCTGCTGACTCTGAATGAGCAGTGAGAGTGGAGGATGATGAACGAATTGGTCCACCTGATGCTGATAAAGTTTCAGAGCTATCTGAGCCGCCAGTCTCTGAGTGATTAACAAATAAGGATATGGTATCATTGTGGTTTAGTTGTACCCGGGACAGAGCATCGGCATTGGTATTAAATTTGCCTTTTTTATGAATAATAGTAAAGTTATACTCTGCTAATTTTAATTTCCATCGTGTAAGGCGGGAACCGGGTTCTTTCAGATTCATGAGCCAAATAAGTGGTTGGTGGTCTGTGATAATTTTAAATTTTTGTCCAAACAAGTAAGGTCTGAAGTATTTGGTGGCCCAAACTATTGCGAGGAGTTCCTTTTCGATTGTGGAATAATTCAACTCGCTATCGTTCAAGGTTCTCGAAGCATAGGCTATAGGTTTGTCATTGCCAATTGAGCCTTGTGAAAGAACTGCTCCCAAAGCCACGTTGGATGCATCAGTAGTTAAAATAAATTCGTTATTAAAGTCGGGATATATTAATACGGGGTCATTGGTTAAAATGGTTTTACAATGTTCGAAACAATTTAGATATTCCGGGTTAAGATCAATTTTTGCGCCTTTCTTTAAACAAGCTGTAAATGGTTTTGTGATATGGGCAAAATTTGGTATAAAGCGTCTATAATACCCGAGAAGTCCTAAAAAGGCTTTAATTTCTTTAGGGGTCTTGGGCACCGGATAATTTAGGATAGCTGAAATTTTTTCTGGGTTCGGTTTGACACCTTGAGGGGTTACAATGTGGCCTAGATATGGTGTTTCATGCTTGAAAAATTCAGACTTGTCCATTTGAACTTTTAAATTCGCGTATCGAAGCCTTGTGAGTACTGCGCGTAGATTAACGACATGCTCTTGCAAAGAAGTCGAAAATACTAAAATATCGTCCAAGTATGTGACACAATTAGGTAATCCACGGAGTACATGATCCATAACCCTCATAAAGGTCGCAGGTGAATTTTTTAACCCCATGGGCATTCGTCTGTATTCAAAATGGCCCTGCTCGACAGTAAATGCCGTTTTTGGAATGTCTTCAGAACGTACTTGAATTTGGTAAAATCCGGATTTTAAATCTAAAGTTGTGAAGTACAAACATTTTCCCAATTTATCTAATATATCGTTTATATTGGGAATGGGGTATTTATCGTCTATAGTTTTTGCATTTAGCTGACGAAAGTCAACGACTAAACGCCACTTTTTTTTGCCAGAAGCGTCACTTTTTTTTGGCACTATCCACACTGGGGCGTTCCATGGTGATGAAGATGGTTGAATAATGCCCTGTTCTAGCATGGATTTAATTTGATTTTGCACTTCTGTTCTATGTACGTAAGGATATCTATAAGTTTTACTATAAACTGGTATATCATCTACAGTCTTAATGTGGTGTTTAATCTCGTTTGTAAAAGTTAAGGGCTCATTTTCGAGGTAAAAAACATCTGCGTACTCTTTACACAGGTTTAAAACATTGGCAGACTCCTCTGGATTTAAATCATCTATGCGCAGTTGTGATAAGACAGCTTTTGTGCGAGCATCAGTATCAACGGTGTCATGTTTCAAATTAACAGGTGTAGTTTGTGCGCTAAGTGTATGTGCGAATATAGGCATATGTGTATTGAGTGTTATGTCATTATCAGTAGGGTTTGAAATCTGTACAAAAGTAAGATTATTCTGGGCAGACGATAGGCATTCCGTAATATAACAACCCGAAATGCATTGTTCTTCGATGTAAATATCACCTTGTGCAATATTAGTTGGAACTCTAATCTGTTGTGTTGTTTGTGCCGGGATAGTAACTTCATATGACTTAGGGCGTTCAGATTGATATAAAATTATAGGTATCTCACAAAATTTGGTCTCTAATACATGTGCATTAAGGTCGATTTTTGCGTTCCATTTTTTTAGTTGTTCATATCCTATTAGGCCATCAAAGAAGTCATGAAATTCATATATATATAGTTTTATTGGGTTAGGATCTTTAAACTCGTTGAAACATGGGAGAGTCATAGAATAATAATTTTGGGTAGTAGTATGTGTGTTTGTGACTAAGAAGGGATCGTATTGAAGTTTAACATGGGAAAAGAATTTGTTATATGCATGTGGACTTAAAAAAGACTCATTTGCTCCTGTGTCTATCAAAAATTTTAGAGGTGGACTATTGATTTGAATATATGGGAGATGACGCTTGCTATTTAAATTTAATTCTATCCGGGGTAATTTTCCTCTTGAGCTGGGTAAAAATCCGATTGAATATCTTTGAGGATTTCGGTATCTTTGGAGTGCTGGATGAGTATTAGGTCCTCTATATGTATAAAATGGTTTTTGTGGTTGGAATGGATAGGCCGTTTGTTCTGGTGATTTAAAATTATTTTTTGTCAAAGAAACTCTATTTTTATTCTGCGAATATATTATATTTTGCTCTGTTTGAGCATACTCTAAGGCATCCTCGAGACAGGAAGGTCTCATGCAACGAACTCTAGACCCGAGTGGTTCATTTAGACCTTTCAAAAAAGTTTGTAATGCTAACTTCTTATAAAGAGTTCGTTTAGCATCTACGGTAGTAGCTATATTTTCGTGTAATTCCACATATGTCATAAGGGTGCACAATAAATTTTGAATTTTTTCATAAAAAATATGAATTGTTTCAGAGCCTTGAATTAAGAGAGTTAAATCGGTATATAAAGAAGACTCATCTCTGTGATCTGAAAAGCTGTTAATTAATGTAGAACGAATACCATTCCAGTCATTGGGAGTGCCGTTAGTTGCTAAAGTTCGTGCGGCAGTACCAGTGATTTTATTCAGAATTCCATTAATTAAAGACAAATTTGATAATTCGTTCCCTGGCGTCGGTTTCATATAAGTTATAACTAACTGATCACACATTTTTAAAAATCTCGTTAAAACATTGGAGTTACCATCAAACTCCGGAAGTAATCTAAGAGAATTATATATATTATTTATTAAATTCATCTGAGCTGAATCAGGTCCAAAATTAGCACTATTGTTCTCAGTCATATTTTCACTTTCTTTTGAAAAATTCCTTAAATTGCGAATGGTGTCACTCTGCGTGATGCGGAGCTGACTTCGCCTATCAGGACTACAGTCCCTAGAACTACGTGGATGAAAAATTTTGAATAAATTATAGTACACACCTTGCGTAAAAAATATAGCAATCAATAATAGGATTTAATGTACTCACATAAGTAACATAGCTGGCGAGCTTCGTTTCATCGATGATTGGATGGGTCGAACTCTGCTTCAGCTTCCTCCGTGACAGGTCTCCCGTAGGTTCTTTTCTTCCGGTCGTGCGTACGCGATGTACTCACGAAAGTCACGATCACAATTTAAGTCCAAAACGCACTGATTTGACTTTTTACCGGAACACTTTCGACTGCGCCACTTACGGATATAGGGTGGCCTGTCGAGGATATTGTCCAATAAAAGCGTATTTGGGCGAAAATAACTTGAAACTTTATTTGACTTTCCACAAAGGTATTTTAAATCTAAGTTCTTAATATTAATTAAGCGAGGACTTTCCTCCGAAGTTAGGTAGGAAGTAACTAGAGGGTATCGTGGGAGCGCGAATGTTCACACTATTCTCGGATACTTGAGATAGTAGATGAATCCGCAGTTTTGCACTTCTAAGGTAGGTTCACATAGGGGCCTAAGGTAGGCTTACATACGGGGATTCGTCACAAATGTCGAGCTGCAGTAAGATGCGTTACGCGCGGTTGCGTTCCAACTTGAGCTCGCACAACTCGTCGCTAGTCGCGACCCGTCGAAACTTGTTAAAACTCACCAAATTACCGCACGTGGCCGCTTCGACGTGGCGACGACGTGAATGCAGCATCGTTAAACATGCGAGTTTGGCAACTGTCGTTAAAAGTTTAGCACGATATTGTCTTGACGTCAAGAGCCTCACAATGCCGATTCGGCCAGGAAACTTTATGTTTACCTACTTTTTAATTAGATGACGTAGCTTTTGCAATTCCGAGCGATGGCGTTGGCTGTTGGCACATTGTTACTACGTAATGCGAAGCCCTTTTATCAAACTTCCTAGTGGACTCTCGAAACGGTTGCGTTAAACGTTTAACTCTACTGTGCAATCATAGAATGGGTACCTACGTATAATAATAAAATATATAATTATGCTTTTGACTTCATCTGCGTGTAGTTTAGTCATGTAAATAGCCGACTGATCGGCAGCCATTGTAAGTAGTTACTGCCTTCGATATTTTTCTTTAAACCTGTGGCATCAGCAAATCATTTTCGTTCAAGAAGTAAGCAGGAAACACTAGCTTTACAAATATGTAATCGAAATAGATTAAATTTTATATAACCTAGAAGAATCGAGAAATCGGTTTAGACAAATTGATACCAACTGGCGAGTTATAAAACTGGGTTCAGAGGTCAGGGACCTTCATCCTGGAATTATCTCAACAGTTCCCAGCAAAGAGATTAAAAACGTATTTTAATGTCTTCGGTGTTGAGTTCTTTAATAAAGTCCCAAACGTGACTTGCCTGTGGAAATGATCAAACAACGTCTTAAGCTCGAATCGTGGGTAGGTTAAGACATGGTATAGAAGAATATGTGAATAATAATATGTACGTGAAAAGAGTAAGCAGCGCAATCACTGAATTGGGGACTATTTCTATGTTAAATATCTAAGTGAATTGTTAAAGGATGTTCAAAGGAGTTTTATTCACCGTTTTTTCTTACAGAACAAGCTGGGTTGTAAAACTTATCAGAGTACTGCTTATGTTATCCGCAACAAAGGTGTGAATGTCTTAACGTAATAAACAAAAATGTAAGTTATCTTCTTGTTTCCCCTTCATAATAAACATTTATAGTTTACTAGTAAATCCGCCCTCGCTTCGCTTCGGGACACCAGTCCCTTCAAAAATCTCTATAAATTTTAACAAATCATGTTATTCCGATGTCTAAGCTATATTACTGCAAAGTTTCATGAAAATCCGTTCAGTAGTTTTTGCGTGAAAGAGCAACAAACACACACACACACACACTCACTCACTCACTCACATACATCCTTACAAACTTTCGCATTTATAATATTAGTAGGAGTAGGATAGGATAGGATAGGAAGTAGGATAGTAGGATTATATATCAGTATTTCTCAGTGTGCTATAACGCTCCCCTTTGAGCGCTGAATGCAAGGGAGGACGGTAATGGACAAAAAGTGTTGTAAGTTTTGCCAAAGTAAAAAAAGAATGGGGGAGCTGAAAAATAATTTGACTTTCAAAGTGTTCGGAAAACAAAATAAATTTGAGAACTCCTGTTTTAAATAGTTATATAACTCGTCATTACGTATAACAGTACGTATCAATTAGTGAAACTGAAGATGTTTGCGGCTTGACAGTAAGCCAACCGATAAATAAATATTTATAACCATTTATAGGTCAATCAAACGAAATAACAAATATTGGGGTTTTATTCATGGCCATATATTAAATCTGGCCGTGGTGTTACATTCGGTTATTGAATAACGATTCCGTTAAGCAGAGTTTTAATTTTAACCTCGTTTTGATGTTACAGTACATTTCCAGGTTTGGGTTTATGCTGTGAACTGTGAACACTTCGATGACAATGAGGCTGTAGATTTTCGGTTTAACGGTCTCCTAACCCATTTTAATTGGTTCAGCGAATTAAGTGTGAAGAAGACAGAGACGTTCAAAGTAACTTTCATATTTACCTTTATTTTATGAGTTTATATAAACATATTTTAATGATGAGCAACTAAAGTGCTGGTAATCTAGCAGTAGACGCAGACAGTCATTGTAACACCGAAATAAAATGCAAATGCACGTAAAGCCAAAACAGTCGAGCAGTCTCGGCGCGGCACGTCCAACACGTCTACACATTGGGCTAACTTTAGGAAGTTTAGCGAAACGTCGAGCAACCGAATCACAGTGGTCATACGTAACGAGCGGGCGTGGCGGACAGGCTTGCTCCACCGGAATGAGGCGCTAAACACCGCCCTGGGCCGGTTTGCACCGGATAAAACTGGATAACACTAGAAATGGGACGTAAACTGTCTCGTTAGCGCTTCGAGTTTACTAATGCAGGTGAGCTCGGTCTGAAATTTTCTGAAGTTAATAAAATGGACGGAATATGCTCTGTTATTCCGTTAATGTTTACTTTCAGTTGGTAATGTTTTTGAACGAAATATCAAAATTGTCGTTTTCAGTCATTATTATTCTTGCTTCACTGCACCACAAGTTTGACTGCCTGGAAATACATGAGATTAATACCGTCCAGATGGAGCTTAACTTTGACTTACTTTTAAACTTGCCTAACTTTATCTTTCAAATAATCTCCTCATACTTCATTCTGTCATAGATGATAAAATACTCGAAGATGGTATCTACTAAAGAGAGCAAAAAGTATCGCACTTAACGGAAGGCGCTGTTTAATCAAGATTATGCAGTTAAGCATCGTTTATATGACGGTTACGATACACGTAATTAATCTGGTGTTAAAATATTTTCCATTATAGAACAGGGGTTCACAGGATGAGAAGATTAAAGCCATAGTCCAACACGCCGGTCAAGTGCAAATTTGTTGACTTTAGACACCTTTGAGTTGTTGCATAGTTCGGTATGTAAGTTTCCTGACGATGATTTCCTTCAACCTTGTAGCGAGTGTTTAAGTGCTTCAAACAAAGAGAACTCTGAAAAGTCAGGAATGCATGCCCCAGGCTTCGAACCCAGATCACTAGAGTAGAAGGCTGAATTCATGTATTTAATACCATCATAATATCATCGATTTCCCATACTACAGACAACAGCTTATAAATTAATTCAGCGAATTGCAGACTGAGTCAGTGACTACAATATCCTAGCCCTGTACAAAATAAGCAATATGGACGGCTCATCGCTCGCGCCGAGGTTCCATTAAAACGGAACACTCTAGGAAAAGTTATATCATAATAATGTAGTGCGCTAGTTAGTATGATCAATCGTGTGGCCCAGTGCGCTGAGCCGGGACCGCGGTAGGGCTGCCACAACTAACATTTTTAGTATCAGTAAATTATTATTCGATACTAAATTGATATCTTAAATTACTTTGAATAAGTAGGGTGGTTAAAATATATTAATTTGTATACTTAATTTTAGTTTATGAGATGTTTACGTCGTTGTGTGTTAATTATTAAAATAATACTTCAAAAAGTTCGTTGTACTAGGTTAAAAAAACTTTAAGAGTATAACTACTTATTATAAACTTCTTCATATATTAAAGTAACATTAATTTGAATTTGAACATTTGAACATTTAATTTGAATTTACTGATCATGTTGTTTTAATGGCCTCGTTGTCCGTTGTCGTAGTAGTGTAGTGTACTGGTAGTCATAACATGCAATAAGGGAGGGGTCTCAAGTCTTATTCCGTTCAGGTAAGTTATACTCGTATAATAAATACCGTAACATTATTCGTAATTTTGTTTACTTTCATGTGATCTCACTGGCCGTTTTACACAATATTCTGATTATGTATGCCAACTCGCATATGTTTTACTTTGCGATTATTAAAAAATATTACTGACAGCCCTGCGGACAAGGCATAATACTTGGAAAATCGCCGGCATCCCATCCCTGTACTGTCAATAATTGATAATGGATGACGTCATTATGTCAGCCGTGATTGATTGGTTGTTCCGCTGCCCGCCCCGAGTTGAATTAAAAAAATATACCCAATGGCATCCGATTAAGTCCAATAAAACGCGCTCATATGACCACTACACCGGCAGGAGTTCCGCACACTACTTGATACTTCGATAAGAGTTAATAGGTTTAAAGATCTTTATTCTCATAAAAAACATAAAGTTTCAATTAAAATGAGATACAATGTACAAATCATTTTTAAAAAGAACATAATAATTTTTCCTCCGGCCCGTCTTTGGGAAGGCGTGTTATAGGTACCTACTAATTTTTGAGTAACAAAACTTGGATCCTTGCATACTTGGTAGTCTCGTTTAATAATATAAAATTACGTAATTACGTTAGCATGTGGTAAAATATAAATCTATTTAATGTTATTATCAAGTTATTATGTTCCTTTTTTACATAAGTATGTTTTTAGCTTTATTTTATACAAACTTAAACTCCTGCACTCTTTTATATCGTTAGGTAACTTATTGTACATCTGTGCTCCTTCAAAAAGTAAAGTTTTTTGCCCGTATGTTAATGACCGCCCATTAATGACCCCACAATGTTGCTCCAGTACGAATTAGTGGAGCCGCGAATGGCCAAAACATGTGTCAGAACTTATTATGTCTCCCGAAGGCATCAGACAATATAGGCTGAGGCTACAGTAAGCAGCGACTTGCGATTCGACTGGAAGAGCGAAACGAAATAAACCTGGCATGGCTACATTATAAGCGTAAATATGGCGATGAGGTGGCTACACTACACATGCTTCGAAACAAATCAGCAGAAGCGATTTATGCGGCTACACTAGTAAAAGAGAAAAACTGCGATTTCGCTGTGAATTCGCTAATTCATAGCATGTTTAGTAATCGCTCAAAATTCGTTTTCTTGAAATGTGATCATTTTAAAAATCGCGAGTTATTTTACGTATAATGTAGCCACTCTCATATATTTAGTAGCACGTTGAATTATTCGTGCAAGTGAAAAATTTTTTAATAGGTTCGCTTCTATTTCGCTGATATGTTGATGTAGCCGATGCAATGGTCACAATAATTTTGTTTCTGTCGCGTAAAGAAATCAAAGTTAGCTAACTACTCTACATACAGTGTAGCCATGTACGTGAGCATTTATTAAGTTGTTTTAGTCGTTCATGTGTCGCAATACGCGTCGCGGCTTAATGTAGCCTCAGCCATAGCTTAACGATTTTTATCTAGTAATAACACTGAGGACCGACTGCTTAACGTGCCTGTCAGAGTACGAAAATGCTCAAGACATTTTTGCCACCAGAATAGTACTAGTCACCATTCATATACGCCCGCTTTTATTATTATTGGTCGATCACTTGGGATAATTTAGATCAGATCTTATCATAAAGATATAATAGGATACCATCAGACAACAAAGAGTGCATATCTCTCTTATTGCATATCTCATATGCATACTATGTTACAACGTTATAGTGAAAGCCTGTTTCAGTTAAAATGCTTTATTGCTTGTTAAACGTACTTCACTGGGCGTTTTAAAAGTTGTAAATTAATGTAGTCTATTAATTCAGAAATCACATGATCTTGCTGTATACCAATTTTTTTTTATTAAATCAGTCAAGCCATTCTTGAGTTATATTTATGTAAAGACAAACATAGAATAAAATGGTATACATATTGATAGTAGGTTCCCAAGTCATAAAAATGCGTTAATAAAAAAAATTGCAAAAATTTACAGATATTATAGTATAGATATGTATGAAGCCAAAATAAATCGATCGACGACGTCCCATTAGACATATCATCGCTCGAAGTCCCGAAAACAAAGTAAATCTCAAACTACATTTTAACAGGAACGATCACAAAGAAATTTAATTTTTCTTTCTCTTACTCATTAATTTTATTACAAACGGGGCTCGGTGTCCCGACTCTAATCAATCAACTCGACGTTGACTTTTAAAAACGTCTTCTGTAGGGAGTTCAAACTTCGCATACAATTTAACATTAAATTATTTACGACAACGAATCCATTGTGAAGGACCCTTCCTAACGCCATTACTGTCCCTAAAACCAATTATATTTTTATTAAAAAAATGTTTTTACATAATTGTAGTAGCTCCATAGGCTACTTGCTGGTGACCCTACATGCGAAGGCTCCCGGGTTTGATTCTTGGTCGGTGCAGACATAAAATTGACAGATAAGTAATTGTGGATTTTAATAATAACTTTTAACAAAAGAAACCGACTTCAACAACTCAAAAGTTAGTTGTCAGATATTATATGGGACCATTATAATATGTATGTGAAGTTACTAGCTTTCGAGTAAAAAAAATAATCATTTGGTACAAAATTTATTCACCTACCTAGTAAAAAGTTTTGAGGAACACACATAAAAATGCAGTCGATTTGATACTACGTTTATTAATTGTACTCGTTTATACGCTACACACTAACATCTCCACATTATGATTCCCTATACCGTTGGTGCCATGGACAACACAAAGACAACGACACACCCCTATCGAAAATATAAACTCACTCATCGTTCAAATTCTGTTCTGGGAATGGACCGCAGGACCGTTTGAATAGCACTCCGTATTACAACCATTGCGCCATGGGTCGTCGATGGACGGATGGATCGATGGATGAAGAGATGTTGCATGTTTTGTTTTTTACCATGCCACCAACGATACTGTGACTCACAATAACAGGACGACACAATGAGGGTAACCGTTTTTGTGCTCACCAGTTGGTGCCACTGCAGAGTGAGGTCATGCTGTCAAAGCCCGCCCATACATAAACAGTGACAAATGAAATTCAGACAAGCGAAAAGTGACAGACAGACCTCCCTTTTCACTAGCGCCTCTAGCGGAAAATTCACACGCGGTTACCCTCATTAGTGTGTCATCGATTCTATACATGTAAACAAAGTTGAATTGTCTGTCTGTGATCTCAAAATAACTATGTTTTTTCAAGTGCATGTAGTTATTGACACGATACCATAACGCAAACGAACGATTTTAAAAATTTAAAAATTTTGTCTGTCTTTCTTTCATTTGGTTCGGACTAATTTCCGGAACGGCTGAACCGATTTTTATGGGATTTCCACTGAAAGATAAAGGAGGTTGTGAAACAATATATGGGCTACTTTTTTATGGGCACAGCTCGTATTTAATAAAAGATAATAAATATAATGTCCTAAAATAAAGAAGGAGTTGTATGTTTGTAGTTTGTACCACACTTGTATATTTTGTTTGCTCGTATTTTTTGTTGACAAACGTGTCTCAATACATCAACTGTCGATAATACACATGAGCCAGCGGTGATAGATTAGTTCCTACACAGTGCTCTCCCTCGGCTTTTAAACATCGAATCATATTTGTTTACTGACATTTATTATTTTATCCCTATTTATGTTGTAAATGTGAAAGTAACTCCGACTATATGTGTACGCCTGTAAGGCGTTAACGCCTAAAATACTGAACCAATTTTAATAAAATTGAGCACTAGTATTTTATAAATAGCTTAGCTTAGCTACAATCCACTAATGGCCCACTATTGAGCACGGGTCTCTCCTCATTACTGAGGAGGCCTAGAGCATACTCCACCACGCTGCTCCAATCCGGGTTGGTGGAGGATGGACGGGTTGGAGGAGGTGTCGAAAGTTTTCAAGCCGGCGCCCGAAGGTCTCCGACATGGCTTAACGACTGCTATCTATCGATAACAACCGGGACCGACGGCTTTACGTGCCCTCCGAAGCACGGAAGCGCTCAAGAAATTTTTGCCACTAGCGGTCACCCATCCGACTACCGACCGCGCCCGCTGTTGCTTAACTTTATCGATCGCTTAGGATCGACGCAAGCCGTCGGGCTATGAGCGCTTCAATTTCATAAATAATAACGCTAATACCGAACATAAAGTAGCTGATAACGAAAACTTGATCAATTTGAAAATAAATTCAAGCTTCTCATTAATTGTTTTGGATACTGACGCTCTATTTGTAAAGCTAGGGAATAATCGACTCAAAGTGAAGTAAAGCTGTTTAAACCGATTATTAACATACAGTACAACGAATAAAACTGTAGAAACACGTTCTCAGCGGATTAAAATAAATAAACTGTAAAAGCAGAACTCACCGGCTTTCTGCCCGCGCAAGCTAGACTCCATTAGACAGCTGCATTATTGAAAAATAAATCCTGGAACAAAATATACATTTATTTTAGTATGCAGATCAAATTTTCATCATTCATTTGCATTCAATTGTGTTGTGGAGAATTGATGTGAACTGTTTTTGGCAAAGAACATGGATTTAGAAATAGATTGATTTGTTAACTAGATAGATTTACGAGTAATTCTGCGTGACAGGATAATGTAAAAAGTAGAAACATATTTTTCAAAACTTAACTTGGATTTTTTTAGAGGCAACCATCTCAGTCCTCAAGGGTAGCAACGCTCTGTATTCGAATTAGAATTAAATTCTTACTAACAATTACTAACCGGACTATTACTAACAACAACTAACATACTAACAATCACTTAAGCAACTTAAATTGAGTTAGTTGATTGAGTTTGCTATCCTTATTTCATTTAAAAAATATCAGATTGATGTACCATTCAAAAAAATCATGGGATTTTAAATAACAAAATAAATAATGCTACATACTCTAGAAATAACTGTGTCGCGGGTGCAATGGATACTAAGACCATGGACACAAATACAAAGGCAAGAACAAATATACCCCGGCCGAGAACAGAATTGAAACTCATCATTCAAATTGCCTCGCCGGACATAAATTATTAATGGTTACCTACAGCTATTTGGTATTTCCTGTGTCGCAAAAGGCATAGACGTCACAAATGCCCACGGCCCGTTTACCGTTAATTATACCCGAATAATCAAATTATTGTGACGCATTATACAATATTTATTGTTATAATAAAATGACGTATGATGTTTTTGCTTTATGCTATGACTTTTATATTTGATTTCTCACTATGCATAACTTAAAACTTTGAATAATTATAAAAAAAACTAAAATCAATTTGATAATATTAGGTACATAAAGAGGTGATGTGTTTTAAAGAACGTAACGCTGTGCATATTATACAAATCTCCAAACGTTTTAACCATTTACAAGACTCAAAGTAAACTCGTGTCGGAGGCGAAGTGCCTGCCACAATTCCCAGACTCCTTGTAAATTCGTTCGCGAGGCCAACACCATGTTTACGATGTCCTTAATAAAACTAGCATCTAAAGGTAGTAAAAATTTATTTCATTGCGCTATTACTGTACGTAAAATTTAGTTTACGACTAGTACACTTCGTGTACAATTTATGTTTCCGACGTCCGTAGTGTCGAAGGTAATGTTTTTGGATTATGATGAAGAGTACATCCGCATTTCACTTTAAAACCTATCACATTCTCTTGTTCAGGTTAGAGTTATTCAATACATGCTACAGAATATAAACTGAAACGTTATGTATCTCTTTCTTCGCTATGTGAGTAAAAAAGAAAGCAGCATAGTTATTAGAACGGGATCCCTGTTGCCTAGTCCCCATAACCATAATCCTTTATGGGGTCGCAATGATTGCATGGTCATCTTTTCAATCCGAAATGGCGGGAAAATCTAACCGTGAATAACTTCAACTAAAAAAGACGTGTGGCACTCGGAGACTGCCGCGGTAAAGCTATTGCATATCATTATATATAAATTAACAAAACAAAATACCGACACCGATCCGAGCACAGGCGAGCCCGAGAACGAGACTGCGAGAAACCGATCACATTCACGCTTCTCGGGTGTTCTCGGGGGTTCTCGGCGTGAGTTTGTAGCCGCTATTAAGAATACGTACATCATAACGTCACATTATAGGTGCAAGACATTTTAATCTTTATTAGAAACGGATAAGTAATGCATTAATTTGTGCAAAGAAGATTTAAATATTCTGAACAAAAGCATAAGAACTATTTCATTTGACAAAATAATTCTTTTTAAAAAGAAAATTGACATTTGACATTTAAGTCCTACAACGATCTTTTGGCGCGTGAATGACGTGTGGGTGACAGAGACAGTGCCATACAGTTTGCCTTGCCTGTATGGCACTGTCTCTATCACCCTCAAGTCATTAATATAGTGTCATTATTTTATGTCATGTTATTATTTTGTATGTTTTAAACCTAAATACGCGATAATTCGACTATTATGAATACATGTTGTCGATTCCAACGCCTTATTTAATCCAGATCTACATGTAATTATTCTTAAAACACCGAACCGACGGGGCGAAAATCAAATGTTTGACAGGTAAGATTTGTATGGGAAATTAAAATTTATATTTTTAGTATTTTGCTCGCAATTTTTCATAATTTCTCATCGCTGCAACCTTCCCTGAACTTCCACGAATATTTCAAGACTAAAATTAGCCAAATCGGTTTAGCCGTTATAAAGTAAAAGTTAGTTAACTCAGTTAAAAGTTCTGGTATTTATCGATGTGTGGGTGCATAGACATAGTAACTATGTCTGTGTGTAGGGTGTAATAAATTTTCGTTACGAAATTTTTGAATTCGGTCCCCGCGCTCAAGGCCCGCGATAAAAGCTATACAATAGCTTAAAAAATCGACAAGAAATAGTTTTAACAAAAACAAGACTGACTCAAAATCCATAATTAACTAAAATATTATACGAAAAACATGGTAAACACAGGTAGGTACACGCCTTTATAATTTTAGGATTTACCTCGATTTTCCTAGAATCCAATATCACATCCTGACTGGTTCGCAATGAGAACAACACAGAAGTAGATTAATAGACGTCAAACATAGAACCTTCTCCTTTTTAATGGAATTGGTCTACCAATCTATTGACAGCCAACGTATGTATTACTTGAAAACAGAATTATGTTATAAAAATCTGAATTCAGACTTTACTTAATTAACTTTACAAACAAAACAGATACCTAAAACAATGCTTTTCAATTTCCCCTGGTGTGCTGTTGTTTTATAAAAAAAATAGTGAGGTGATATTGTCAGATCTGTGTCTAAACCATGGGCGGACTATTGAGCGTACCCCACGACGTATGACGGGCGGTCGCCGGCGACAAAATAGGTCGAGTGGAAGCCGATTTTTAGCGCTAACCAATTTCAGATGTTCTGAATGTCTTACTTTATCATCCGCGTATTGTATCTATCCTAAGCGATCGACCAAGTTATGGAAAGTCCGGAGTGATCGGTTAAAATGCACAGATAGTAAAATTGCTTTATTATAATATTTAACGCGTTACTATGCGAAAAGTCGAATGGCCAACTTACGGTACCAGCCGCCTACTTGCTTTATTTTAATGTAAATAATATTATTTAATAGCTAAGCAATAGTAATTGGTTAAAAAACAAGATTAGCCGTTGCACCTACTGTATTTATATAACCGCATATGCCTACAAATCGTATAAATTTACTGAGGACCCAGAAAAATGCTGCAGCATTCATAAAATATATTACGAAAAGCCCCAAGTTTGATAGTAAATCTGGTTTCTAAATTCGTGATCAGTTCAAAGTGGAGGCGCAAATCTCGCGTATTTGTTCTATAGCAGTCACTTGGAGCAGTGTATTTATTCAGCTCTAACGAGATTTATCGTTTCACAGTCTCCGGAGTACTTTCCACGCTCTCCGTAGTTATTAGTGGAATTTGAAGGTCGCTACGTGTACTCTTAGAACGAGGTTCTACCGTCGCCTAGACGCCTAGACGACTGAAGCTTTTCCATGAAACAAATTATGGTTTTACATACACATGATTTATTATCTAATTGATGACCCGAAAGGCGCAATGGTTAACACACCGGTACGCTGTTCCAAGGATTCCGAGGGTCCTGGGTTCGATTCCCAGTAGGGCGGAAATTTGAATAATGGGTTAACACATCCAGCGACGATTCTTTTCAGGATCCCGAAACGTTAGGCGTAATGTTATGTAATGCGCTAAATAACAACCCTTTATCTCTGAATGTTTGTCACCTTAATGCACAAAGCATACCTGCGCATCTCTCAGACCTTCTGGACACATTTTCCTCTTCCACTTCACCGCTAGTGCACGCTATCCTCATCTCCGAGTCTTGGCTCAAACCTTCCCTGCCCAGCACATTCTGCAGCTTGCCTGGATTTGTCTTACTAAGGAATGATCGAACTGGTAAAGGCGGTGGAGGTGTGGCGATATACTTACGAAGTGATCTCCGGTATAAAATTATTGATTCGTCACCTTCCGCTTACTCTGCCTCGCCTGAATATCTGTTTATTGAAATCCAGGTAAAGCGCGCCAAAGCTCTGCTTGGAGTTGTTTATTGCCCCCCCTCTATTGACTACTTCTCCAGTCTTGAAGCGGTCCTTGAATCTCACGGTTCACAATACGCGCACCACATCATAATGGGTGATCTGAATACTGATATTTTAAAAAATTCCTCTCAATGTAGTAAACTTCTCGATATAATCAAGTCGGTCAACCTTTCCATTCTTCCTTCGGGACCTACTCATCACAATATTGATACTTCTGACTCCCTGCTTGACTTGATAATTACTTCCTCTCTTGAACATGTATTATGCCATGGCCAACTCACTGCACCCGGATTCTCAAGGCATGATTTGATTTATCTATGCTATAAAATAAGGCCACCTAAGCTAAAAGCGAATGTGATCAGGATGCGCTGTTTCGCTAGGATTAACGACGACGACCTAGTGAAAGACATACGCGAAGCAGACTTCTCTAGCGTTTATGCTGGGTCAACAGTGGATGATAAGGTGTCTCAGTTGAATAGTATCATAGTAGCACTGTTTGACAAGCATGCCCCGCTCAGAGATGTTCGATTAAAAAGGGCACCGGCTCCATGGATAACAAAAGCTGTTCGCATGGCGATGACTAGACGTGATAGAGCATTTCGTAAATTCAAACGTGACAGGTGCGAAGAGAACTGGTCTTCATATAAGGTTGCACGCAACCGATGCAACAGGATGGTGAGAGCGGCCAAACGTGCGTATATTGCAGATAGCATTTCCAATTGTTCTTCGGCCGACATATGGAAGTTTCTCCGTTCTCTCGGGGTTAATAAAACTGCCGACGATTCCAACAAGCCTTCTTTTTCGCCTAATGATTTTAATGTCCATTTCACTTCTGTACCTTCTTTCAACGCTATGGTTAAATGCTCTACGATTTCTGAAATAACTTCCATGCCTCCTCCGTGTGGTACTGATTTTAGTTTTTCTCCTGTGACTTTAGATGAGACGCGTAAAGTGATTACTTCAATCAAGTCCAACGCGGTGGGGTACGACGGTGTGGGGAGAATAATGGTAATGCCTATACTCCAATTCCTACTTCCCGCTATAGTTCACATAATTAATTTTTCATTACTCACAGGGGTATTTCCCAAACTTTGGCTTAAAGCGCTTGTGATCCCACTTCCGAAAACTGCTAACCCCTTTGAAATTAAGGAGTATAGGCCTATTTCTATCTTGCCATACTTGTCCAAAGTGTTAGAGGCTGTTGTCCATCGTCAGTTTTCCGCTCATGTTTATATGCACAATTTGCTTAGCCCACTGCAATCAGGTTTCAGACCTGGGCATAGCACCACTACAGCCCTTTTGAAAGTCACGGAGGACATTCGGGATGGCATGGAGAGTAGAATGGTCACCGTGCTGGTCCTAATTGACTTCTCCAACGCCTTCAACATGGTTGATCACGATATTCTCCTTGCTATCCTAGGTCATCTGCGCGTTTCATCTACAGTTCAGGAATGGTTCTCTTCTTACCTTCAGGGCCGCCAACAGGCAGTCAGGAGCGATGGGATTATGTCTGATTGGCGTAGTCTCACCTCCGGGGTGCCTCAAGGTGGCATCCTCTCTCCATTGCTGTTTTCTATTTTTATTAATTCTCTGACCTCCTACCTTGGTTGCTCTTACCATCTCTATGCAGATGACCTGCAGATATATACCTCTGCTGATGCTAGCGATATTCAAACTGCTGTCAATAAAATTAATTTAGATCTGGCCAGCGTCTGCACGTGGTCACGAAAATTTGGTATTAGGGTTAACCCTACCAAATGCCAATGTATCGTTGTTGGTAGTTTACGGCAGCTAGCTAAGATTGATCTCACCTCGGTTGCACCTGTCATGTTTGATAATTCTGTAATCCCCTTTAGCTCAAGTGTGAAGGATCTAGGCATTCATATCGATTGCTCGCTAAGTTGGAGCATGCAAGTGAACGAAGTCTGCCGTTCTGTCACTGCCACGCTAACGTTTCTAAATCGCTTGAAGAATTTCTTGCCTATTAAGACTAAAATATGTCTCGTACAAGCGCTCATTTTCCCGATCATCGATTATGGTGATGTGTGCTGTGTTGATGTCAGTGAGACTCTTCTAGCCAAGCTGGATCGTCTCATAAACAGTGCCGTACGCTTTGTCTTCTGCCTCCGCAAGTTTGATCATGTTTCCTCATATCGTCATAAGCTTAAATGGCTTCATATCCGGGAGCGACGGCACATTAGATTACTTTCTACCCTCTCTACTATTCTTTTTGATCCCCGCACTCCCGATTATTTGAAATCCAGATTTCAATTCTTGTCTTCCTCTCATGATCGTCAGCTTCGGTCGACTGATTCTAATCTCCTCTCTATCCCGCTTCATCGATCTGGTTTCATCTCCAACTCCTTTGCGGTCCAAGCAGCTCGGCGATGGAATGCCCTCCCCGCACAACTTAGAAGACCAGCTAGCAGGTATATCTTCAAAAAGAAGCTTATGACACACGTGTCAGAAAGTTGCTGATATTTAACCCTTTCTATATGTCTGACATTATTCGTATTCATTACAGGTTATATTATATATAATAATATATATATTATTTATTTTATATATATTTATAAAGTTATATATGTATTTATTAATAAGTATATATGTATTTTTATATATATATATGTTATATCTTTTGATATTAATATATATTATAATTTTTTACATACTCTTGTGTATACCTACTTTGCTGATAAGTACCTATATTTTTCATTTCTTAAATCTATTTTATTCAAACCGCTCGTCGTGTTTCTCTGTTTGGCCTAATGGTTAGCTGGTAGAGAATGCACCTAGCATTAAGCTCGCCATTTTGTACCGTAATACTTGTTTATTGTGGTCAATAAAGTTCTAAATAAATAAATAAATAAAATCTGGGTGTGTCTTTGTCTTGTGTGTTGTCTATGGCACCCACGACACAGGGAATCCTATTGTAGGGCTATGAGTACTTATGTAGGGTAAAAAAATTATGATATTGTGAGTAATCAATTACATTAAAAAACTACAAAAACACGCTGTAATATGAGAGTAAACTGAAGATAAAATTTAAGATTCTTTCCTACTAATGAGCGCTTATTCAATGGGTATATTGTTAGGCAATCCAGCTTTTCGTCTTCCACCTTCCAACTCTTTCATCAAACCAGCTGGTACCATAATATATTAGTGTTGTCCTCGATTATTAACATGCGTCTTAATTGTGTAAATATTAAATAGTTTTGTTTCCCAAAAAATGCCAGGTTTCCGAACCTGCGATTAAGATTCATTGCAGATATAGGACTAGAAGTTAAAATTCCATACGTAAATTCTGCTTATAAGCTAAACTGAATTGTGTGCACAGGTGATAAATTTGCTTTTGCAAAGGTAATAAATTTGCTTTTAGCGTCGAGTGGCAATCCTATATTCCCGGTAACTCAGGTCTAGGATGTTTACTCCGGTTAATAGAAGATGTAATTAAGAACAAGGATAGGCAAAATGTTATCTAAATTATAGGTTATATTTGGCTACAACCCAATAATAGCCCATTACTGAGCACGGGTCTCTCCTCATTACTGAGGAGACGGATTGGCGGAGGGGTCAGTGGCCAACTAAGTATCGGAAGTTTTCAAGCCGCCTGAAGCTCTTCGACAAGGCTTAACGACTGCTATCTATCGATAACAACTGGGACCGACGGTTTTACGTGCTCTCCGAAGCACGGAAGCGCTCAAGAAATTTTCCACTAGCGGTCACCCATCCTACTGACCGCGCCTTCAGTTGCTTAACTTTATCGATCACTAAGGATCGACACAAGCCGCCGTGCTTTGAGCGTTTCAGATTATATGTGAAGGCCAGGAAATACCCCCGCCAACTACTTTCGAGAAAAGGTAGTTATAGCGTTGTTGGTGTGGGCATTTTCGTGCCACCGGTTGAAATAGTAAATCGTTACCTAGATTACATTTGTAATCTGTCCTCATGATTACATTTTGCCCATCTGATAAGAAGATGCTTTAAGCATTGTTTATAGTTGCAATAGTGACGTAATTTTATACTTCTCGTAAATGAAAGTACGGCCCTTTTAAAAGATCAAATTTGATAATTGGTCAAAATTCAAGAAAGTAACCCTGTAAGGGAAGCCCACTTATTTCTCCTATTAGATATTTGCTGAACTTTTTCCTTTTTTACTCCTTTACTTGAGAGGGATCTTACGTCTTCGAAGGAAACGTACTCATATAATTGGGATATAACTTCACTCACAGGTAAGTTCGTTTAATCAATAATTCCTGGAGTCATGCTCTCAAGAAAGCTGAAAAAAGCTCACTTAAATGAGAAATAAAAGAACGAATCAAGATCCTTATTTCACTCGTTATAACTATTGTACTACGTCGTAATCGGTTCTGGTTTGGATGTAATCAAATGGCCGCTCTACAGCCAATATGTGTACCTAAGCTAATATCACAGTTCAATCAAACATTCACCGCAACATTAATGGCAGAGATCAAAAGCAATCAGCCATATTTGATAGTACGGAGTGTATGTTTCTCGCGAGTTACGAAAATATTTGCCAACCCCGTTCCCACTTGTAGGGGTTGAGGCCAAACATCTAAATTTACTTGGTACATTTATATTATAAACAGCAAAGCCTTTTGTGTGACAGTTATAAAGCAGTGCGGAAGCAATCGAAGTTGGGGCAACGATTATTTCCTTTGCTGTTACGACATACGACAAAGATATTTTATCTATTAGCGTTACGTTCGTAGACGGTGAGTTATATACTTTTGAATCCGCTCTGACGATATATACTGTCTATGGACGAGACAGATAATTACGGAAAGTATGTGACCAAAGATTTTTAACAAATTTCAAAAAAAGAAGGAGGTTCTCAATTTGACTGTATGTTGTGTAGTTGAACCGATTTTGAAAATTATTTTTATATTCGAAAGCTGATGCTTGTCGTCTAGTCTACGAACAACATGTGACGAGTAATTTTTGAGTTTTCTCTACTTATCGATTTCGAAATTGGTTAATTTTGTTTTGTAAAATCTATTAAAAAACAGATACTATTGTTGATTCAGATTTATTAAATATAGAAGTGCTTATCGCACATCTGTTGGCGTCGACTAATCCCGGACAAGTGGCGCCGCGCGGCGACGCTAGTGCTAATTTAAGTTATCCCGGATCCGACCCGGCCGTAACCCGCGGAACGGAACTTATGGAGCCGATAATTCGTATTTGCGTCGAGTCAATAATCCGCTACAAACACAGAACAAATAGCTGTGAGTCGATGTAATTTATTTTGATTTCATTGGAATCTGTACTAAGAACTATGAGAGCTTCGAGTGACTTGATATTGTCTGTGGGAGTTTCTCCGTCTCAAAAAATATAAACAGTCTAAGAGGAATCGCAGTAAAATAAAAATTTAAATATTTGGCGCACGTAAAAATACTAAACATTATTTAAAGTATTTTCATACATTTAATCACTACATGTTCACCATTGCCCATAGACACCAACAACACCAAAAGCTTCACCAAGAAAGTCAAGAAAGAATAAAGAGAAAAGAAGGAAGATACTGGCTCTCAGACTGGAGCACGAATGTCGTTTGGCGACTGACTCACGCAACAGGGTGGTACATCGCCAGCCGGTCTACATCCATGATGGTAGCATCAAGCCTCAAGTACCTTTAGGCTTTAACTAAATGATAGGTACAGAATCAAGCCATCCCTAAAAGAGAAACCGGTTGCTGCAACCTTGTCCGTTTTCAGACGGATGTACCACGAGCAGGGAAGGACGACTTAAACTCGTGGACTTAGACTTAAATAGGTGGAGCCATTATGTCTCAGTAAACTTAGGTATTTTTTTAAACAGAGAAGTGAGAATCAAGGATGTTGTAACAGTGGTACGTGATTCTTTTTAAACATCTATAAAGACGCATTATGCAAAAACATCGAAAAATCAGAAGTCACAAATCACAGTAATGTCATGATTAGTATTACCAGGCTCGTGCTCCTCATCACTGGCTTCGGTCGGAGTCGGTAAATACTCACTCCGGTATGCAAACGACGATGGAAATGAAAAAGGTAGCTCCCAGCCATTAATATGTAAAAGATAAAAAGTAAATTTATTATCTCGCCTAAGAAGTTGGGAAGTTACTGCTCGAATAAAAATATTAAAAGAGTCTGAATGGGAGATTTGCGCGAAGTTTTATCATGTTAATCTACCTTTGTACTGACTGCGATGGGGCTCGCCGATGCCCGGCTGCTGATTTATCACTGATGCGGGCGAAAGTTCCGCTATCTTGGTTAGAGGGTCTTGGATTAATTAATTTTTACTCACAGTTCATGGAGATACTAAACCATCTTCCAGGGTGCAAGAATTCTTTAACCGTGAAATGAAATGAAACGAAACGAAACGAAACGAAACGAAACGAAACGAAACGAAACGAAACGAAACGAAACGAAACGAAACGAAACGAAACGAAACGAAACGAAACGAAACGAAACGAAACGAAACGAAACGAAACGAAACGAAATGAAATGAAATGATTTTATTTCGAACTTGGTTTTTACAAACACTTTTCGAATGTCATCTACGCCATCGCTTCCACAAATCCCTACGATGAGTGGCCTTGGTAGAAGAAGCGGCAAGAAACTCCCATCCTTAACATGTCCTTAACATGAGTTTTTAGCTTACAGTATGGCATTTCCGTTAATTCTACCGGAATTTTATTATAAATTTTTACGCATCTACCCATGAACGAGCCACCAGTTTTACAAAGCCTAAAATTTGGTACAATCAGCTTTTTTCTTTTTATGTTGTGTTAATTTGTTTTGTTTACAAGCAGCTCTTATCCTGCTACGTGTCAAATGACACGGATTTACGAGTGTCTAAGAATCGATTGGAAAGAATTGGTCTACTAAAGATTTAGAGAACTCTTAAGTTAATCCGACGAAATAAACATATTGTAATAAGCTATAGTACTACAGCAACTTGTATATAACTTCGTTTCCAATCTGTTCCTTAATAAGAATACTCGAAAAAATCACGTCAGTATGCATCTTTGAATTTTATGGATATCGTGTTCCAGCGAGTTTTAAATATAATCTTTGTATCTGTTTTTATAACAATAATGTGTCTATATTATACCTGTGTTATAAATACATTGTTTAAAAATTGTTCATGTCCAAAGAAGCAATGTAAAAAAAAACCTTTAAAAGGGTGTATAACTGTCGAATTTTCAGCGCACAACCGGCCTCTATAACGCATTTATAAAATCCTGCAACACGGTTTCATAATTTCAGGGACAAAACATTTGAACGTCTGATATAATAACACAGTTCGGTTATACCCGGGAAAAGCTAATCAAGTGGGCAGGCCCTGAATACGAATCGACGCGACATCTGGCGGAATAAATGTGGAAATGGCTCGTAGCGGTAATGTCCAATATTACCGGGAACGCGGAATAGGTGAACCGAGATTATACCGCCTTAACCATAATGCAAGGAATTGTTGCTACAAAAATTCAACTAGATTAAAAATATAAAATAATCGTCTAATATCAAATTATATAGTGTTCTGGTAAGGGTTTCCTACTTACCCACAAAAACTTCGTATAGAATGGATAGACAAATACAAATGGTTAGAGCTAGTAAAAAAAATCAGACAGTTCAGTGAGAATAACACTATGGAAATCGCAGGTCCATTACTGGCCAGCAAGAAAACGTTTGTTAACGGAATGCCCATTTAGCCTTTGAATTAGGAACATCTGCGCCATATCATACATAGATTTATTAAAAAATCTTCTCTAACAAAGGCTGCCTTTCTGGTTAATGAACTTTAAACATAAACATAAATTAAAAATGCTCAAAATAACTACGAGGCTAAGTTAAACTACGAAAAAGACACTCTACATAAAGTCTGGAACAAGCACACTCATTAGCATACGTTGCATAACATTTAAACAACGCTGTAACCGTATTTATACGTGTAACATGCGTCGCGACGACACGACTATGACAGTAATTTGTCGAAACGTCTGCAGCGCATTCATTTGTCTGAAGCACGTTGCGACAAATGTGTTTTTTGTCCAAAACTCAAGCGGTCGAGCCACCTGATGGTGACATCAGTAACTTGGTGTTAATTGTAGGCATAACCGTTTTTACCGTGCCTGCTTAAACAACGGGTTGGTAGCTAATTCAGCAGGCTTCACTCGTAATAATTTTGATATCAGGTTCTTATATGCATTGCTTGTACATAATAGTGATAGCCAAGTCGTTTTAACAGTGAATTCATGAACAGAGCTGGGTTCAAATCATGCACAAATATATTATCTAATATCCCAAATTTTGTTTTGTTAGAAATAAATACCATTTTCTTTGGTGATATTAAACGTCACAAGGAAATCTGCAAACGTGACAGACTCGAATGTATAGTAGTTTCGAAGTTACCCCGCCCGCTAATTCGCATTCCCGAACTGGTGAACTATAACCCTGTAACGCCTCCCATTGTCAGAAACCCAAGGCCAGTAGTGGGACAGTTACTGTTGCGAACACCCAAGAAGAACTTACTAATAATTTGTAACAAAAACTAAGTTGTCGACCTTCGCATTGGTAACTTTAATTCTCTTACGCGTAGTTTGGTTCTTTCTACTCCGGACGGTGTGCATGACAGCGGGTGATTTATTTGCTGACGATAGATTAAGCTAACAGAGGGATGTTTTTATTGCTGAATATTTAATACGTACCAAAATGTTACTAAAACAAACTAAAATTTAATTTATGCTGATATTTCAACCCAGTTGATAAATTATGTACAAGAGACTATTTCGACGAATTTTGGAGTAACAGGTAAAAGGTTTTCATTTCAACTTTATAATAAACAAATTTAATATTAGTATAGAAGTATTATTTATGAGAATACGGAAAATATTGTGCAGCCATTATTTTAATGAAGGAGACTTCAATAATATAATTAACAATTTATTTTCATCCCTGATCAAAATTAATTTTCCAGGAATGACTTTTAGTTTAATTACGATAACTTCGATAAATTATCTACTAAAATAATTTGGTATGACACGCTCCCGCGTGTATAGATTATGATTACGATAAATGAAGTAATAATTGCTTTTTACAAAAAAAATAACCGACTTCAATCTTGATAAATAGAGATAACTCAAAAACTGCTCGCCAGATGGCGCTCAATTCAACATGTAAGTGTAAAGTTCTCGTCACTACAAATTAATCAAGCCCAAGCACTAGATAACTGCAGTAAATCGTTGAGGAGTTCCCTCGACTGTGTTTCGGCTTCATCAGATCGACTCCTGATTTTCATAAAATGGTAGCGCTTTAATGTACTTATGATAACATGAACAAACACACTAGTCGTCCATACAATTTTCGAAAGTTCCCCTCGATTTCTCTGAGATGCCATCATCAGATCCTGGTATCCTTATCAGGGGACCCTACTGCGCATATCTACTTTACAACAAAAAAAGAATTATCAAAATCGGCAAATAAACGACGAAATAATCGCTGAACGTACATAAAATAAGCATAAATATACGGTCGAATTGAGAACCTTCTTTTTTGAAGTCGGTTAAAAATGAAATTACAACTAATTTATTTTAGACTACCAGCCGTTTCTATCATATCGTACAACAGGGATCGGTAGGCCCTGCGACACAAACCTCACAAACGGGTACGTCTTCGGTTGATATTGAATACGAAGTTAGGTATAACAGCTAACGACTTACCTGGCGGATCCAGATTTAGCATTCTGAAGGAAGCAACTAGTCAGTACATACATCTCTAGGGATTGGGGATCCCTAAGGAATTAAAATAATACTGGGTACCAAACGCAGCTGATGGAAAATAAGAAAATATACTGATGGAAAAAGGGGGTGATACGTCGTGTCCATCTCGTGACCTCCGGTGTCACGCATACTCTGGGTGGAAGGCAGCACCCGGGTTGTCGCTACACCCAACTATACCTAACTCGTTACCACGAACACAATGTTTGCACTTTTGACTATTAAATTTAGTAGACCGTAAGAAAGTTTAAACCGGAATTTTGAACCGCGGCAAATCTTTTTTTGTCACCACACCGACGACGCCATTTGAACTCGTCTCATTGGTCATCAAGCTCGCGCTCTTATTGGCTCTTATTTTAATTAGAATAAGTTGGATTACAGATAATGTAAGAACGAACACCGTATGCAAAGATGGCGGTATATTTGAATTTAGAAACAAGTTAACTACCGAACATGCAGATTTGTCCGCGAGTACTTTTGCTTGTTTTCAAATTTTCATCACTTAGTCGGTACACTATAGACTTATCAGAAAAGTTCAAATATGTGTTTCATTAGTTCCAATGTGAGTTCCTAATACAAATTTTCATACTGCTCCCAAACCTGCTCCAAAACCCTTGAATTTTCAAACAAAGTTTCAACCCTCATAATCCTCTTACTGGCGTTATATATGGCAAAATCCATTCTAATCTGACGTCTCCTATTTATAAACTACCTACTTGCAAAATTTCATCCTCATAGTTTAAGTAGTTGTTGAATTAATATTTTTTTAATAGTGAAGTTTCAGTTTCAGTCACTATATCGTTGTAAAAATATGAAGTTATAGCACCTTATATCATCGGTTTCGTACACCAAAGAACGTCCTAGTAGACGACAGTTACATATTAACAGTGACCCTGAAACACGAGGTGACCCGGTTGGGAAAGAACAAAAATATACCGGATAAAACGGCTCCCATGTGTGTCGTTCGAACAACGTCATACATCGAAGCGGACGCGAATTTGCGTCGCCGCGTCACGGAAACGATCAATCAACACGAACTGAAAACAATATACCGCGGCGGGCCTTCCGACTGTTTGTTGAGTATCTGGTTTATTGAGATATCGTGCTTTGCGGACTTCGCTTTACGATCGCTGGGTTCGGTCGACGTGATACGGGCTAATATCCCACCGACATCAATACTATGGCAGGGTTAAATTGCATTGGGAATTTTAAAATTTAGGTAGGCTTTATTTATACTTTATACTAATATTATAGATAGGAAAGATTTGATTGTCTGTTTGTTTGTTTGCATTGATTAGGCTCCGAAACGAATTTGAAAAATTCTTTCACTGTTGGAATGAACACATAGGCTATATTACATGTTCAAAAAAATTCGGGATCCTTAATAAAACAGCGATAATGTAGCCCTAAGAGTTAAAAAATCTGAAGAGTTTGTTTGTTTGAACGCGCTAATCTCAATAACTACTGGTCCAATTTGAAAAATTATTTCAGTGTTAGATAGCTCATTTATCGAGAAATACTAAAGGCTGCTTTTTATCCGAAGTAAGCGAAGTAGTTCCCACGAGACGCGGGTGAAACCGCTGGCAGAAGCTAGTTATTGATATGAAGGCTAAAATGTTGTATAATTATGCACACAATAACAATTTGCGAATTTCGTTTAACAATTATTAATAATATACAATACATATTAGTTGTGGCATAAAAAAAACAACACCTGTCTAAATGAATAGTATAAAATAAAGCCTTAAAGCCCACCATGGAAGCGAGAAAACGAAAGAACCTACTTACAAATTCACGCACCGACTAATCCCAAATTCATAACGTAATTTCTGATTTTCTTTAAAATGCATCCTGGGCTTTCCACTTACCTTTGAGGGCCAACATCTAGAAATAGGTAATTATAAAAATACATAAACGGTACATATTAATATTAACGACATTATACATTGACAGTAATAAAGGAATGCAACTAATAATGTCCACAGAGTAATAAAATGCAAAGAGATTCAAACGTCGTAACACAATATGAATAAAATGTAAATGGATGTAATGCTCTGAAATATTTATAAGTAAAACCTTATTTTTCTTTTTATCCGCTATTCTGTGATGAATGGCGATCAATCAAGCCGCTTTCAGCTGAAAACAATATAGCGACTGCCGTGGAATTGAGGCCTAAACGATTGTTTGCTTAGTACCTTTCTATTATTGGGAAAATGCTCTAGAAAAGATGACCTACTTATTACTATTTATAATGCTGGTTTTTAGTTATTTACTTTAAACAATTGTAGTACAGAAATGCTTTGTTCATTGCTACCTTCTACCTACTACACACAGAAAGTTATGCAAATATGTTATTATCATGTAGTTTATATTTATCCAAATTCGTAGGAATGCTATGGACATTTATTTCGTTGTATGTTTTACTCTGTGCTTAGTTAACTTGACATCAATATTAATTTTATTATTATCTGAATTGCATTCCTTTTATGCTTCTTAAGCCTTACATCTTACATATGCAATTAAATTAATTTAGACACAAAAAAGCTCGTATCTTAGCAAGTTTATATTTAAAGTCTACCTACTACTTTTCCACGGTTGAAGATCAGGCAAAAAAACATTATAATATTATTATTATTAAATATTACGAGTACATTCAATAGTTATGTTTTCACACATTTACATCAACAGTTTCACACAATGCAATAATCTTAACACTTCTCCGACCAAAACATCGCAAATTGCATTCTAAAACATATTTGAGCGATATTTGAGGAAGGAAGGCTGCGAGCGGAATATATCAAGACAATATCCAGGCGGTGAAACAGCGGAACTAAAATCGTTGCGCGGATACGCAAATTGAATCAATTTTTCGCGCGAAATTATATCCTCAAAGGGGTAGGAAAATTTCACGTTAAGCTCGAAGACGGACGACGAATGGGCGTGATCTATCGTCGAGTGCACCTTGAAATTTAGAGTGTTCTCGTTGAGATTTTATAGACCAAATATATCTTAAGAGTGCAACTGAAACGGTGAATGGTATGCCTTAATGTACCTGGTGATATATTCGAATTTCGAATACACTAGCGGAAAATCTACAACTAAACTTACCGATCTTTTATTAAAGTAGTTATACGTTAAAGTCCACACGCCCAAGAAAAATATCAGTAATAATAAATAATTGTATGTAAATCTGATTACACGTGTGTGTGTGTATGTGTTGAAACGAGACTTGTACTTACAATTATTAAATGGACTGTTACTAACAATAGGTAACTAATATTAACAATCCCTGTCCAGTCCTCATATTTACTAACGGACTAACCGTCTAACATTCTTTATAATATCAAACTCTACTAATATACTTTTTATAAAACACCCTCTGCCAACTGAACTAAAACTCCCAATCCCAATTTGAGTATTATCTGTCGGCCATAGATGTCGTGGGCGGAAAACGGAAGGGTACATATATGTAGGTACGTTTGCTATTTTAAATATCCATGAAAACTCTACACTCTTGCTAACGCCACCTTAATTAAAAAAAAGTTTAAAAATATCAGTAAACATTGATAATAGAGAAACTGTAGTGTTGCATATAGCACTTGCAAGGATGCTTAGAAATAAACAACGACGCTAGTGGCTCCGCTTAAGTTAATTTTTTTTTCATGGGTGTACTTGTCTTCAAAAGCTGTGCCGAGCGGTTGCTTTTGTATAATTTTAAAAAGTTGGACATCTTTTAAATATTATACAACAAGTAGTAAGCAAGGTGCAAGCAAGTAAGTAAGGAGTTTGTTTCGTCTTTCGTTTCCTCAAACAAAAGGTGTAATATATAGCACCTTTGGAAACAGTAGTACCTAGACTAAAACAATGACGTACATAAGTGTTAAGTGTATTGACGAAACACCTACACAGGACGTGAATAAATTATTTTGAATGTCTAAGTAATCGCAAAATTTCATTCAATATACGTAAGCAATTTGAGAAAGGAAAATAATATGTACGATATCTGCGGGATTAGTTTTGACTACATAATAGTACATAACCTCAACCCTCAAAGCTTCAGTTTTATTCAAAGTTTTATCCACCCCATCTCCCCTTCTATTCCCATGCGAGTATATACCTCAGTCAGTGTTTCAGTCAGAGATTGTTGTGAATATTACATGCAAGCTCCATTGATATTAGATAATGTAAAAGAAGGGAAATAATACGACTATTTTTACTTTAGGATTTTATAATTTTCTGCTCAATGACAATACATCGAATAGAATCCCAAATCAAATTCGTCAACGTCACATCTTTCTTTTTCAAATAACATCAGTTCATGCAAAAAGTATCGTTAATGGCTACAGATAAGGCTAAGTTTAAATGGCTTTGGCTTATATTGACACCTTCCGCTCCACCGTCTGGCTGTGACGGCTGCCTGGCTGTGGCTGGAGGGAATCATCAATATGGCGGGCGGTGGCTTTGGCTTGGCTTTGGCTCTAACTAAGGCTAAGGCTACGTGATGCGTTGGCTTGGCAGGCGACTCCTTTAGGTGGCGGTCAATTTAGCTGGCGGTGCATCAGCTTACGTCACATCCGTTACAATAAACTGAGTATAATATTCGTTCAGACATCGTAACAGAGACAGGAGAAACAGTTTTTGATACATCAGAGGTAAAATAGAACCTTTTAGTTTTAGCCATTTAACGTACTGGAGCGCTCAAAGCCGGCGGCCTATTTTCCATCCTTAAGGGATTTACAAAGTTAAGCAACTGCGGACGCCGTCAGTAGTTGAATGGATGACCACACGTCGTGCACGTCGAATCGTCGGTACCACCAATCCGCTCTGAAGCAGCATGGTAGGCCACCTTAGTGAGACCCGTGCTCAGGAATGAGTAAATCCACCCATTTAACGCCTGGCCACATCTGACTGATACAGCCAAATCTTAATAAACTGACAACTCTGGAACTGAGCAATCAATCGGAGCCGTTTCGATGCACGTTTATGCTGGGAGGGTGTGACGCAAAATCAGCATTTATCCGGCGCGGGGGTGACGCAAACCGCAGCGGCGCGCGGCGCAGCGGCGCGGCCCAAGCTTGCAGTCCGCATTGTTCCCCGCGGACCGCCTGTCTGTAGCGAGTCCCGCGGGAACCACATCCCGAGTGTTTTACTCGGATTCTTTTGTCGAGGAAACTCTTTGACAGGAAGACCCGGTAATACTCCCCGGCATGATATTTTTGCATATAAAATGAACGTAAGCCCCGTTCTCTAGGTTTTAGACATTTTGCCGCCGGATTACTAGTACGTTGAACGATTATGTTTATTTTTTAAATATGCAGCGCACGTTTGGCTCGCGAAACTAATTTCGTCGTGCAAGGAAAATATTAGCCGAGATTTTTCGTTTTTCCGCTCCTGGATTCTGAAAAGCGCACAGTCTTTCTAAGTAAATTAGCTGGCGTACAATGCAGTTCATTTTGTATACTATCTTTCAGCTATCCGACTTCTCAGAAAACGGGTTTTATCCTCTTTATAAATGGAGGTGTCAATTAATATATTGAGAACGTCTACCAGATCAGCGTGATACCGATTTTGATCTTTATAACTATTAAATTTATCTTTAATCATAGAATCGATTGACGACCCTGTAGCCTATACTCGGATTTTTAATTAAACGAAGTAAACTGACACATCGAAATGTCATTTCTTTAAATAATATTGCCAACTTTCAAATCGTAGTGATTGTCTTTAGTTCTTAAAAACGATATAACTGATAATAATACCGGTAGTAAACGGTATTACAAATTGAAATTTAAAATAAACTCTTGCAAAACTAATAGTATCAATTTGTGGTCATTCGCCTTCTTACTTCCGATAGATTTTTAATTATTTTAGCGGATAGGGAAGATGATTTTACCAATAGAGACAAATTTCTACTAAAATATGTTGTTTCTCTATATTATAAATCTTACAATCTACTTACCGAATAGTAATATTATGTTTAGAGCGGTAACTACGAGTCTATTGAAAATTTGAAATTAACATAATAATTAATTATTTAACTGAATTAAATAAGTTGAATAACGAGATATTTTTGCCCCAGCACTATTTTTATTTCATTAAAAAGTGGCAACACTCGAAATGTCATTTTACTCCGTTTAATTAAAAATCCGAGTATAGTTGGTAGCGACCCTGCCTGCGACGCGAGGGGTCCCGGGTTCGATTCCCGGCCGGGGCAGATATTTATGTAACACATAAATATTTGCACTCGGGTCATGGGTGTAATTGTAACGTGTTATAGGTATGTGTAGTCCATGCCACCCGCGACACAGGTATCTAGTAACCTACTGGGGGGTATGAGTGTGTTAGCGTTTATTTATTTATTCTTATATTTAGAATACGTGAAAAGGGCTTTTTATATTGGCAACGAAATTAGGACCAGAAACTGATAGTGAGTTGGCAATTGGAACCATGGCTCTTCCTACCATCACTACGAACAGGGCGAAATGTTCATCAATCCGTACTAGATAAGCATTTTCTACGGCCTGTCCATTTCACATTGTCACAACAACATGCGCATCAACAATTTTAATTTTCAATTTACTTGCAATCCGTTACCTGGAGTCCTGGGACTCGAACAAAGATAAATTAGAAACAGAAGCTCCAATTGTCTGCAATCACAAACTGGGAAAGAACGACCGTTTTCCGCGTCACGGCTCACGGCGCACAAGTTTGCGCAATTAATCACTATATAAACAATATCGGAGAGAGAGCGGGTGTCGCTATAAAATAATAATTAATATACCATCGCCGGCCCATTAGTCGCCAACAGTTTGGAATCGAATAAATCCGGAGTGCGTCGTGTTGTACCTAATTGGTGCTTTGCGTAATTCGAAAACGAACCTGGGGGACCTATTCTTGCAATCTGCACATTATGTCTATTGCCGCGACCGCTCCCGTGTATCTAGGTCAAAATATCAGCATAAATAGCGAGTATTCGTTATGTACCTTGTTGTAAATATAACGTTTATTTCCTGTTATTTTTTATACCTACTGCCAATATAATAAATCTATTAATTCATATTTAAGAACTCACACACAGATTTTAAATTAGCAGTAGGAGATCTATTTAGATATTCTTAGTAAACTATTGCAATGTCTTTGAAGATATGAAATATTAGTTAGTAGACCATACTGGAATTTCCTTAGAAGGGTCCTGGTTTGAACCCTAGCGAGACGACAATTTGAATGATACTAAACATTTAAATGGGACTCTCATTTTATATTCCACAAAGTTTTTTTTTACTAAATGGCGATAAAGATACAACAAAAAAACCCGCAGTAAGTTTCACGATAAAAAGCGATTTATTCGATCCCATTTGTTCGCATATCAAACAATAAAGTTTACGATTTCCGATCTGGTTCGCCAAAATCCGTCCAATGGTGTTAAATAAGTAAAGGAAACTTTAGGAATACTTTTGATTATGTTTATTTGATTGAAACGAGGAGACAATGTAGCCATTTATTCAATGAGCTATTTCAAACGGATTGCATGCATACGTCCGTTTAAAACCGTACAAAAAGCACTATATTCCCCACATAAATTATTCACTTCTAAGCAACACACACTAACCATTTTTCACTATAGAGAAAAAGTAGAGAAACTCCACAAAAACACAACGAAACATACACTAAGTGCACACAGGAGCTTGAAATCTCGAAAACAAAACACTCTAGACCTTTTTCTTTAAACTCCAACCTGATAAGCACCTCTCATAACCGCCAGCGTAATTAGACACCAACACCCCACTACTCGTGCGTTTCTTTCCATTCGAAACACTGAAAGTAGGGGGCAGGAAGGGTCTGGGAAGTCTGGTCCACTCGATGCAACCGCCGGCCTAACGTGATCCGTCGAATTGTGTGAGATCGGTCGGGCGCGGTTGTTCTTTATGGGATCGGAGAGGGGGTGGAGTTCAATCGTTTCTGGTGGGAGTCGCTTTATACGCTCGAAGCTACTCGTACGAAGTTATAACGCACCGGCTGAGATAATGGATCGAGAATAACTCTGTAATCATATTTATTCGCGCCCGCGGAAGGTTTTACGCGAGAGGTGTGATCCGCATAGCGAGTGCGTACACATGAAAAAAAGGAAATTTGGAACACGAGAATTTTATTTCAGCGTATGATATCCATATTCCGCTTCATATGTTAATCAGGCGGCGAGCAAATTTTTTATGTCTAAATATTTAACGAAGATAAAGGAGGGTGCGCGATGGCGATGTGCGTTGATTTGACGACAGAAGTTTTCGTTTGAACACTTGCAAATGGTCGGTCTTTCACAAAACTTGGGTATATGTCAGATTTTAGAGATAAATCTTAAATCCTTAGTAGCGATTTGGAATAATTTTAAGGATTTGTGCTACTCCTACATACTCTACTACTCTCTACTACATACTCATACCTAATAATAAATGTGTTCCAGGTAGGTTCTTAAGGGTCACTGCTTTTTTATTTCTGTACTATTCCACCTGGGCCAGCCCCCTTGGTGGTAGGTGGTGGTAACCTTTTGGTGTTAGTAATGTCCGGCGAAAATCCAAAAAAAAATATAAATTTTACTTTGATACTAGCTCGCTCGCTTAGAACTCATTTAATTGAATTTAATATTTAAAAAATTATTTCTTAGTGCTCACTTACATCATGAAAGGACCCCCTGTACCAAATTTCAAGTTTCTAGGTGACTGTACCCAGGTTTGCCTTTAATATATCAATTTATAGATTAATAATTTATAGATAATTTATAGATTAATTATCAATTTATAGAACACGGAACTTAGACCACGCGTTTATATGGAGTTCGCCCGGTCGTACGTAGACGGAAACACAACTGTAGACATGAAGGAAACTTCCGCTCTGCACCAATATTATTGCAGGCTCCCAAATTCCCGCCCTGAAGTTATCGAAGCATCTGGCCCGATTGTTGTTCTAAACGAAACTTAATAGGTACTCGGAGCGTCAGAAGTAATTTTCTTCTCGGGATTGAATTTAAAAATCAAGTTTCACATTCGAGTGTTAATCCCGACGCTGGCATCTCGGAATGCTTATCTTCATCTCTCATATCTTACTCAATCGATCTGTCCTTTCCCATTTCCGAAAAGCTCCTTGTTTTTAAAGCGAACTCAAGTTTGTGATTGTGTTGTTCCGCGCTGATCCCTTTGCGGTGCTTAAACTTGCTTCTTTTTTTGCTGCGTTCGAAATAAACTTGTCAGTGGTGCTCGTAAGGTTGTTTTTTATTTGTGACGTATGTGACATGTCGTCAATTTTACTGACGTAGTTATCGTTAAGCAGGAGAGCGGTGGAAAGCCTGTTGTTCAGATTGTCGCGTCTTAACATCATATTTTCGATTGTATCTTGTCACTCGTTACGATTTCGCTTCTGTCAAGGTTATAGGTTGATAACGACTCACGAATGTGGATAAATCAGCTGTTTCGAGGCTAACCGAAAAGGGTTTCTTTTAAATTAAAGGATACAAGTATATTTTTTAATTAAAATCATATTACTGGTTGAAATGTTACTACGAGTATGAAGTAAAGGATTTATACGACACGACGATGTTATAATCTGTTAATTCATTTATTTAATCTAATATTAACGTTTGTGTTACTTAATTTAATTTTTAATATAAAGATGTTTTAATTTTTTTGTGATCCCTGGAAAAAAATATAAGGACAGACAGAAAAATTAATAAAATAGTATTCTATTGGCCCTACATTCAGATATAAATTAGTTACATTTTTACTATGTGTTTAGATGGAAAAGAGACGTACGATAATAACACGAAATAAGGTAATAACACGAAATAACTTACTCGTAGAATCTTTAATTTATAGATAAGTGCGCGCCTATAGCGATAAACTGAAACTTCGTTACCTAATTTCAGTACAGCAACAAAGAGAGGGAAAGTTGAAATGGCTTCGCACAGTTCAAGTTTAGATTTACAATTTTCAATAATTAATTTCTATATATAACGCCCGCTGTCTTCAATTTTGGGTAATCACTTAGAAAATCGCAACACCGAGTTATTTATATCGTATACTTAATTAATGGTAGAGCCTAAAGTTATCTCGGGGTATGACCATACCATTTCTTGTACCACTTGTAGATACTATTACTATCTATGTATTAATTGTTTTAATAGCAAGTGGGTTAGACTTTTAAAGGTGAACAACGTCATAGCAGCCCATCGGTTGTTGAATTAGAACGACAATGACGAAAAATGCTTCGTTTTATTTTACGGAAAAAGATAGCGAACGAGCGTACAGCGCCACCTATCCGCTGTTGCATTTTCACAGAAGGAGCACGTTATCAATAGATAGTAAGAGCCTAGAGTTGAAATGTAAGTTAATAACGTCAATGTAAAACAAACCGTTGACTGAGTTGATTGTTTTACTATCTCTGTTGGACTATCTTTTGCTGGAAAAATAAACGTAACAATTTAAAATCCAAGAAAATGTTATCGCAGTGCAGCCAGTCATATTCAGGTCGCGAAGAAATCAATGTCCCACGGAGCACGGAGCTGTCAGGAGCGCATCTGTCAGGGCTCGTTCCTTTCTGTCGATAACGGGTATTGGGCGTATACTACGAGTATACGGAATACGGAGATGGTATTTGAAAGGTTCGTTCAACTTTACCCGCTTTAAAATAATAGTTTAAATCAAGAACAAAAACAACGTTTTTTTATTTGGGATTTTTAATTAGTTTCCAAAAGTTTTGGTTATCTTTTAAAAGGGGAGCCCAGGAAACAATTATTTACTGTTTAACTTGTTTATTTAATCATTCAAACATACATCTTTTCCCATAGTAAAATATTCGTGTTTCCCTTTATGTCTTCATCTGACAGTTGTATTTTTAATATCCTTTTATAAGTAAACGGCCTGTTACTCCTTCTTATTGACATAATTAGTGATTGTCCAAAAGGAGTTCCTTACAGTCGGCCTTCCTGATACACTTCGCGACCCGCGAAGTTTAGTTCATCATTATATTCCATTTATTTAGCTGAAAATAAACTCACCTCTGAAGGTGATTTACTGAAAAGCAAAATTAAATTAAAACCAAGTCTTCTTAATGACTTGTTTAAGTAAGTCTTCTTAATGACCTACAACACCAAGTCTTCTTAATGACTTGTTTAAGTAAGTCTTCTTAATGACCTACAACACCAAGTCTTGTTAATGACTTGTTTAAGTAAGTCTTCTTAATGACCTACAACACCAAGTCTTCTTAATGACTTGTTTAAGTAAGTCTTCTTAATGACCTACAACACCAAGTCTTCTTAATGACTTGTTTAAGTAAGTCTTCTTAATGACTTACATGATATTATGTTGAACTTATAGTACTTGATCAAATACCAATATAAAATTCTTAATGGTTTATAACGGATACAGAGCTCGGTCGATTTAAATAGCTTATGACAATAATTGGTTATTAATCATTAATCATACTTCTTTAAGTTAAACAAATTAATTATGCTGACTTCTTAATGTCAATAAAATAAAAGTCGGACTTCTTAATGTCCATAATTAAGTTATAATACGGACTTCTTAATATCCGTGAATAGTTATATATTAATCAGACTTCTTAATGTCGATTAATGATTAATGCTTAATTAACTTCTTAATGTTAATCAATTTCATATATTTTATTGTGATATTTATAGTAAATATATTTTAGTTCTTATAATTATATAATTAAAGTTAATACAAGTAGCATGCTTTGAATTTGAATCATGAAACAATTTCAACTTATAAGTATTTGCGGTCACCATGATGACATTACATATAACGCCTCTCAAGGCTCAGAGGTACCTCTGTGTTACATAACAATATTGATTAAGATATTAAAAATCATTGTCATTGCTAATATTGCACCGAATCAACTAAGTCAGCAATAGCTGTATCTGTCTCCGAAGACAATAATTTTTAAAATCTTTAAAATTTAACGTCATACCCATGTCACTGATAATACGAAAAGGCAAACGTTTTTGGTTATTAATCAAAGCAAATATAACATATTTATAACTTATGTCACGAACAGCCTCCGATCATATATAATTTATACTCATTTTGTTAGGGTAAATAAATCAATAATAGCAAGAACGATCATATTATTAAGTTTTATTACATTGAGATAGGACCAGCGAGCAGAAAAAGCATTGAGGCCGCCCTCTCATAGAAATAGTCATTCTAATAAGGTACCAAATTAGTCACGTGATCCAAACCGCAAGAAGTTCCTAATTTAAACTTATTCTTTGACGCGTAACTCCAGTGGCTCCATTCTTGAAATTGAGTCTGGCGACGAACACTCCTTTGGAGCCATTTTCGTGCGACATAGCAAAATTTGGTATTTTTTTAATCATTCGTCTACTACGACGAACGATTACAACGTCATAACCATTCGACAAGCCAGGCGATTAATAAAATAAATGTTATTAATTTTCACTTTGTCAATAGAAAGTTGAACGTTTTAAGTGTTTTGATCACCAAGTGAAACGCACGGGACGTTAGGAACCTTATAAATTCAATACACTTCAAAAAGTGACAACTACGGAGACGAATGGTTCTAAAATGCACAAAATCAGCATAATGCAATTTAAGGCGTATGCAACGACCAAACCAACGTACGCTCGTCGCAAGACGCCACTTCAAAAATAGAGCCACAAGCCAGGCGTGAATGTCTTGCAGCGTAACCATAGTAACTGTCACAATCATGATACTTTTAATGCCGTAAGGAACCAGTGAAATGAACTGTTCATAAAAATAACATATTTTTCTTCATAATAGTGAAATATAATTATTTTATTCTCATCTCTTTATTAAACTATATAAATCTGTATGTAGGCAATGAAATCCAATTATTACTCGTAAACTAAATAAAAATTGTTTATGTTTTATAACACAAGTACAATTCAATAGCGCTATTATATATTATGTCCTCAAGAGACTGAACATCACCTTACTTATCTTGAAAAATGGGTTTGAATGACCCGCATTCATACCATAAGTACATAATTAAGAAAAGACATTATTATATAAAATCAATTAAATGAAATCGACTAGAATTATACGCCAGTCTTAAATGGTAACCACAATGTGAGCAAGGCAACCGCACATGCCTGTGTTGTCATTAAAAACCCTAACTAAAGATATATCCTTTTTCTTTTATGAAACAACCATACAACACAACAAACACATACACATACAAATACAACAGACACATACAAATGACTCCCATGTAAATTAAAGACATGGATATGCCAACGAATTCTCGTTAACGATGATGTGAATGCCGATGTATTAAGATTTTGATCAAAAGTATACGCCGCCTGTTACAAGTATCTTGAAGGGCATTGGTTATATCTGTAAATGAATAAATATAAGCAAAACATTTGCTAGCAATGAATTCAAGATTCTGTTTCTTTGTCAGTGATCTGCCAGTATTTGATTTGATAATGTTTCGTAAAACAGATTCGGAATATATATTACTACCTGGCACGGGACAAGTTGTAACACATAAAAATTGATTCATTCATGTATACCTATCAACCAACATCCACCATCATTACTACTATCGTAAAACAGAGAGGTTTTAAAAACAAACGTACAACTATTAAAATTGCATATAATTTAATAAGAATTTGTTTCATTTGGCATAGTAACATCCATGAACACGAGCAATAATTTTACGTTTTAATTAACGTATTGATGTATTTACTCATAAAAAGTGATACCATTATTCTTTAAACGGTGCTCTGAGTTGTTCTTGCACCATTTCACAACACATGGGGGCATTTTGAGCCACTAAAAGCGTGAAATTGTTCAAAGGTGCGCTGTCAAGAGCGTCAGACAAAAGTACTCTTTGGCGTCAGAGAACTGACTGACGTAGCAGTGGTGCCGCACCGCCTACCGCGGCTCCCGTTTCGTGGGGTCATTTTTGATCGGTAGTTACACTTCTATGCATTTATTGTTCGCTGGGTAGGACGATTAAACAATGAAATTATTTTTATAATTTTTAGCAATAATTTAACGCGCTCTATAAAATCAAAATGATAACGGCACCGATACCTCAAGCACTACCTATTGTTGTAAACTTCCCCTTGTGGTTCCATTCGGATAAAGCATTTGTAATAAAACGTCATCTTCATTCCTTGAATAGGTTACATATATTTGTTCACACGCTATTTACATTGAGAATGTCCTCCTATTACATAACTATTGTCGGTGCACTATCTACATTTCTCATAACTAAGTATTATTCGATATTGTTCACGATAAATGTACACTAACACATTTTACTCTTAATTATTATAGATCTTAATGTTACATTGGTACATATGTCAAGAAACCTCCGTCGCGTTCCCGCCATAATGCCTTTTTTATATCCAGGGTTGCCAACGTCAAAACATAATGTTCTAATTATCTGTCGCTGCTTACATTTATTGCCATACTTTTTATCAATAATTAATAAATTAAATTAGAAAATCATGACACTATCAGGTAGGATATTACGCTTTTAACATAACACTGTCAAATCGGCATGATTTTCAATCCACCAAATCTATTTATAACGATATTAGGAAAGACTTTTTTTTTGAGCATGTGACTGACTTACATTTGTTTACCAAGACCTACCAAAATTTAATAAACCGTACACATTATGACAATCATAGGTAAATGTCAATAGTAACATAATATTTAGAGATAGATTTATTTATCTAATATTTGGTGTATCATGCATTACTTGTCACCTGTTCAATTTCGAGATTTTAACTTCAAACACTCGTCTTTAGTATGACCAGTTTTATTACAATAACTACATTTTTTTTATTTTTAGTAAAACAATCACTTTCAACATGACCCCGTCTCCTACAAAATGAACAGACTAAATTGTTTTTATCACATTTGCTTTGTACTTTAGTCATACATTCAGATGTAATATAGCCAAGACCCTTACAAATGTAACTTTGAGGTTTGTCAGTGTAACTGACTTCTTTCTGACGTTCAGCTTCATTTAGAACCGGGTGAGCAAATGATGATAAATATTTCTAGAGCGTTGGAGGATCGTGACATCTAGCAGAAATAGCGCCAACTTGTATCAAATCATTGTTAAGAGTTCCTATGATAGCTTCCGCAATCAGTGACTCGGGTAATTCACATGCGTTACTTATAGCTAATTTATTATAAAAGAATTGTATATAATCTTAATCAAAGCGTCTTAATGCATTGACCAAGTCTCGCATCATATTCAATTTACTACGATTGGAAGGAAAAGCTGTTAAAAGCATTGCCCTCCAATCGGACCAATTTAAATTTGATTCACATAATTGCTCATACCATAGTCGAGCATAACCCTTCATCTTAGAAGCAATTAAATTTAAGTCTTTTCATCCCAACCATACATATTAAAAATGCCTTCTACTTTTCTTATCCATTGCTCCATAGTGGTTATTGATGTTTGTGGGTCAAACTCTGGCAATGGATCACTACGGCCCACATATCGAAAAGTCGAAGAACACGATGATGGTCCGGGCATAAAATAAGTATACCCCGGTAATGATATATTTTGTCGAGATGCATCATTATCATGGCTTTCAGCCAACGACTGTGTAATATGTGATGGAATTCTGTCATTGTTGGATACCACCTGATCGACCTTATTGGACGGTGTTGATGTAGACGGTACCTCATTAGGTTCAGATAATTTACGGGTTTCGACCGCCTTCAATAATTTACGGCGTAAATAAGCTTCCCGATTATCATCATTATTTTTACATTTCTTATGACGGCCCATTGTTCGTGTTTAAAATTTTCAACTTTGACATAACAAAATCTTTACTCAATTCAAAGTATGTAAATGCATTTTATCAGGACTTACGTGAGTTATTTCCCGCTTCTGAGCTAAAAGGGGAGCCCAGGAAACAATTATTTACTGTTTAACTTGTTTATTTAATCATTCAAACATACATCTTTTCCCATAGTAAAATATTCGTGTTTCCCTTTATGTCTTCATCTGACAGTTGTATTTTTAATATCCTTTTATAAGTAAACGGCCTGTTACTCCTTCTTATTGACATAATTAGTGATTGTCCAAAAGGAGTTCCTTACACTTTGTATCAGTGTGTTCATTATATTATTTTACACCTTCCAAATATTCAAAGAAACGCTTCTTAAAATTTGTTATCCATTTGTTAATTCTTTTAGGTTGGTACTTTTACCCGAGATCCATCTACTTATATTTGAAAAAAAACCTACACAATATACAAGCACATAAATATTCTTGTTCAATTTTAAATTCGACAAAAAACGCTTAAAACATTCAGAAGTATCCACCAACCCGCATTGGAGCAGCGTGGTGGAGTATGCTCTAGGCCTCCTCAGTAATGAGGAGAGACCCGTGCTCAGTAGTGGGCCATTAGTGGGTTGTAGCTTAGCTTTTATCCACCATATAGAATTCCCTTAGCAGAAGGAAGTCATTGGTGCATCGCAAAACTATAAAAATGTGAATACGAATGAAATATAATATATTGCAGAAACTTAATTTACTTTTGCAAAAACTGTTACTGTTGTCCAATTTTACCCAACATAAGGGCGCATTCATGTAGAACGCTGGTTACCGGCGCTGATCTGCCAGCGCTTATCGGTACTGGTCCGTCGAGATAACCTCTACATAAAGCAAGCTTGTATAAGCAGGAGCTGGCTGACAGTCTCTCTGAATCATTGATCTATAGGATTATGGATTAGACACTAGAGCAAAAATAGCGTGCCTGACAAAATTTTAGTGAAAAAAAAAACATGGCCGCTTTTGATAGTGTTGTGCTGTGCGCACTACGTGGACGGAAACAGTATCGGTATTTAGTTTAATGACTTACGATACAACAGCAATAAAACATGTCGTTAGTTTTTTTTTCATTCATTTAAAACACCGACTGGATATAATATAACAATTTGGGTATTGTAGGGATGTCTTTAGGAAGACACTGACAGGTCTCAGACAGGTAATACGCGCATGCGAGCTGGCAAGCGCATGGAACATAAGATTTCTTTGCGGTGTCTTCTCTAGTACTTTAGTACATATAGTATCAATGGTCTACCCGCGCTTATAGGAGCAGGTCGGAACTTGTCGGCGCTTATCGGGGCTTATCGGCGCTGGTTCGGCACAAAGTATAGAGACTACCTGCGCCGACTACCTGCGCGGATAAGCGCCGGTAAGCGCCGATAAGCGCTGGCAGATCAGCGCCGGTAACCAGCGTTCTACATGAATGCGCCCTAAGGACTGTTCTTCCTTTATCAATTCATCGAGCTTTGCAGCTATAAATAAATTATTTCAAAAATGGAATTCTCTGTTCGGTATAAAATACGGCCAACGTACCTACGTATACCTACGTACGTGACGTATACGGCGGTGATAACGCACGCTATACAATTTCTGTTAACGTTGTCTTAAACAGATATGTATGAGCCAGCAATTAGCCAAGCGACGGTTCGCTGTCTGTAAATAGCTTACTCCTCAACGTAAACTCCTCTAAGTAAGTTATGGCTCTGTGCGTATTTGCCTTGCGCACACTTGTCTCACCACGCTCGAGTAAGCGACTTGCTATACCTATACCAAAGATGTATTAAATATCTAAATGGAACATCGAATCCGCGAAAACGTGTCAAAAAGTTGTGGCCAACTCTTGGCCACAACTTTTATATCATTACGCACAGATTACGCACACATAGACAATAAATGAACGCGAAAAACATCGCCTACACGCACACATGCTTGATAATGTTGCCATGTTTTTTTTTTGTTTTCGTTGTAGGGTGAAGCTCAATCTAGTTATTTAAAACATCATTGCTATATACATATAAAATAGGGTACACAACCATAAACCTATAGAGGGAACTATAGGTTTACCTGGGTTAGGAATATCATGATCAATACAAAAAGAAACACGCCCAGACTAAGAACAGAAACTTAAAGCTTTAATTATGTATGTTCTCATTTAAGTGACTTTTTTGTCTTGTTTGAGAATACAGTGTCTATAAACCTAAACCTAAAGCCAACATTCAAACTACCGCCGCGCTGGAAATCAAATCCGCAGCCTGCAAGCATTGCTGTACTGCAAGAAGCTCATTCCACAGCTTGCAATTTGTGGCAATCGTGAAAATTAAAATAATATTTTCACGATATTATCGTGAAAAACCGACCGTAGACGTTCGCCACGAGTCCAAGCGATGTAGATGGAACATGTTGGCTCGATAATTGATTTATCCGTCACACGCTATTCGCCTTGAGTGCAACACAGCCCGTAGTGACGCTCGGCCCCGTGACGTCACAGCCGCGCCCCCTCCACCGACTGTGACCTGTTTTCGTCATCTGCAGTTTGATTTCCACGCAGATGTGACGAATTGGACTGCCACGCTCATTGAGCGTCAACTCAACATATTTTAACTCGATAATTGGATTGAACAATGTTTCAAATTACAGGGCCGATGTTTAGGACTATTTTTCAGATGATTGGGTCCTTCATTGCGTTTCAAATTATTGGACTCATTTGTTTGTGTTGTTTCAAATTATTGGATAGCGATTGTCACAAACGCTGGGAGCCGGTGCAGTCCGGGTAATACCAGATATTTGCAGCAGTTGAATCTATTGGTCACATTGAATTGGATAAGAGAATTTTTTTTTTGGCCATTTTTTTTCTCCTCCATTACAAACGAATATAAAAGGCACCTTTGCAAAAATGGCGGTAGATTCATATAATGGCATTCACAAGCGTATTTGTAAATACCTACGTGAAATAAACGATTTTGAATTTGAGTTTGAGTTTGAGAATATAATTAAGGAAGTACAGGAATAAACCTAGTTTTGTTACGTGTCATATATATTATTTAAATGAATAAGATGTACAATAATAATATTTTAGCATGTTTTCAAAGTTTTCACTAATTTTTTTAGTTGATTATAATTATGCAGGTATACTGCGTTTTCAAGCTTGCTACTTGAAACTTTTAGTCAATATCGAAATGTTATAAACGTACTCATGCTTCAGAGAGGATATTAAGCCGTCGCAAATAGAAAATACAGATTAAGAGAAGACCTCTTCATCTCACTCTCACTCTCTCTGTACTGGAGCCGCATGGAGGATTTCGCACATTGCGAGGATACCTCGTACTCTGCAATGGCCTAATAACAGCTAAACAAATACATAGTTCAAAATTTTCAAATGTTCCTGCTAGAACTCTATTTCATCCATCCATTTTCTTTCTTTCTTTGTTTCTTTATTTGCAGCCTATTGAAAATGCCCTTCATGTTACTGACATCCATTACAAGGTTGAATGCTTACTATCAGACTCATCTGCACATTCGTCGGCTATTTACAATTCAAATTGGTTGAAACCAGGATTATTTATACACCAATAAAAAGCAAACACTAGTTGAAGGAATAATCACGAATAGTCCTTTGACGATCTGCACCGGATATAGAACGGTCGAAACAAACACTTGTTTCTACAAAATAACTTGAAACCTGTGCACTTACTTTCAGCGCAGTAAAGCCCGGCTCTGCACCGGGCGCTCCGTAATTCAATTGTGTATTCAAGTGACAATTTTGTAGCTAGCTGACTAGCCTCCGAGCCTTATACTGAGAACGATATAGACCAGGTGGCTGTAGCTAACATGATGTAAAGAGAAAGTAAGATTGTACCACCTCGATTCGTGGCAGTCGTCAACTGTGCCCAGAGTGCGAGTTTTAAGTGACAATACGCGCTCGCAACGTAAATGCGAATTTGTATGGGATCCAAACAGAAACATTTACGTCCGCTAGGTGGCTCTGCTTCGATCCCATACAAATTTTAGCTAACTCGCAGCTACGTAGCGAGCGCGTTATGTCACGTAAAACTCGAACTCAGGGCACTTTTCGTGATTCACGCACATTCCTTGCCACGGACCAGAGTTCTATGGAACGATCTTTCAAGTTTTTCCTCCGCGCTATGACATGTTTTTTTTAATCTTGTATTATTTGGCCCTTGACTTTGTAAATCCCACTGATCCAATCCCACCTGATTTTAAATGGCAAAGAAGTCTTAAAATTGTAGAAGAGCGCTAACTTAGAAAAATAAAATAGCATTAGGTAGAAGTCGGGTGAATCGGGGGAATGCCTCGAATAATGTAAATCATATAATGAGCAGTAATTATCACTTTTTGTATTTCTCGTGAAGAAATGAGCAACTAAGTCATCATATGGCGATTGAGACTCAAATGGACAAAACCTTAACGCGTTCGTATTCGGCTGCCATAAATCGTAGGCGCGTTCGACCGTGTCAATAGTTGGATGCTATCGGGAAGTGAATGCTTCGGAGAGTATTTAATCAATACTAGTTGTTATGGGCACACAGTAGGCAATGATTAAAACCATCAGATCCTTTGATACTCGAGTGTACACTGCAATACAATCAATATTGGGCACAGGTACCGTGGTAATAGCGTTTGTACCTCCACGTCAGTGCAACATATATGTATGTCCTTCACGCGAGCCTGACAATTTATAGTGACATTTTGCAACCGATATTCCGGAGTGACACAAATTGCAATTTGCTAAAGTGTTAAATTGTCTACTTTTTACCTACCCATCTACTGTAAACGGAAAAGTAGAGATATATTCTTTTATAGATACCTACACGCAAAACTACTTAACTATTTATAATTAGAGAATGGTTGGATAAAGAAAGAAAGGTAGAAGGAATACCTGCTCCGATTATTCCTCGTATAGGTGTTGGGGTTTGCGCTCTCCGTTCCTCCATTATCCACCATAATGATGATTTTCTTCTTGTTTAATACCGAAATTCACTCGCACGGCACATGAACTTGATATTTTACTTGATTTAGGCGTAGTTAAGTAGAAATTGCAACGAAACCGAAGGGTAACAATGCAGCTCGACCTGACTTGTCTCTCGCGGTTGTCGCAACCGTTTTTCTTCGTCTACCCCCGTATGGGAATATTGGATGACGGATATATAGGTGGGCATAAAGTGCGTTCAGAAATAAACTTATAAACAATAGATATCTTAAGAAGTATCTTGATCGTCAGATGGTTAAGAACTATTTAATTTAACACTTAATTGAATACAACGCTGTATAAAGGACAATAAATTACAATCTTAAATCCTCTTGAGTACCAAATTAAGCACATGTCAAACGTACATGACTTACACCCTCAATGCGATTAATAGCCGATTAAATATTGTAATAGCCGATTAAATAAAATACCCGATTAAAGTTTATCGTCGTTAGATTCATAAATTCATGTAAGGTTGATAAACCCAACATTGTAGATACCCAGATACCATGTAAGTAACAAACAATAGAATGACATCCAATAACCAGGTCGCTGTCGACATTGGTTACAGCAGTCGATTGATACAAGGGCTACGTTCTATACCTGGAGTCGAGTGCTCCGTATGCAATGTCCATTCAGTGTCGTGTCACGGCCGCCCGCCGACCTTACCCGCGCTGAATTATTTATAGCTTGCTCTGCACAGCATGGTGGCTTAATTAACTGCAAGATGGAGCTCTATGACCCGCTCTCAGGATCGGAAGGTACCTAGTACCTACTGAACGAAAGGTTTCAGTGATGTAAGGAGCTAAACTGCTCGTGTAGTTGTCTAATATACTAGATTTCTCAGGATATGTCTCGGCTTTTGGACTCCTGATCGATTTTTAAAGTTTAGATTAAAAATTACTACATTTAAAATTGGAATTGGTATTCCACTTTCCTCATTGAATTTCTCAAAGCAATCAATTCAATGCGTCTAATTTAATCATTTTATTAAAAACATAAATAGGTATAAAATTTTATTTTGTAACTCAAAATAAATAAAGTTCGGTTTTTTGGGTTCTAAACTTTAGTAAACTTTAGTAAAGTTGCCTGCATACAAGTGACATCGTAAAAAAGGGGTTTTTTGGTCCACGATTTCTCGATTACTTAACAGGTATCAGTTTTATAGTTTTTCAAGTATTTTCGGAATAAGTGTTTGATGCTGACTCGCATTTGACTGTTTTTTTTATTAAAGTAAATATCCAGCAAATTGACATAGCTTAAAATTTTAAAGCGATATAATGCTTCATGTAGTATGAAGCATTATTTCGTGTTGATTCAGCAGAGCATTCCATTTAATTCTGATAGCTATAAATCCCAACAAAACAAATATACACTGTGAATTAGAACTCAATCAATTTATTCGTTCGTAAATTAAACGATCCGGCCGATATACGCTGTTCTACTAAATACCTATCTGAAAATAAATCACTGACCGCTTAATGTATTATGAATAAACGACACGAATAAATAAAATGTGAAAACTCTATATCTCTATAATTCGAAATTGTATGCAGATATAGGTGTTGAATTATGACTTAAATAGCAGACAAACAAGCAGACGAACAACAGCTAATAACAACAAATAAATGTAAGACCTCGGAAGTAAGTAACAATATTATTCCAGAAATTCTGCTTTTTATCGTCGATAACTTGGAAGCCCTTTTACCAATCTTTTGCACACCTGTTAATTCCGCTAAGAAGATTATTTATCAAACCAATCACACAAATCACTCATTACGTCGTTAGTGTTAAGTACTTAAGCTCATGCTCGTAGGTAAGGCTTGCGTTCAACCTAAGTGATTTTGATAAATACATTATAGTTGATCACACCATGTAAGTACATAATATTCATAGTCGTTGAATATAGAATATAGCATTCGTATGTTTATAATGGTCTATTTTAGTGTAGAAATAAGAACGATTAAATTCAATTATTTCAATTGATTTTATTTGACGTCACACTAATAGAAAGTTTTGATTTTTTTATCTTATATTATGTGTTGTATGATTGTGTGTTCAGGAGCCAGGTATTTCACTACCAAAAATTACACATATTTTATAAGCATTGTCTTGGATGGATTGTGTTGGCTGTTTTATACTTACATCTGACATGGACATTCTTACACCTCGTATTACACTAAGGATAAATAGAGCACTAATAAATAATCCACGCTATTCCCCGCATCAATCTCTGTAGACGCGAGCCATTGTAATATTCATCTCTTGAAGAACATCTGCATGCATAAGTCTCTGGCAATCGCGGCAGCCAACGTGGCGGAAAATACTCCAAATATAAATGAATGCACACACCGACTGTAACGCGAGGATTGTCAGATGTGACGTCGTTTGTTACGTCATAGTGCACGCTGTTTGCGGCACCAAAAGAATATTTTATTTCTATTATAAAAATGCTAAATCAAATAACGGCTGTTGTGCTTTGATTTGAAAGCAGCGTTTTTCTTGTTGTCTACGAAAACCGTTTTTAATTTTGTTAGGATGGTGAACGCGACTGTCACCCATGGGCATCAGGACCACCAAAGCGTCGAGTCGGTGGGTCTTTGAGTTCATTTTGTGCCAATTTCTCCTAGGCGTGGTGTTCGGAGATCACTGGACTCTGTATGACACAATTAACCCCGAAGGTATTTTAGGCTCATATTATGGTTGTTTGAAGTCCACTAGCTTGCTACCATACTCTAGCATTTGGATACTAAACAACTAGTCATGTTCCGATGGTGTGAGAGCCAGTTTTTCTTCCTTTCTTGGCTTTCCTTTATTGCTGATTTCTATAATCAACGTGACAACTTACTATCATCTATCTCGTCTACTTGTCTATTGGCCATTAAAAAATAGAATATAACTAAGTGTAAAAACCAGTAGGTGACGTATCCCCAACGTATCTTCCCCTAAATAAGTCGAACTGTTCAAACCAACAGTAATAGTAACAGCAAATGAAGTGAAGCGAAAGCCTTGATTATTAATGTATGTATTGCGCGACAAGGTAACAAACCGAGACAAGGAAACAAATTAAGATTTACGTCGGTTGACTCACGGAGCGGCGCCTCCCTAATTGTTATCGTTTATTAATAGCTTGGACGTTCGGGAGCGGACCAATGTCGTGATTGCGGTAATTCGAAAACTTTTGCAATAATTCACCTGTTTTGGGGTGTGGGACCCATCCATCTTGAGCCTGAGCTAACCTCCTCTGATGTTTTTTAATTATTTAATTAACGAGCACACAGCAGCCTTCTGCTGCATCTATGACGACTTTGACCAGCCCAGACGAAGACTGAAATCAGAATGCCTGTGATTACGGTACTTCCTGTGATTAAGGTATATATTGCAGATTGCCGTTAAAATGCCGTAAAAATATTTTGCTTACAAGCTAAATTGGAAGCGCTCATAGCCCGGCGGCTTGCGTCGATCCTATGCGATCGAAAAAGTTAAGCAACAGCGGGCGCGGTCGGTAGTCGGATGGGTGACCGCTAGTGGCAATAATTTCTTGAGCGCTTCCGTGCTTCGGAGGGCACGTAAAGCCGTCGGTCCCGGTTGTTATCGATTGATAGCTGTCGTTAAGCCATGTCGGAGGCCTTCGGGCAGCTTGAAAACTTTCGACACTGGGTTGGCCACTAACCCCTCCACCAACCAGCATTGGAGCAGCGTGGTGGAGTATGCTCTAGGCCTCCTCCGTAATGAGGAGAGACCCGTGCTCAGTAGTGGGCCATTAGTGGGTTGTAGCTTGGCTTTAAGCTTTAAGCTAAATTGAACTGTGACTGTGTGTTTAGTGGGAAGCGGTAATTCTATATTCTCGGCTGCTCAGATTTAGGCTAGTTTGTGGATTCAGAAGAGAGTGTAGAGCGAAAGTTGATCAGTTTGTTAGTGTTAGGATGTATGAGGACTACGGCAGTGATTACTATTGTTATTTGTTCTAAGTAATATTCTCTTTATATTCTTTTCAGAGCATTCCGGGTCTCATCAATCCTTTGAAGAACTAATAGAGTAATCAATAAAACTGTTTAAGAAGTTTCATACCCGCAGAACAGTTCCGATATGTCATTCCGAGCACGCTCACCGCAGTCTTCGAAGTTAAGATACCCGCATGTGGCAATTAATAAATTAATTATTCACTTGCTTCATCGTTAAGCGAACATCTCTTGCATATTGTGCAAGTTAAATGTTGTGCGAAATTTTAAAGAAAATTAATATGAAATGAATAGAACTTTGTAAGTTGTCTTTAAAAAAATTGTATGGAGGATAGATAAGATTCTCCATACAAAAAAGCACTGTGTGTAACGGTACTATAATAGTTTTTTGCAGCAATATTATAATGTTATTATTATATTGTATGGCGCAATGGCTATCTCGCCGGATAATCGTTCTAAGGGTCCTAGATTTGATTTTGATCCCAGCGCTTACGACTTAACGCTTACCCACTCATGTCCTGCACTAAATCGTGGGTGGCAGGAACATAAATTACGCCTCACTAACACCCATGACCTGGGAACTAACGTCTATAGCTGCCCCAGCCGGAAATTGAACCCGGAACCCCTCGGTTTGTAGACAGGCACTACCAACTAGGTTATGGGATCGTCAAATCAAACACTTGAATACGAGGAGCAGAAATGTAACAAAACATACAGACAAATAGCCCATAACTGTGTAAAACTGTGAACTGCAGTTGACTGGCTAGTTTCTGCCTACCACAAAACAGGACAGAGAACAGGCCTGGTCGTAAAACCAATACCTTCTATTTGGAACACTTTCGCTCCACAGGGTAGCAAACAGCGTTAAATGGAGCGTCCCCGTTAACTGAATCTGCAGCTGCCTTGACAGATAACGGAGCATTCTGAATCAGGCCACAGACTTAAAATAGAATTGCGGAGCTCACGGTACAACTTGTACCAATATTGAACCTGTACTGGTTTTCCTGTCGTGGATTTGCGTCTGTTAATCTATGTACTTCATGGGTAATTGCTTTGGAAGTAGCTGAGCGAGCTGATGTTAGGCCCTGTCTGATGCTATAAAATAAATAAATAAACGCTAACACACTCATACCCCCGCAGTAGGTTACTAGGTACCTGTGTCGCGGGTGGCATGGACTACACATAATATAACACATTACAATTACACCCATGACCCGAGTACAAATATTTATCTGCCACATAAATATCTGCCCCGGCCGGGAATCGAACCCGGGACCCCTCGCGTCGCAGGCAGGGTCGCTACCAACTAGGCTACAGGGTCGTCCATAAATAGATTTTTGAAATTTTTTCATTTTCATCCTCCATTCCAGCCCCTTGGGGTTTGGTTTTTGAAAAAATAGGTAGCCTATGAACTATCTTCCTGAGACAATTCATCGAAATCGATTTTGAAAACAAACATTAATTCCCTATTTTAACCATTTAAAGGTTATCCATAATCTCTACATATGTAAAGTAACAAACAAACACTGCAATACTCAGCACAGCTGCAAGATAAACCAATTTAGCCGCGATCAATGTCCAAGTCATTAATAATGCACATAACGTCGTTATCCTAATTATAATCGATTTAGACTCATTTTCAATTATAAATAATTAATTAGGCAATGCTTGATTATCCCATTTGATTGTACATATCTGATACTAGTTGTTGCATTCGGTTTCGTCCGGGAAGAAGTACTTTTGATCGATTTTTATAAAAATCATCCCTAAATTAACCTCTTTAGGGGTGGAATATGGAAAAATCCGTTCTTAGCAGACGTCTACCTACTATAAACTACATATTTTTAAGCCTATTTTTAAAGGGGCAGACTCATAATACACGGTTTTTTATATAAACAAAAAACATAATATATATCTACCTAAGGCTAGATAATGCAAATGAAACGAACCCATTTGAATCCAGAAAACAATAATTTAATAATTTCTCTCAGTTAATACGCAAAACAACAATTTCTTTACTGTCCCTTTCATTTACAACTTCCGATAATACCTTCCCGTGGCTCGTTATCAGTCAAGGTGGGAGTGCTGTACAATCTATTTCAGGGCGACCCCTACCGGACGATTTTAGTATCGTTACATTCAAGGCACAGTCGCGGTGAAAGTGATCTAAATATATATCGGCGAGGCAACCCTGCTCGTGTAATAATTGAAAACATCGTAAACTAATTAACAGTCGCGGTAAAAGGTAGGTATTTAAATAATTTTACACATTCTATCAAACAATACCGCGCATGCAATTATTTATAGTTAAAACATCGAAAATGTTTAACTTTTTTACAATTATTGGACTGACAACAGTTTCGATTCCCAACGAGGTTAGTATTTGAACAATGGGTCTCTGTCTCGATCCAAGGAATATTGTGGAAACAAGAAAATGGTATAATAACATTAGGTTTTATCGTAAAATTTTATACTTAATTATTAATAGGCTTATACCTTATTGTAAAATAAACTAAAAATATATATTAAGAACGCATTGAAATTACTTAGTCTGACTTGACATCAGTCGATACTTGATAATATAATGAGGCAATAAGTTACAAAAGTTGAAACAGTAACAAAGGTTATGTATAACAACTGCTGAAAAGATTCAACTACTGGATATTAGGTGCGCGGCGGTAAACCCAAATTTGCAAAAACGCAGATAGCAGCTAGGAACACGTTACCGGGGGAACGCTTAGCGAACTTTTATTTTACGGCTACTTCTACACGCCGGCCCAGCCGTGTTTTTGCGGTTGTTTGAATAAATCCAACGGATTTCGTCGCGGTCGCGTCTAACGACGTATTAGCTGCTTTTTATAAATACGCAAGTTTAAAGTTGCTCAGTTCTTAGAAGGAAGTGAAGATTTTTCAACGTAAGTGTTGCAGCCGCGAGTAAAACGTGACAGCTGAGAGAAACAGCGCTCAGGCAAAAGGCGAGACAAATTCGGATTCCCGTTCCTTGGGTACTCAAATTTAGGAGTAGGATTGATGTTACATATAAACAACGCATAGTCAGTTATACTAAAATTGAATTCAACCAGCCATGCAACCAGCAATGTTCACAGGCGAGTCTTGCATTTATGACTGTAATGTAAAATACTGTTACTGGTACAAATGGATTTTAAGAACAAACCTAAACCATCCTCCACAAAATTCTTCCTCAAAATAAATTATTTGACCAAAAATAGCCGACTTCAATATCGACCAGTAATATAAGAAGTTAAGTAGTTGCCTATTATAAGCTTATGGCTTTCCTTCGATTTCCTTGTGATTGCTTCAGCAGATTCTAATTTGGCGACCATTGGAAAACGTTGGAAGTACGCTCATTTAAATGAAAATGAACGAAATCCATTATGAACTTGAAGATGCAGCGTCAAATTCGATAAAGTGACCCGTCAATGCCTGCCCGGCGAAGTGTCTGTTCCTGTTGAAATAAACACCAAATGACATCTTTTGTCGACAACAATAACCGGTGGACAGAGCTATAGAAAGTTTAAGGACTGCCGGGTTCTACGTTTAGATAATAATAACGCGAGGTTAGCTTCAGTAATTTAGTTCGTGAGATAATTAAATAACGCTGTACAGAGCTCGCCCTCATTTTAACTTAGCAGACAATTTTGTAGATATTTCCAAAGCTGAATTTTGCACCTGTTAGTTACACATAGGTACGTCTACTCGGCATACATTCTGTACAACACAGCATATTATGTTATAAACGACCCTATTAGTTTATTAAGTAAACAGGGCCCTCCCCTACATTTTCAAGTTAGATCTCAAGAAATAAAACTTTTTGATGCTGTTAATCATTAAGCGCACTGGTGACCACTTACCCACCATCACTAAAACTTCCACCTACCAGTTACTTGACATTCGCTTATTTTTGTAAATAATACGAGTATAAAGAAACCGAGCCATACTTTTAATTTCACGCGCTATACACATGCATGCCACTGCAATTTGTAAGACTAGCAGTATGGGAGTGTCCGATATGCGATCCCTCTCGGCTTGGAGGTATCCTCTCCGTTACTATTAGAACAACACAAAGCGAATCGAACCGCTCGCATCCGACGGCTTGTATCAATCGCAAGTGATCGATAAAGTTAAGCTACGTCGGGCGAGATCCGAGCTAAGATTGGTAAAAGTAAATTTTACGAGCAGTTCCCCTTTTACAGTGAGACATGAAACTTTACAGTTTCAAATCAGATTTATTTTCAACTAGAGAACCGCCCGCGCTTCGCTTCGGGACCCGTAGGTAACAGCCGCGTAGGTCTCGCTCCCGTAGGAATTTAGGCTAAAAAGTAGCCTACTACTCGCTCTCTTCACTCCACCCTGTCTGAGGTGTGTGGAGCCCTCGGGACAGTTAGTTCCCCTTTGGGGGTGTCTCTCGCGGCCCGTTAAAACGGGCCGGTCCTTGGGTTGGGCCCTAAGGCCCTTGGTTGTCCATCTGTTGTTAACCAATAGGTCAAGTCCGGTGAGTGGTGGCCTTTTTACAGGCCACAGAGTCTTAAACGGGATGGAGTTCATCTTCGCGCCGCCCAGGCGATCGAGGCCCTACCGGGTGAATCCCGCTGGTGGGAAGCCCAGCAGGAGCCTATCAGCGCCGGGCGACGACTTACGAAGCCCCAGTATCAGTCAGTGCTAGGCCCGTCCCGCGCAACCAGCAAGTCGCGCGGGAAGGCCCAGCGGTCCGGTGGACGGGTGTGGAGCGGCACCAGGTCCTGCAGATGCGGGACCCCGACGCGTCGACACGCCCGAACATGTTGCGTGCCAATCTCTCGATGAAGTCGTCCAGGCTCTCGACTCGAAGGTGAGATCTGGATGACTGTGTTCCTCACGTACCTCAGCGCACCAGTCAGCCGGCGGAGCGCAATCGCCTGAACCGCGCGCATCCTCTTGCGCTGCGGTTCGCTGGCGAACGCGTACCACGCCGGTGCCGCGTACGTGAGGCGGGATCTGATGTAGATCTTGTAGACCCCGAGCTTCAGTCCGAGAGGGAGGGCGAGGAGAGCACTGGTTTCTGCCATCGCGCTCCTGGAATTCGCGACGGCTTTCGTAACCTCGTGGCTTCATCGAGAGTCTTCCGTCGATTTTGCCCGCAGGTATTTGGCCTGTGGGACCCATTGTATATCTTGTCCGTGAAGCTCCAGAGTAGGGTCCCACTTATTGAGGTATCCTATGTTCACGGCCTGCGTCTTCCCGACATTCACCGACAGTCTCCACGCGGCGAGCCATTCGGGGAGGGCATCAAGCGCACGCTTCATCTTGACGATGGCGTGGGTTCTTTTCAGCGACGTGGTGATGTACGCCACGTCATCGGCATACAGGGCAAGCGACGCCCCCCCTGCCGCCGGGATGTCGTCGGTGTAGCAAGCGTAGCAGACCGTGGACAGGCAACTCCCTTGCGGGACGCCGGCTGCGATTGGACGCTCGGTGGATTCGGCGTCTTCAATCACTACTCTGAAGCTTCTATTTTCGAGGAAACTGGAGATCACCTTAACGGCACGCCGGGGCGCCGACGACTGCGAGATCTTGTAGAGCAAGCCGTCGTGCCAAACACGGTCGAACGCCTTTTCCATGTCGAGGAATACTGCACACACGCGTTCTCTCGTATTCAGAGCCGCGGTAACGGTGTAACAGCACCCTCGACAACTGAAGAGTCGTATTGTGTTCCGGCCGGAACCCAAATTGCTCCGGTCTGGGGACAATATGCGGCGCTAGGTGTCGCAGCAGGAGCTTTTCGAACACCTTGGATAGGGTGGGAAGCAGGGTGATTGGCCTATAGCTCTCCGGCTTCAGCCTGTTCTTCCCCTGCTTGGGCAGCATTATGACCCTCCCCGACTTCCAGGCCTGCGGGAAGGTCCCGGTGCGAAGGATCCCGTTAAAAAGGCGCGTGGCTGCTCCGATCGTCCTCTGAGGGAGATGCCGCAACGCTCTGTTCGTGATCCCCGTCAGCACCGGGGGCCTTGTTGGGAGGGAGCTTCTTGATGGTGCGCTGCACCAAGCCGGGAGAGATGACGATTGGGTCTTCTTCGGGAGCTATAGGTAGTGCAAAGTTCCAGGTGTTCCTCCCAGCTCTCAGTCGCGTGTGCATCTAACTCGGCCTTGAGTTGGGCTGCGGTCCGGTTGACTCCTGCCAGCGTTTCTGCAGGCTGCTGAGGGCTGCTGATAGGGGAGAGGTGGAAGTTTCCCCGGAGCTTTCTGCTCTCTGCTTGCAGCTTGCAGTGCATTCTGCTCGCTGACAGTGAGCTCAACCGCTAACTGGTCAACGTCCGCATCCGTGCGGACAGGCTGAGTTGGGGTGGTGATCTCCAGTTGCTTCTCGAAGGTTGTCCAGTCCATAAGGCGACGGGGCCTTGGCAAGACTCTGCTGGGTTCCTTCGCCAGGAATAACAGGACAGGAACATGGTCGGACCCCATACTGTCCTGTAGCGTCTCCAATCGTGGCTGGCAATGGAGGCCTTGGTACACCGCTATGTCCAGAACGTCCGATGATTGTCCCGCGTAATCTGGGAAGTGCGTCGGGGAATCCGAACCACAGACGGTATAGCCGTGCTGTTCAGCGGCATCAAAAAGTAGCCTTCCACTTCTGTTGGCAGCTACGTTATTCCACCCTGGATGCTTGCAGTTCCAGTCGCCCGCGCCCACCACCGGTGTCGGTGAGTCCAGCAACTTGCGGACATCAGCCAACAGGATAGTGCCAGCAGGGGGGCGGTACACTGAATACAGCCGGAGCGGGGAGTTCTCGAGGCAGAGCTAAAGTAGCCTATTACATTTGCCTATGACTTAAGTAAATTACATGTAGTATTTGATAGCGTGATTCAGAACTTGCAAATGAACTTTAATAACGCCATCTATTGACAACTCCGAAAATAAATGTCTAGCAACTAACAAAACATCGATCTTCCCATGGGAATGGGATGTTTTTCCGCGGTAAAAAGTAGCCTACGTCACTCTCCACCCTCCTAGCTATCGCCACACACATAAACCTTACCATATAATAGCTTTGTTGCGACGTGAAAGCGTCACAAACAAACAAACAAACAAACAAACAAACAAACAAACACACTTTCACATTTATAATATTAGTAAGGATAATAATACGAAGTTTTGTAGTTCTATAATGGCAATAGCCGAAAAACGAGCTGTTGATTGAAACTACAAAGACACTGACGCATTGACGGCCGGCGGTTTACCAATACCTCATTTTAATTATTGAGACCTTTACTATTTATAATTAAACTGAAATGGTCCAATATATTTTACCACGTTACTATAGTACCAAATAGGGAGACTATTTTATAATTATAAATCAACCAGCATATAAGATATACTCAAAGCATGCGAAGTTACGCGACGATAACAATAAACTTTAATGCTGAACATTATTGGATCAAAGTTCCTTAAGGCGCTTGTCTGTTTGACTGAATGTCTCACGGCAACACCAAGGGCGCATTCAAGTAGAACGCTGGTTACCGGCGCCGATCTGCCAGCGCTTATCGGCGCTTATCCGCGCAGGTAGTCGGCGTAGGTAGTCTCTATACTTTGTGCCGATCCAGCGCCGATAAGCGCCGACAAGTTCCGACCTGTCACACGACCGAGGTTATGTCAACGGACCAGATAAGCGCTGGCAGATCGGCGGCGGTAACCAGCGTTCTACTTGAATGCGCCCTAACGTTACAACGTGTTGATTGTCAGGTATTATATACAGCGATTGCATCCCAAATAAATATTATTCCTGTTATCAAGCGTTTTGTGAATCTTTCATGTATCTTTATTGCTTTAAATACAACAAATTGATGTAATTAAATTACGTCATTGTGGCTATATGATCGACGTAACACGTCTACGCCTAAAAGATACTTTGTTTTTTCGATAGATTTTTATCCTATTTCTTGATACTTCACCCTTGTTTCAGAACATAAAAGTAGTAAAAACACTATAGTATTGCCAGTCGTCGCCTATAAATACTCAATCCCGTCGTCTTCTCAATCACTAATTGCCAGACATCAACCGCATAACATTGAGCACGTTTTATGCAATTACAAAAAAAAATAACCGACTTCAATCTTGATAAGTAGAGATAACTCAAAAACTACTCGCCAGATGGCGCTCAATTCAACATGTAAGTGTAAAGTTCCCGTCACTACAAATGAATCAAGCCCAAACACTAGATAACTGCAGTAAATCGTTGAGGAGTTCCCTCGACTTTCTTTCGGCTTCATCAGATCGACTCCAGATCTTCATGAAATGGTAGCGCTTTAATGTACTTATGATAACATGAACAAACACACTAGTCGTCCATACAATTTTCGAAAGTTCCCTTCGATTTCTCTGAGATGCCATCATCAGATCCTGGTTTCCTTATCAGGGGACCCCACTGCGCATATCTACTTTACAACAAAAAAAGAATTATCAAAATCGGCCCATAAACGACGAAATAATCGCTCAAGGTACATAAAAAAAGCATATATATGTACGGTCGAATTGAGAACCTCCTTCTTTTTTGAAGTCGGTTAAAAAATACAGAAATCTCCCAGATGTATTTAATTCTCTTCTTTAAATATAATAAAGTAGGAAATCTTATTGTTCTGATAATTACGATGCAAAACAATGTTCCCGCATTGATGGCTTCAGGAGGTATTAAGTTATAAGACAAAGGCTTGCGAGTTCTTGAGAGAGAGGTGCTCTTTATCTATTATGTACTTTACCATGTAATATATTTTTATTGTTATGAAAGTAGTAAGGTTCAGTTCACATGATTAACAACTTTTGTTACTAACATAGACAATAAACACCTAACGTGTTGAAGACGAACATAAATTATAAATCATTTGTATATAAAATCTAGTTTTCCTTCTAAAGTTGTTAGTGTATCGAACTATCGCCTTTATTTCCTAAATTGCACGAGGAGATCCAAGCCCGCAGTGAGATAATTATGGGTTGTAAACGTGATCTGTACGATTCGAGTTCGATGTGCATCTTTTTTACAATACAAATCAGCGATAACTCTATCAAAAAAAAGAAAGAACATTCATAGTTGAATATAACGCTCTACGAACTACGAAGAGCTACGGATCGCTACGCCGTGCTACGATGTGCTACGAGATGGCGTAGACACAGATAAATACTCATATTTTGTGCTTATACAATTACCAATACATTAATACAACATTACTTATTTAAAAACTATGAATTCGATGGAATTAATTATTAAGTAAGTTGCAAGTCGCCATCGAACGAAATAAAGCAAGTAGTTACCGTTACTTAGAGTATATGCACATTTAATTATTTTATTACGACTTTTCAATATATTTATTACAAAGTAACTTTCATTCTGATGTAAAATTACCATACCTTATCTTATACTTTTTAAATACATGTTAATAAGAATACAAATTATTGACCAACAGACGATTCGAAAAGAAAATAAAAAAAAATTAAAAATTAATAACTGCTTCGCAATTTTTCAAAGTAATCGAAATTTAACCAACGTTTACAACATAATGCACCTAGTTGAAAATATCTGCCCCATCCGAAAATATCAACGGCCGGAGATGGATTGGCCTACGAAAATTTAATCACGAGAGTGACCTGCAATAACTAGAACGTAACTTTGTGTACCGATGTATGATTAAGATGTCTACATGGTGATGTGGCGACAGGCGAAGCAATTAGTGCGAGCCACATGGCTAAGCTATGCCTGTGATGCCGCTACGGAGCTACGGCATCTGCTACGAAGCTACGATTATTGCGGTTTGCGTAGCTGATAGCTACGACACGTCACTTTGATCATAACACCGCATTAATTTAGACAATCTCTGCTTGCAAACTATTTTAACGCCTGCTTAAAGACAATGTTAGTATAATTAATTCCATATTGAAGGCACTAAGGCTGCTACTGTATCTATGCAGTATCAATGATTCTAGTGACTGCAACATTGCTAGGAGTCAGTTTGAATTTAAAATCATTTAAATAATTATACGACCCTGTTACTCAGGCGTTTGAGCCCTGGCCTACGAAGCTTGGTGCCAGAATTCGATTTTCTAATAAATATTTATTTTCGGGTCATGGGCGCTTCTGATGATTCATCAATATAATTTGCATGCTATCCGCAAAGCAGCTGTGTTTATTATTAAAATTTATGTATTTTTCAAGAAGTCAGTTATTCATGGGCATAAGTACCAAAATCATTATCAATGCAATAAAAAATGGAGAAGAATTTAACACTTTATTTAAACAATAATATACTTAACTACATAGAACCGAACATGGGTATATGTGTAAAATTTCAATCTAATTCCTCTTCAATTAACGCAATTCAAGTGGACGTAAGTTTACAAACAATACGGTACAGCAAAACTATTAGTGAACAAGTAGGAAGGAGCGGCTAATTGCCTCTTAGTTAAAATCTGTTGGCCGAATCTTGAGTGTAAACAACGCACACCAATAAACAAATTAGCGGAACATTATAAGGTTTTCATTGCATCGTTAACTGGCATAGTTAAACGGTGATGGCGAGGGTTGTCGAAGAGGCCCGAGTATGCCCGAAGCGGGCCGAAGCGCGCCGAAGCGAGCCGAAGCGGGCCGAAGCGGACGGGCTCCCCCGGGACGCGGTTTACGACCGATTTTATGGCTGCGAAGGTAAGGGATATATTTTAGACGTCGATCTTGATTCAACCGGCGATTTGCATCGCGATTCGAAACATGTCAATACGGTAAGCCGGCCGGGAAGGTTCCGGCGCGGGCAAGCGGCTCGGGCGCCACTGAATACGCGATGTTAAGCTTTTGTAACTGCAACCTTTTGTTATCTTTATACCTACATCGTTTTATTTTACAATAGGTCATCGGATCTGTCCTATATTTCGTTCCGCCGCGCCGGTTAGTAAGTGATATATAACGTTTTATATGTTACATACGTGCAATCTTCGAACCAATAATATCAAATTAATTTATAGTTACGAAAAATAAAATTGTAACTTTATAAGGTCTATAAAGGTCAAAAATGTTTCAGGAGTTTTGTCCGTCTGTCTGCGTTTGTCCGTACGTCACACAATCTATCGAAAAAATGTGCTTATTTCATCTTAATACATCGCTTAAAATTTATATTATATAATAAAAAAATATAAGATGTAATTCATATTGTTATGCCGGGTCAGCTTGTTAAATAATTGACGTAATAATTTAGACTTCACCTCTCAGCTGTAACACTGTCACAGTCAAAACAATTCCAAAAGTCTTTTTAAAAAGCCTGTGCTACGCCGGAACCTATTCCTACTAGCACGTTATTACAAATAGAGTTACCTTTATGACGGCGATATTACATCGACATGGAATACGTTCAAGTGAGTACCGTGTCCGCCATTTCCATTTATGGCCGGATCGCCACAACAGCAGCCGTCGCAAGTACAGCACGAGTGCCCTGCAATGTGCATTTAACAAAGTTTTTATTGAACCGCGGCCGGCTCGCCTCGGCCCTCGGGCTTTGTGCGACTCAATCGCATCGAATCGCCATGTCGAACGTTGCAGGGTATTAAGGTTTTCACTTAACATTGTGATACACAATCATTTTTTTAAAAGAGCCCGATAGATGGAACGTTCTCATTTTTCTCTGTATTGTATGTGATTTCTTTTTAAAACCGACTTCATGACAAGTAGGAGGTTCGCAATTCGACTGTATTTTTATGAGTGTTTTCTTATACCTTTCTACCTTGGGGAATATATTATGGTAATTCTTTTTTTTTCGAAAGCTGATGGTACTTATCGTGTGGTCCAGTAGGTATACATTTGAATGACATCTGGTGAGTAGTTTTTTAAGTTATCCTCTACTAACTGTTAATTTCTAGGTTGGTGGTTTTTTTGTAAATTGTTTAAAAACCTATGATTTATTAAATAAAATTAAAAACTTATTGATTTTTTTTAGTTTCATTGCTCGCAAATTTTTTTCTTCCAAGAGTTAATTGTTACAAATTCAAAATGTATTTCTTGTCTCATTTCAGACGTTTCTTAACGCGAAAGGGCTTAAATTACTTCCCTAAAATCCGTAAAAAATATCACCATCAACATACAACACACCTCTTCATATTATAATGGTGCGTACAGACTATGTAACAAAACATGTTATAAAACATAGTTAAATAACATGTTTTACAAATGTGGACGCTATGTGTTACAAAAACAAGTTATACAACATGTTATTAGTTTTTGCAACAATGTTATATGCTATATTTTAAGAAATGACACGCATTAAATTGTTATATAACATTGTTATACAACAATGTTGTTTTAATGTGTACGGTCTTGTAACATGTTTCATTGTTAGACAACAATGTTAGATAGTGTGGACGTGTTATAAAACAGAAGTTATATAACATGTTGCATAATCTGTACGCACCATTATACTTCTAATACAATTAGTTCAAGTTAAGAAAGGTGTAAAGATACATCTACAAACTACGAGTATAAAGCTTTATGGTCTGAAAACGCGGAGAACGGATGCGAAATATAGTTTGTTATATTGTCACGTAAAATATTGTCATTGAGTTGAACACTGCGCTGAATTGCTGCTGTCGCGGACTCGCGGGTCGCCACTAATAATGCACAATGTCTTTCATTTTGTTCACTCCAATGTGACCACGTCGCTGTAGCGAAACAAATCAACACTTATTTATGTTATAAAGGAAAGGAGTTTCATTGCTACGACAGATTCTCAACGGTAACTTTTATTCAAAAGATCTTGGCAAATACTTACAGACATGAACTCATTATAAAAATCCAGTTCATACCTGAATTATCATTGTATTTCAAGGTGATTAAGGCATGAACTTTTTGGTATGAACTGGGTTCTGAGATTTATTTACATAATAAATATTATCATGTGATTCTTCATTGTTTAAGGCAGGAATAAATTGACAATACACACCTTTGTAAACATTACGGAGAATTCCCAGGAATATGTGTATTAACATCATTAGTAACTTATAAATTCCAAATCAATCATTACTAAATTAGTGACGACCCGAATGGCGCAATGGTTAACACGAAGGATCGCTGTTCCGAGGGTCCTGGGTTCGATTCCCAGCGAGGCGGCGATTTGAATGATGAATTTGAATTTTCGGTCTAGTTCTGGGTGTGTGTCCTTATCTTGTGTGTTGTCCAAGGCACCCACGACACAGGGAATCCTAGTGTGGGGTTTTTGTGTGTAGCGTTATTTTTATTTATTTATTTAGTGATGTTACGACCACTGATTACTATCAGATGAGATTGTTGTCTTGCATTATCATCGCAACTGCTGAGCACGAATCTCCTCTCACATTGCCAGGTGTATAAGCCATATTCCACCTCGACGGCCAACTGCGGATTGTCGGACTTTACAAACCTTTGAGAAAATTCTTTATTACATTCTCTGGTGTGCAGGTTTGCTTACAATATTTTCCTTCACCGAAGCAAGTGATAATTAAATTCACGCAGGATTCCATCCCGGGCTATCCGATTCGGGAGCCGAATATTCATCATTTTTTACCTGACTGCGTTAGAAGAAGGGTACTAATGTTTTTCAAGCGTATGTATGTATGTTTTTATATGTAATTGGCATTTTTTGGCACGCCCTACAGCCTAAACGGCTGAATGGATTTTGACATAGGAGGTGTCGTTGAATTCGTCAGAATTATGGTTGTAACATAGGCTATATTAAATTTCCAAAACGGCGCCCACAAATGTAAAAAAGAGCTACCCTTTTATTTTTCTCATAGCAATATTGGTATCTATCTAAATATACTCGTATTTGTCATATAAGGTTCATTAAGATTACTTTTCGGTGTCGGATTTTTTGTTATTTTAATAATTATACTTCATGTCTATCAGTCTATCTTATGAAAAACATAAAACTACAAATAATCACAAAACAACTAACATAACATTGATCATATTTGACGCGACACAGGTCGATATATCGCGAAGACAAAATGCAGGTGTAGGACACGCTGTCACACGCTGCAACGACCCCAACTCTGGTAGTCAGGTACCGGGTCAGTGTCATAACATTAGCATAACACCCCGTGCGGCTACCGCGTCGGAGATAACTCCCTACGTGCTCCTTATCCACAAACCTACCGCCCTAGCCTGCCGCTTCGCTGACGCGGAGAAAATTAAGAATCAGGACACGATTTTAATACGAGAAGAACCGCACTCAACGTTACATACGTCTGACACTGTGTTCCTTCTTTTATGATACCAAATCAGCAAATTGACGACCCCGTTACCCTACGTGACCTCGTCTGCTGAGTCCCGGGTTTGGTTTCCGTCTGAGGTATAGTTTCGTAAAAAATTAAAATGTTCATTATCGATTTGTGCATGTCTGTTATATTTACATATGTCAATGTTACCTACAACATAAAAATTTTGTGGGAATGAGCGTGAACGTACACATAAGCTCATATTCTGGCATTTTCTGTTTCTTTATTCTTTACCCTTACATTATTTGTGGTCCCCTGGTTCAACGGTTCAACCCGATGGATCGGGGAATTTGCTCGGGGTTATGGCAAAGTAGCTCTATAGTGTTTTCCATTACGTCACCATGCATTTAAATATTCATGAAAGAATATTTTTTATGCCTTAAAAGAGCGATTATGCCGAAACTACTGAACAGAAGAAACTGAAGTTTAGCATGTGAGTGAGAGCATAGAGTGTAGGGGAGCACTAAGAGAGGATTTTTGGAAATTCCACCCCGAAGGGGATAACCAAATTCCACACGGGTAAAACCGCAGGCGGAAAGCTAGTACACGTGTATGATAATAGAAATTTTATTTGACTTCAACGCCCTATAAAATAAACACTGAAAAATCTGCAGTTTACCGATGCAGCTGTTGATAAAAACATGACTGTATTGTGAAATTGGTAAATTTCGCCCAATCAATTGATTTTTATCAATAATTATAAATCTGCCAATCGTTAATACGTCGACAACCAATCAAGAGTGAACTCTCTAGAGCATTGTATCTCAAATGCGTTGTCGTAAATCCCAGAATTTCATGACCTGAGTTATTCGGGATGACGACTTCATAAATAAACGACGAAATCTCTTCTTAATCTAATGCTAACACTGACTGACTGACAGACGGTCTTACCGTAACCAGTAGACCTAGAAGCAGTAAACTTTGTAGTGATTCCTTTTATGTGTAGAGGAAAGAAATAGTATGAATATATGCCAATAAAAGCTTAGATTGCGATATAACGATACTGAAGTGACAAACAGGGATCGGTAGAGTCAGGATAATGACATCGCTCTATCCTGTAACCCGGTTGGTAGCGTTCCGAGTTGGATTCCAGCACTTATTCTTGTCACAACGAAATGTTGCTTGAGTTTTATAGCAGTAACTTAATATTTTTTCTCTGTATGTAATAAAAATGTAACTGGTTTAATTCTGTATGTAGGAGATATTTGATAATATTTTTTGTCTATGTTCGTATTCGTACCGTCATCGCGCAATAAGAGCTGAATGAAATTAGATGTGATTTTCGAAGATGAAAGTATTGCTGTGCATGTAACTTAAAAACTAGTCTGTACATATTTCATATTGATACGCCTCTCAGAACTAGAAAAGGTCTGCAAGTTGTTTATAAGCTTACAAAAGAGATGATATGAATATAATAATTGATAAGTAACACGGTCGATACCACTAACGCGGACCTCAAAGCCTAATGAACCCAGTCCCAGCCAAACCGATGGGTCCCGGGTTCGTATCTCGGCCGTAGCAGACATTTTTGTGACACATAAATGTTTATCCTTTTTATGTTACTGACGTTTTATTTGTGTGTTGTCCATACCACCCTTAACACGGGGAATCCTAGCGCGGGAGTACGAGTGTTAGCGATTAGCGTTTATTAAGCAAACTAGTGCATACGTCAGCGGGACGTGTGTATAAATCTATAGATGATACACCCATTCTACACTGACCTACTTAAACACGTGGTTTACGTGATTACAAATACGGTTATTCTAAATTGACGCACTAATTACACCAACGTATGGGCTGTAGAACATCAGTATATGATACAATTTAATGATCAGATGATTGATACATGTACATATACAGATATAATAGAGTAAATTATATGTTGACGGCGGTAGGTGAAAACGTCTCGGTATTAACTGAACTATAATTACGTATAATAGGTATAACGCGAGCAATTATTATACCTCATTATAGACTCGTGAAATTGTTAGGTAAGTATACCTACATATACAGTCTTATTTGAAATCAAACTTAGATTTACTCAGCTCAGAACGAACATAGGACAAATTATGCAGTAATCTGGCAACATAAAATAAAATTAAACAAGTATTTCGACGCGAGCGATATTCTTAATGAAAGTACGTCAAAACGAGAAACTTACAATAGAATTGCATACCTCCAAGGAACAATAGCAGTCAAAACGCTAGAGAAACCATCAATCAACATTGCATTAAACGCTCGCACACAGCGCTAAACTTTATCCCATTTCGTATCTCATCAAATGTAGCGCACCTAGGTATGTGTGCAGAGTCGGAGTCTAGATTGTAGCGAGCTTAGATGAAGTTTCAATGGACTGCTCGGCACATACATCGCACTAACTAACTATACATGTAATAATTACTCCGCTCTGACGTTTCCCTCGTAACACTCAGCGAATGTTCCGAATGTGCCTCATTTTCCTAAGATAATTGAAATGTTAGGAAAAGCTCCCGACATGGAAATGTAGGGTGAGCTTAACGTCATCTGTCACATGAGTTCGGTCCGATGAGTGTTCGGTGATAAAATCTTTCGAGCGATAAAATATAGAGTAACTTTTAAAAGCTACGAAGCTTTACGAATTCATGGAGTATATTGAAAATAAATAGTGGCGCATAATATGTAGCCTCGCTGATGGAGTTTTAAAAGTGTTTGTAAATTTTTTATCCCGTTCGAAAATGGAACGCTCGCATGAATCGAAAATTGAAACGTGACAATCATCCGGAGTATATCGAGTGCCAATTAATTCCGATGGGGGTTTACCTGCAGGTCATACGTAACAGTGGCTCCGGTGGCTAGGCCCGGGCGGGCTGGGAGTCCGCGAGGGACGTACGCATGGCGATACTGACCGAAAGCTGAAGGCGCCGCCGCCGGCGAGGGGTGAGGCGTCCACACAACAACACAACACTCACACACTAGCGCGTCGAGGCCGCTTGCGCGTGCACGCGTCGCGCAACATGGCCGTGCTCGTGCCGCGGCAGCTATCGACCGTGCGCCGGCCCGCGCCGCCCAGCGACTGACGCGCGAGCGATGCGCGCGCACCGACCGACCCTCCCCCCTCCCCCGCGCCGCGCCGCCCCGAGCCCCCCCGCCCGGCTCCGGCAAACAGCCTAGCTCCGGCAACTTTCGGAAAATTCAAAAAAGCTATCCGCACTCGTCAATCCATCACAAAAATTAATTGATGGACTTACCTACAATCTTTGCGGATAATCACATTGAAACTCAGCTGGGCGGAATTTTTCAGGGTTTTTCTCAGAATGAAAATCGGCTGTTCATAAACCATTTTTCAGCTTAAAACTAAAATTAAGTTGGTTACTTTAGGCTTGTAAAAATTATTTGGCATGCGAATACGAATCAGCGTTGTGGAATACAATATTGGGCAGTCGTCGTTGGGCTGAAGTTGAGGCTCCCTGGTCCCACGTTGAGGCTCCGTCGTGTTTATTTTCGGCCGCGGGCGAGGCGAGTCGGGCGCCGCGTGCCGCCCGTCGGCATGGCAACGCACCCCAGACGCTGCCGAGCATCGCCGAGGACGCCCGACACCACCCGATCGACCCTCAAATACACCGGGAAAGTGCACCTGGAATTTTCAAAAAGCCTTGTTAGATTACTTGGATTCCGCACCTAATGGGGAACGTAATTATTCATATCTGCAGGCATCATTAGTGCATATAGAGGTTTTAACTCTTTTATTCGGCCTGTCTCCGAATGTACCGTTTAAGGCTGACCTTGTATACATTTTTGCCGGCGCTCGGATATAATTGTAGTTTTGTGCCGAATGAACGAAAGAAAGTGATTCTTGCTGAATTCAAATGAAGAACGTTTCAAGATTTACTAATTGAGTAACGAATTTCATAATTATGCAGCATAATTGATTTTCATTAGTAACGGGGAGAGTCTATCTCGCTATGCTTGATACAAATTTAGATGTATTGGTATCTTGTAACTGTGGGACATTGTAACTGAAAATGATTACACATCTTTTTCTACATATGAAAAGTTATAAAATACTATTTTACAAATATTTCTTACTTTTAGCTATCGCTCCTTACATCTATTCATTACATTTCAGCACATAAACATTGCTAGGTCATTTTCCGGTTAGTTTTCAACAGTCTAGCTTTTCAATAACGAGATCTTAGTTCTAATGATTTTAACCCACTTAAAATCACGTATGCTTGACGAGCAACGAAAAGATTCGAGCTTAAGTATCTATATAAGTATCAACGCCACGGTCAACAGTACTATCCTGCATATTATGTGTTGTGCAAGATCAAAATTTCGAAAAATAGGAGCCAAAATAAACGGGCTCCTTTTGGCGGTGAATAACATGCTTGTGTTTTGGTGGCGTTGAATCCTACAAGGATGGCATCTTCCCATTCGGGCACTGCCCGTAGAGTAAGATGCACACACTCCAACATGGCCTCTCTTTCAGACGATATTTGGTGTTTACTGGCCCGATCGCTGGCCAGGTCTCTCCACAAATCTGCATTCAAATAAACACCGGGCATTTGCAGGATGTGTAGCAGAAATAGAGATGTAAAGAGAACAGACTCCTGAGGGACTCCGGCACTGATTGTCATTGCTTACGACATGCAGCCATCGTCAACATCGCGGACTGATCGCTCAGAAAATCTTTAAGACTGGAGTACTAGACTCTATCGAAGACCTTCGAGACATGTAGGGGGATGGCCAGCGTCTTCCGTTTTTCTCGATGGGCTCGCCTTAAATTTGCGTGGTACCTAGAAGATCTCCCGTTTAGAGTCATTTCATTTTTCGAGTGATTATCAGTAAACCCTTTAATTTGATACCGTTATTGTTGGAGTGCATTAAAAATAACGAATTTGCGATCTTTAGAAGTCCGCATTACAGTTATCTCATTTCAATTTTGGAGTTATTCTCAGCAAGCCTTTTCATATGATACCCATATTGTTGGAGTGCATTAAAAATAAAAACAAAGGAATGCGCTATCGTTAGAAATCCGCCATATTGGATATAGAGTCACGTCACTTTTTTCTACGAGTAATTTTCAGAAAATCCTTTCATTTAATTCCTTCATACATAATTACATGTTTGATTCCCATATTTTGGAGTGCAATAAAAACAAGTTATTCCTCATCTTAGAAATTCGAGAGTAGAGACAACTGAGCCAAGCACGAAGCACCACTGCCGTACCATCCTATTCTGGAAACATTTCGCCGCATTTTCCGGCTCCTATTTGAGAACCTTTGGCTAGGATTAGAATGCTGAAATCATTGTCGTCTAATAAGCTATAATCACACACTAGAAATCCAAAATTTCCAGTCGGTAGATCATTTACATAATTCCGACGTTAAGCTAATGCAAAGTTTCGCATTTTCAACACTGACTGACTCATGATCATCAAAATAGAACTGGTACTTCCCATAGACCTAGAGCGCTGAAATTTGGTACAGAGAAACTGGGATCATAGAAGGTCTGGAGTACCAGGTGACCCTGATGAGAAATCAGAAGAGCACAGCCAAACTATTGCCGGTATCGAAAAATCAAAATCAAAAGCTTAACAAGAATGTCTAGTAACTCAATCAGTCCACGTCAGCTTTCTGCAAAAAGAAGTGAAATCCCACCAAAAACATTCTGTAAAAAATAGCCAAGTCTCGATAGAGCTGCTTGCTTATCTCTAAAAAGTAATGAAATCTCTAGGCCAAGTTGAGCCAAGTCTAAGGGTCCTTACTTGCTATCTCCTATTAATACTCGTATATATTAAATTTAATAATGTTGTGACTTGACCGTTAACTTGTACCCACTAACGTGTAAAATGTTCAACGGCCAGTCATATAACATCAAATATAACAATAAGAAATAGCAAATAAGGAACCTCAGCCTTGGCTCAACTTGGTCTAGAAATTTCATTACTTTTTAGAGATAAAAATTCGATGGATTTTAGTAAACCAAGGGAGCCCTTAAGATAAACGGCTAAGCAGTTCTTTTTCTACAGTGAAACTTTTCTTGAAATTGAACTAAAACATGCTTTTGGCCCGAATAAAAAAAAGGTTGAGTACCGCTGCTGTAGACTATAACATCACGCTGCGACCAATAGAAGCGGAGCAACAAGTTTCCCGATGCCGAGGGCATCTACTTAATAATAGATGTTGCAGGGCGACGTGTGCCGTGTCAAATAGTTAAATATAAATTATTCTTTAATCTCAAACTAGAATGTGTACCCAAATACGACATAACTCGGTATTGATTCATTTTAATTCCATGTGCAAAAAATCAAAGCCATAACTGAACTAAATATTGTGACATTACAAAAACTTATCTTAATATATAAAACTCTTGCGTTACTAGTGACTGAGAGACAACGCACAGCGGAAACTACTGAACGGAAGAAGCTGGGGGAGTGTAAGGGAGCACTAAGAGAGGATTTTTGGAAATTCCACACCGAAGGGGGTGAAATAGGGGGTTAAGTTTAAACGAATTCTACGCGGGCGAAGCCTGCGGGCGGAAGCTAGTATTTATTATAAAAGAAAAGTATGTTATATAAAAACGTCAGCCTCTCTTTCAAAGTGCTACGCGGTGCTACGCCTACCGTACCTACATCCTATCCTACTATAAGTGTGTAAGGATGTATGTGAGTGAGTGAGTGAGTGTGTGTGTGTGTGTTTGTTACTCTTTCACGCAAAAAATACTGAACGGATTTTCATGAAACTTTGCAGTAATATAGCTTAGACATCGGAATAAAATAATTTGTTAAATTTTATAGAGATTTTTGATGAGGGAACTGGTTCCCCGAAGCGGAGCGAGGGCGGGTTTACTAGTCTATTAAATGTACACACTAGCTGACCCGGCAGACGTCGTTCTGCAACATACATGCCCGGCCGCAGCTTCGCCCGCGCTGCTAATTATTTCTAACGACAATATCTCAAAAACTACCCATCTGATTGATATACTGTAAAAGGCAACTTTAATCTGCATTAAATGCCTAAGCTAACTAACATATTCATTTGGATAAGGATTAATACTGAACCACAGAAAATAGCTTTGAAAATAACGTGATGTTAATAATTCAAATTTTTAACATCTTCTTTAGTCGGGCACTCTTGACAGAGTGGTCGTGGTCATGTCTTTGTCGATTCTCGTATCGCAGCTGTTTTTGTGATGCGGCACCATGTAGCTCTACTCGCGGTGTGAGAGCAATCGTTGATGTTGGATTGTGTCACAGTTTTTATAAGATCTGTCCAACGAGTTGGAGAGCGCCCACGTGATCTCTTGCCTTCAACTTCTCCTTGCACCACCTATCTTTCCATTGCGTCCTCGTTACGGGTGACGTGTCCGAAGAACTTGAGGATTCGTGATTGTATAATGGATATTAATTTTTCTTTGATGTTCAGTTCTTTCAGAATAGAAACGTTGGTTCGGTGCGCGGTCCACGGAATTCTAAGCATGCGTCTCCAGCACCACATCTCCAAAGCGTCAACCTTGCGACAGTCTTGCATTCTCAGCGTCCACGTCTCAGCTCCGTATAAAAAGATTGGAAAGACCAGGCATCGCATAAGTCGGACTTTTGTATTTCTAGTTATCCTCCGGTCTTTCCAAATCTTCGTGAGCTTTTGACGTGACAACGTCTTATAAATTGGTTTGCCGGGTGGCACTTCAAGAAACTGCGTTAGTAGCTCCGCTCACGTTACTTATAGTAGCTACGGCGTACACACGTTGGCGTGTTTCAGAAAATGGTACAGCGCCATCTCTGGAGAAGTAGAGTAATCTAGTTTGTTACCTCACTTAGTTGTGACTAATGGTTAATGGTCTAACGGTTAGCAGCGCTAGATGGCGGATGGTGTTACAATGTTTTAAATATAATTCTTTGTATATGTTTACCCCATGAAGATACGGGAACGCAGGGTCAACTTCACAAATAACCACAACTGCTTCCAAACCCAAAATAGCAGTTTATTATAAAACCAAAGAAGTCGACACATTGCCCTTTACAAATTTTTCTCTTATATAAACTCCACGTTACACTCGTTAGCGCGTTTCACAAATTGGTACAATGCCATCTTGTTTACAAGTGAGGAACTATATAGCAAAAATAAAACATTAAACTTAAATTGCTTCCGCCTTCACATGACGGTTAGACAGTATAAATAAATGTTTTAAATTGTTACTATTATTTCATCCTTCTTCCTACTATACGAATGAATATTCACATTAAAATTATTTTACCACTCAAAGTCGTTGTCACGTAAAACTTTCGCCCGTATACCGACTTTACAGGCAACGACGTGTATATAATCAAAGCAGGCAACCAATTTTTTTACTACGGATCTTGTCATGGCAGAACACCTCCGAATCTCTTCCTCGCAGAGATACACATAGCTCTTGACTACTTCGCATCCCGCTATGGTTTGGATGTCGGGTCGATTGTTTTTAGCACGATCTACAATCATCATTTTGGTCTTGTCATTTTTCTACCTGATTCCGCATGAAATTCGGAGCTCGGTCAGCAGTATAATGTACGATAACACTAGTTAGTGCACTGAGTTAGCGCCCTGCAAAATCTGCAACTTTTTATGTTTTTCTTGCTTGAATGCTATAGATGACATCCATATTAAACCGAGATATTACATATTACAGTGCGCCCAACTTATCTCTGAAATGGCAAAAATTGGAACTAACGAAAAGTCATTCATAAGTACGCTGTACGTTGTGGTCATTCATCTGTCAATTACTAGTGTGCAATGATTGGTCAAATGAATGTCAAATGCGTCCGACAGCGCCTCTTTCGCATAGAGATATTACAATAGTGTGGGTGAGCCATACGGCTGCCCATACATTGCAATCGCCCCCGGTTAGAAAGAGAAACAACGATAACGGTAATTACCTATCTCTCTCCGATCCTGAGGAGCCAGAAAGAGAAAGATGATTACTAAAGATTTCGTCTCTTTTTATCCTAGGTACGCTCTGAAGCCTCGCCAGAAAGAGAAATGTGATTACTAAAGATTTCGTCTCTTTTTATCCGAGGTACGCTCTGAAGCCTGGCTTCTGCCCTCTAGTGTAATATCTCTATGCTCTTTCGTTTCAATCTTAAGTTGGGTTTACTATAAACATTACAGTGCGCCCAACTTATCTCTGAAATGGCAAAAATTGGAACTAACGAAAAGTCATTCATAAGTACGTTGTGGTCATTCATCTGTCAGTTACTAAACTAGCGGCACGCTATGATGGCCGGTTTGACGTTTGTCCGCTCATGAAGTTCCGTATTAATTGATAACGACTTTGAAGGAAATAATTGTATTACTTTATTGACGATAGTGATGTGCAGAGATTCATAAATTTTATCGAATGTAGTTTTAGGTTTAGGACTCAAAATTTATTTATTAAATTGATTTCTAAAATGTATACAAGTGTAGAAAAATCAGTTTGCACCATTTAAGCGGTGAATGTACTTGTGAATATGAACAATTTTCACTATGTGGACTATATGAAAGAGATGTGAAAATAGATAATATTATAGAAAACGAACATATAATTATTAATGTAGGTGATGATAGCAGTGACGACAGTGAAAATAGTAGTATGGACGAATCTGATTAATTATGGCCTTTTGTGGCACCTTTTTTGGTATCTTTTGTATTCATATGTTTCTTGTGTGCATATAAAGTATGTATATTCATTTTCATTCAAATATTCAGTTCGTTCAAATAAATTAAATAAACATTTACATTTTTGTTTTATTAAACCTATTTAATCAGGTACAAAAACAAAACTTAATTGTTTTTTGTTCGAGAATAAATTGACATTCCACATCACTGTTGTAATGTGTCAAACCGGCCATCATAGCGTGCCGCTAGTATAGTGTGCAATGATTGGTCAAATGAATGTCAAATGCGTCCGACAGCGCCTCTTTCGTTTCAATCTTAAGTTGGGTTTACTATAAGGGCTACTGTCCACGGACGCGTCAAATGACGAATGCATGACGAATGCATGCAACCTACAAAATGAAGGAAGGCGGCGCAAGGCGACCGGCGGACGCAACGTTGCCGCTCCGTGGAAACAGATTTGATTATTTCTACGCAAGATGCAAGCAATCGGCAATTGACGATAGCGTGCGTATGACGTGCAGCTTACGTGGACAGTAGGCCTAATTTGTAATTCTTCATGTTCGGCACGCTTACCCGGCTTACCAAAGATCTTTATTGTCTATGTTCTCCTCTCTATGACCCCAACCAATATTCGCAATTTTGCATAAGAAGTAAAAGGATATGCCCTAAGGTCACGTGACGTGAAGCCAAGTATTACCCTAATATGGCGCCGACTCCGCCCACAAAACAGGGATGTTATTTTATAGTACAAAATATCGACATCGATTTAACGTTCAAAGATAAAATCCATACTACCTTTCTAATTTTTAGTGACCAACCGTAGGTTCCGATTTGTTTTTTTCCGATCCGTTTTGTTTTTTCCGTAGTATTTGTATCTTATGTCTAAGTAAGGGCTCATTCCCACGGCATACGTCTTTGACGATTCGTCAAAAAACACGATACGTCTTGACGGATGGACGTTCACATTGAATACGGAATCGTGTTTTTTCACGATTCGTCAAAATATCCGCATTGAAGTTCACATTTATTTCGTGATTTAGCTCATTTCAGATTGGTTCAGAAACATTCACGATTCGTGATTTCTAAAAGACGTATCCGTCATAATCATAAAACATTCACGATTCGTGATTTGTAAAAGACGTATCCGTATTCGTCTTTTTTCACGATTCGTCAAGCGTGTGAACATGAGTAATTAAAAAGCATTGCCGCCGTCAAAAAAAAAAATTGGTTGCCTGTAACATCGGTATACGGGCGAAAGTTTTACGTGACAACGACTTTAAGTGGTAAAATAATTTTAATGTGAATATTCATTCGTATAGTAGGAAGAAGGATGAAATAATAGTAACAATTTAAAACATTTATTTATACTGTCTAACCGTCATGTGAAGGCGGAAGCAATTTAAGTTTAATGTTTTATTTTTGTTAAATAGTTCCTCACTTGTAAACAAGATGGCATTGTACCAATTTGTGAAACGCGCTAACGAGTGTAACGTGGAGTTTATATAAGAGAAAAATTTTTAAAGGGAAATGTGTCGACTTCTTTGGTTTTATAATAAACTGCTATTTTGGGTTTGCAAGCAGTTGTGGTTATTTGTGAAGTTGACCCTGCGTTCCCGTATCTTCATGGGGTAAACGTATACAAAGAATTATATTTAAAACATTGTAACACCATCCGCCATCTAGCGCTGCTAACCGTTAGACCATTAACCATTAGTCACAACTAAGTGAGGTAACAAACTAGTTACTCTACTTAATCATAGATGGCGCTGTACCATTTTCTGTACACTGTTACCAAGGAACGTGAGCGGAGCTTACTAACGCAGTTTCTTGGAGTGCCTCCCGGCAAACCAATTTATAAGACGTTGTCACGTCAATAACGAATCGTGAAAAAAGACGATTCGTGAAAAAAGACGATTCGTCCTCGTGTGAATGAGCCGTAAAACAAAATTACTGATTTGACCAATAGTAATTTGTGTGAACTCTCATGTTCGCTGTTGCCACTACAAAAAACTCAATAAACTTAAACTCAATAAACGCGAAAATAAAAGATAATTACAACTAACCTGAAGAATGATAATGCTTCGTCTTTTTTCAGAGAACTTGAAGTCTCTCCCTCTAATACAACACTTCACCATGTTAGTTTTTGATAAATATGTTAATTAATAATAAAACAGAAATTTTTATAAGTCACAAGTCTCACTGTTTTTTGAATATATTTGTTTACGTTACAGATGACAGATCATCACTGTGTATGGTCTATCTCTATGGTATGGTCATTGTCAAAACTGTCAACCTAAGCGACCCTAAAATGGCGTCCCTTGCTTCAAGGCGGGTTTCGGAGATATTTCTAAAAATGTTACCAGTTGAATGAAACGTGCGACATATTATATTGTACTTTTTCTTCAAACGCAAATTGTAATGTGTAAGAACGAGACAAATATATATTTGGTATTGTGGACCATATTTTACATGATATTTGTATAACGTAAAATTATATAGGTAATTATCCTCTTTTTTTCTTTAATCATTGCAATTTTGTCATTTTAGGACATGACATTAGGACGAGTCGATGACACAAATGACAACATTGAATTGACATTGACGTAATTCGTAAATCAAGAAAATGCAGGAATAGATGTGTATTTATGAAAATAAAAGAATTAATTCTGTAGAAACTGTGGATACTGACTACAAATAATAATTTTAAAAAATGTCTTTAATAAGAAGCGGTTTGCAAAAATTAGCAAATATTTTTCACGGAGGACAAGGTAAGGTTATAATTTAACTATAATTTTTAACTCATTTCTTTGGATGGATAACGATTTTGTGTTTATGTACTTTTATTGCGGTTTCAGGAGGGATTATATCAAGATATATTACAAACCTCGCTCCTAGTGGGACTCCAACAACTAAAGAAAGTAAGGATGTAATCACAACATGCAATAAACTCATTGAAGAGAGGGCTTCCCGCAATTTTGCTATCGTACATCTCCTGGGTAAACAGTGGCGTGTCACGGATGGAGACCTTCTGGTCGTGGAAGGATACTGGCCCCCTAACATTGGAGACAAAATTAGACTGGACAAAGTTCTTCTAGCGGCCACTAAAGATTTTTCACTCATAGGAAGGCCACTTGTTCAGCCAGGCTTGGTGAATGTGACTGCTACAGTAATTTCAAAAGGCCTGTCACACACAAGAACACATTTCAAGAAGAAAAGGAGGAAGCAATTCATGAGAATCAACTTTCAAAGGGCTCAACAAACTATGCTCAGGATTAACTCTGTTGAAATTGCTAACCGAATCAATGAACCATCAAATGTGTTTTAGTATTGTAAAAGTTTAATTTTAATTAGATTAAAAGTCATATTACCAAATATATATTTTATTTTTTGTTTTAAAGTTACAATAGCAAAAGAGATGTCAGTGAAATAAACAATGCTGCAATGTTAGAAGATAAATAAATAATTCAGAATAATTAGGAATATAATTTGATTATTGAAAAGATTTTGGATATAAGTTTATGAAACAATAAAAAGTCATCCACTAAGCTGAGTAAAAATACTTTTGGATTTAAATAAATTTGCTAAATTTTACTTAGATCATGAATGTGCTAGTTGTATATTATCACAATACTTTTGGAACAATCCTTTATGCTCTTCTTTTAGAAATCTCTTCATACCTTTAAATAAATATAACAGTCTCCTATTCTCAAACAAACTTGACAAAACTTTAAGAAACGGTGCATATTGACTTTCTTTTTTGTAAGTAGAAATTGAAATTTGAAACTGTTTATATTGTTCAGTATCCAAAAGTGTTTTTACTTCTTTTACAAAGTCTATTAATGAAGATGGAGCGACCCGTTCATCCTTTATACTACATCCTTCACCATTGGTATTCAGATTTTCTTCAAATCCAAAAGCCTTAATCTTAAGTTTCTTCTTTTTAGCCAACACTGTACTATTTGTCTCCTCTAAATTTCTTTTATGAATTGTCACTAAAGAATCATTTTTTTGCACTGAAGCACTGCTACTAGCATCCAGAGCACTGAATAGATCTTTAGTCTCTTTTGGCCTGAACTCATTTACATAAGCTGATGCTTTAGCATTTTTATAAAAGTCCATAGAGAAATCTGCATAAACCTCATTGGAATTTGGGTATTGACTGACAGATTTTCTGTTAGTAGTCTTATTTATAGCTCTTGAATGAATAACAGGGAATGACACCCCTGTTTGACTGTGATATTCCTTTTCTTTTGCAAAAATATTTGATTCTTGAGGCAAAAGGGGTTTTAATTTAGGGGGTGGCAAAGTTGACTCTGCCATTTTGAAAAATCTACATATCTCACTTACAGTCTCTCCAAATTTGTTAGAAACATTAATATAATCTCTCAGCCATGCAGATAACTGACCCTTTAATTTTGGACTGTTAAATCTACTGTCACAGAGTAAAATGGCACCATAATCATTCTGGTGTCTTATTACTCGTCCAATAGCTTGATTTACAGCTCTGGTTGCTTCTAAGGAATACCATTCATCTCCTGATAAAAAATCTTTTGCCTTTGATCGTAGTTCTTCCAAATACTTTTTTTTTAGTATTATTCTTGGGTCCTTTAGAGGAGGAAAAGGCAAACCAGTTATGATAACCGCTCTACCATTCATGTCTGCAAAATCTAACCCTTCAGACACCTTGCCTCTACACACTGCCATGAAACATGCTCCTTTAGTGCTTGGATCATTTATTGTACTATAGTAGTCATTCATAATTGTATTAAAAGTATCTTTCCTTTGTGGCTCTACAAATATTGGTTTAATGTTATTGATGTTGGACCATATCCCCTCTTGTTGCCACATTTCTTGACATTTATTCATAATTGGGTATGATGGAAAAAATACTAAAAGGCCATCAGGGATTACGCGACAAAAACTAAGGATTGTTCTTCCCAAAGAAGTAATATATTTTGGATTGTCCCTATTTTGATAATTTGAGTTCAATTGGATTGAATCAGGCCCTTGACTGACAATTTTGACACAAATTTGACTACTCTTGATTATATGTGGATTTTCTAACTGCACACCAATGGGTATACCCAATTCTGATATCAATGGTTTTAGAGGGGACAATGTTCCACTAGTTAACACTATGCTTCTAACATTTTGGTCTAGAAGCTGCTTCATACCAAAACCTGGACTAAAACACCAATAACTCAATACTCTTTCAGCAGATTTTGAGGTACCAGGTTTCAGGGCTCCCCAGCTATCTGTCTTCTTATTATTATTCTTCTTATCTTCTATTTGAATATGTACCTTATAGCAGAGTTTAACTCTTTCTTTATATGCATGTGTTGTTCCGCTGAAAACAACATTTAACAAATCAACAATCTTTTGCAAACCAACACCTTTCTTTTGGAATGGTGAGGCACTGGCTGTGGACAAATACTGTATGAGATTCTCTATTAAAGTTATAACAGACATTTGATTATGATCCCTTATCTCTGCTTTAGAAAGAAGATCAAATATAAATCCTCCAGGATAAGTAGAGCCTTCACTGCCAACCTCAATTTCATCTATGGCTTTTTCTAATGCCATTATCATCTCCTTTAAAATACAGAGGTCATCACATGTGAAATCTTTTGGCTGATTATTGTCCAAAGACTCTAATTGATTGTCAGCGCTTTCACTGAATGATCTCATTACATGAGTTATTTCATCAATACAAAGAGCTACATCTGTTGTTCTTATTTGCAGAGAAGCAGACTCCTCACACATTTTTTCCACATTGTGTGCCTCATCCAAAATAATAATATTATTCATTAACTCAACTCCATTAGCTTTCCTTGACTTTGGATCGAGTAAATAATTATATGGCATAAAAATTATATCAGCATCTTGCTTAAGTTCTTTGGAAAGGTAATATGGACAACACTTTAATTTTTTGCCTACAGACACAAGATCTTCAATATCTAATATTTCATCTCCTTTTACTGATCTGTCTTCCTTTTTATTCTCTACATTATTATAGAAGTGACATGTACGGGATTTTACTCTTAGTTGGCACATGTGCACTTTATTCATATTATTGGTCTCTTTGGAAACTTCCGGATGAATACACATTTGGTCCCTCGATCCTAAGACAGTCGCTTTGACATGTTTGTAACTGGAGCGTTTCAACTCTTGCATAGCCTGTGTCAACTGGGAATGAGTTCGAGAGGAATAAATAATTTTGGGCATGCCCCATGAGGTGTTATCTTTCTTACCTGCACCAGACTTTAAATTTTCTTTTAAGTTACCACTGAATCCACCATGTTCAGAAAAGTTCCCGATTTGTGCATTCATTTGTAACTGTGCCTTTTTCACTAATAGCCACGCCAACGAAGAACAAAGTAAGCTGAGTGTCTTTCCAGTACCAGTAGGCGACTCGAGAACAGCATTAGTATTGTTTTGTAGACTTTCGATCACCTTTTCCATGTAAGCCTTTTGCACGTCGTAAGGTTCAAAAGGAAAGCTCACGGGTATACCTGATATCATAATATCAGGCATTGTTAAATATTTAAATTATCTACAATTCAATTGATACAGTTTAATTCGCTTGATACAGTTTAATTATTTTCTATTTCTATATTTTCTATTTTGTCATTGTACTGATTGTACTCATTGATCTTGCCACTTTTCTTGTCATTTTACTTTCCCGCCAAAATTGTTTTTTTTTTTTACTTTTTAACATGGCGTTGACGTAAATACACTCAGCCAAAAACAAATAAAGCTAAGAAAACAAAGTCACAAAAGGCGCATTAAATATTCGGTGAACAGTTAAAAAAAGGCTAGAAAACCACAAAATACGTAATTAACAGTAATAAGAATCATAAAGGAATACGGGAATGCCGGGAACAACCACAAATTAATAATACAGATGATAAGCCATAACGTGCCATAACGATCATTTTAGGTTAGTCATTTGTAGATTTGCTTCATGGTCTGTAGTCTGTACTGTCATTCTCAAACTGTCAATCTGTCGGTCTGTCATTCATAAATGGAATTGGAACTTGGAACAAAACAAATTGTTGAAAAACATAACCTCTACATTTTAGTGTTTACAATATTTTAATTTAAATTTAAATACTATTACACGATGAGTGTTTCTATAAATCAAGTGTATACTTCAGTGGCTTGCAATCGAATTCCCGAGATAGTTGATTGGAACAAAGAGGGTTTAATATGTTTTGGTGCCTCAAATGCTGTAGTCGTATATGATACGGTATTAGTAAAAAAATGTTAATTATATTCGTTCAAAACATATAATTATTGTTCTAGGAGTAATAAATGGGCATGATTATTCTAGTGTATGATAATATTTATCTCTGGACCATAACCAATCTTTTATTTCTGTTTCAAGTCCTCAGAAGTATCAAAACATCTGTTTACTTTTAAATTAGCCTCTGATGTATTTTTGCTCCTGAATTCTGAGACGAAGAATAAATTTTCGTAGTTTCTCTTGCTTTTTACCCTCGTCATGCACTTTCCAAACCGACAAACACGAAAATCTATTGTTAATGTTTAATCATCACATAAAATCTTGATGATAATTTTTCACCAATTCCCGTCTAACTATCAGATTCAAAGTTTGGAGTGCCATGAAACTAGCAGATTCTTCTTAGCCAGCGATGCATTCATGTTATGGTTGAGGTTATAGAAACCTTACAAATGAACAGCCTTGGTGTTTGATAATTAATGTGAAATATTACTTTTTCTTTTAGAAAGCAAAAGGCAAAGATCCTCTAACAGTTCTCAGCCATCATCGCAACCAAGTCAACTCTGTCAAATGGTTGGTAAAAAGTGATGGAAGCTCAACAGAACTCATGTCCTGTTCAGCTGACAAAACAGCGGCAATATGGTCATTGGAAGAGGGAAAATGGACTGTTACCAGCTCTCTGACCGGGCATGGCGATGGAGTTACTTGTATACATGGGGTTTATACAAATGGTGATGACTTGGCAGTATACACAGGATGCATTGATTCACATATCAGGGTGTGGCAGAGAATAAATGGTGAGTGTAAATAGTAGTGCTTTTAGAAGCAGTTTTTTGCTTAGTCTTTTGCTGTCTTTGCAGTCCTATTGCTTTAATAAGCTCAATTTCCAGCATAGATACATAAATATTATTTTTAATACAAATGTTTGTTCTTGTGTCATCTTGGTGTGTGTGTGTTTATTTATTTATTTAAAAGGTTTACCAACAGTTTTTACATGAACAATTTCTTATCACTAACATTTAGTATTGAGCTACATGTAAAACCAATAACAGGTAAACACAGCATTTATGTTCTTATTCTATAGTTTTTATTATCAACATTGACATATTTTTATATTCGGGAAAGATTAATCTGTATATCTTTCAATTTCAGCTATCACATCTCTGGAACAGTCAATAAACCTGCAATCAGGGTTGTGTCTCACATTACACGCTCACATTTTACCAACGGTCAACAAACCTGTGCTGTTCTGTGCCCTGGATGACCACAAAATACACATTTTTGCTGGTGAAGAGGAGTACCACAGGGTTCACATACTGATAGGTCATGAGGACTGGGTTAGAGGATTGGATGTCTTGGATGTAGGTATGTGAGGTTCCTTATGATAATCTGAAAAAAAACTTATTTAATTAATTACTACTTCATTTAAAAAATAACTTAATTAAGACATGAATTCTTGAACCAGAGGGTAAGGGTCCTGCCTTACCCTCTGGTTCAAGAGATTTTTATGCCCATAGAGTTTGGGAATACTTCAAAATACAAATAAAAATTACTGAAATAATGCTATAAGTCTAAATAGTTGATTTTCCCTTAATATTGCAGATGACAGCACAATAATGTTAGCATCGGCTTCCCAAGACACGTACATCAGGCTGTGGCGGATCCAGCTGCACAGGGACCAGCCACAGACGAACGGCATACGGGTTGAAGAGAAGGTGTTCCAGGCGCATGGAGCTGCCTGGTCCGTCAAACTGGACGCCGTGCTGGCCGGCCACGAGGGCTGGGTGTACGGGGTGCAGTGGTACCCCAGGCAATTTGATGGAAGTATGTTGATGGGTTAGGTTCATTTGGGAATATTATATTTTTTAGAAAAATGTCATGCCTGTAATGACTATCAATGATTCTGTGTCCTGGTTAATAGTGGTTGTCGCTGTGGAGCAAAGAGTCCGGGATTCGATTCCAGGCCGAGATTGATATTTATATGACAGATCTCTCTTCTTAATTTATGTTGTTTATGCCACCCGGGACTCAGGGAATCCTGTTGTGGGAGATAAGTGTTAGTGTTTACATATAGCGTTTATAGTAATATAATGTGGTATATCAAATATACCAACACACCTTTTCTCTCCTTCCACTAACACCCATTACATTTCTCCAACCTTCCAGCCACCAAACCAGTGTACCGTTTACTCTCTTTCCAATAACACCCATTCCCCCAACCTTCCAGCCGACGTCCCAGTGTACCGTCTGCTGTCATCGTCCCTGGACAAGACGCTGATCGTGTGGGAGCCGGAGGGCGCGGGCGCGTGGCTGGAGCGCGTACGCGCGGGCGAGGTGGGCGGCAACGGGCTCGGCTTCTACGGCGGCCGCTTCGGGCCCGGGGACTGCTTCCTTGGGCACGGTTATAATGGGTCGTTCCATGTCTGGAGTTTGGATAAGGTAAGTTGATACACATTGGCTGTTGGCTGTGTTGATGTGGGCGAGTATGTACGTTATTCCAATTATATGTAGACTTCTCTTACATAATATATTTCTGCACAATCATACTATGACCTTACAATCGACCTTCTGATCATTAAATTGGCGGAATTAAATGTATCGACCCATAGGATAACACGCCTCTATGACAATCAAATACGGTAAATTAAACGCGAAAAACACGCTTCTCGAATAGGTACATTATTACTTACTTTAAACTCCACCGAAGTTGTGGCGTTCACCGGGTACAGCAACAATCATTATATTAAACTCTTTATCGTAATAGCTCTTTGACGTCATAAGTTCAAATGTGTGTAGAGAACATTCTTCCTTCCACCAGGAGTCGCAGCAATGGCAGCCGCGCGTGACGTGCGGCGGGCACTTCGGCGGCGTTTCGGACGCGCGCTGGGCGCCCGGCGGCCGCTACCTGCTGAGCGCCGCAACCGACCAGACCACGCGCCTGCACGCGCCCTGGCGGACCAAAGATGGTATGTAGCGTTTTGTATTGTTATGAGCCAGGAATTATAGGTTCATCCGATCGGTTATAAGCCTTCCCCCACCAGACATGTCATTCCAGAACTTTAACGGATGCTGGTACCTTAGTTGTAGAACGCTCCAGTACAACACAAGTAATGTCGCATTCTACTTTCGACTTTGTGGCGCGTACAATTTAATATTTGGATTTCACCATGATTCAATAAACGTAATTAGGATTAGGATAAATGACAAAAACTGAATATTCTACAAAGTTTAAATACATGCATGACCAGGGTACAGTAGATAACAGTTTGAACAGAATTTTCCCCAAAAGGAACAGAAGCTGGGTGCAAGCAAACTGTAAAGTAAATTCATAAATTGTAAACCTCCTTGGGAGTTTCTTGCCGCTTCTTCCAAGACCGCTCACCGTGGGGATTTGTTGAAGCGATGGCGTAGTTTGACTTTCGAATAGTGTTTGTAAAAACCTACTTGGAATAAACATTTCATTCATTCGTTCTTCCTTGTACCGCAGGTCACACCGAGTGGCACGAGCTAGCCCGTCCGCAAGTGCACGGCTACGACCTGGCGGCGCTGGCGGCGGTCTCGCCGGGCGTGTTCGCCGCCGCCGCCGAGGAGAAGGTGGTCCGCGTGTTCCGCGCGCCGCGCTGTTTCCTCCACAACTTCGCGCGCCTCACCGGACAGCCGCTAGAGGGCGTGGAGATCGGTGGTGAGATACTGATATGTATTTTTTTTTATAGCCTAAGCAGGCAAACGAGCAGACGGGTCACCTGATGGTAAGTGATCACCGTCGCCCATGGACATTGGCAACACCAGGGGCGCCACCAATGCGTTGCCGGCCTCGAAGAAAACGATAGACCCGCTTCTTGAAGAACCCCATGTCATAGCACTGTGGGAATACTGAATCAAGTTCTCCCCGAGAGTGCCCGTTGGAACCACCTAGTCTTTTATTCGCTTAGTTATCTGCCATTCTTCTAAAACCACAATGTACCACTCGCAGTAGTCAAGTGTAATGTGGGTCCACTACCTTTTCAGTAGTCAACATAATCATTAGATCATTTAAATTTCTTATAATACTTTTTTCGCGGACGCATTATTTTTAATGTTTCTACTTGCTAGTCATGACTTGCGCTATTCAAAAAAATTAAGATAAAATAACCACATGCATTTGAATGTCTATTGAATGTTGCATGTCCGTACAGATGCAGGTCCGGAGGGCGCGTCAGTGCCGTCGCTAGGGTTATCCAACAAGGCGGTGTTCGGCGGGGACGACGCGCCCGACGACAACGACGGCTACTTCGTGCCGGTTGAACTGCACGGTAAGTTATAGACTGGTCTAGTCATACTCACTTTTTGACGGTAGTATCCGATAAACGACGATAAATAAATGTAGTTTTAGCTTTATTGTTTTTATTAGCTTCAGTTTCATAACGTCTTTGGCTAACATTATCATCATTCGAGCAGACGTCGACTTGAACTCAAAAATCTCATCATAATCCATGACAACGTATCCACCAGAGCCGCCGACGGAGGAGACGCTGCAGGCGCACACGCTGTGGCCGGAGTGCCGCAAGCTGTACGGGCACGGCGCGGAGGTGCAGGCGCTGGCCGCGAGCGCGGACGGCGCGCTGCTCGCCTCCGCCTGCAAGGCCACGTGTGCCGAACACGCCGCCGTGCTGCTCTGGTGAGGGGAGTGCTTGGTGTGTGGTGTGTTACACTGTACGGGCACGGCGCGGAGGTGCAGGCGCTGGCCGCGAGCGCGGACGGCGCGCTGCTCGCCTCCGCCTGCAAGGCCACGTGTGCCGAACACGCCGCCGTGCTGCTCTGGTGAGGGGAGTGCTTGGTGTGTGGTGTGTTACACTGTACGGGCACGGCGCGGAGGTGCAGGCGCTGGCCGCGAGCGCGGACGGCGCGCTGCTCGCCTCCGCCTGCAAGGCCACGTGTGCCGAACACGCCGCCGTGCTGCTCTGGTGAGGGGAGTGCTTGGTGTGTGGTGTGTTACACTGTACGGGCACGGCGCGGAGGTGCAGGCGCTGGCCGCGAGCGCGGACGGCGCGCTGCTCGCCTCCGCCTGCAAGGCCACGTGTGCCGAACACGCCGCCGTGCTGCTCTGGTGAGGGGAGTGCTTGGTGTGTGGTGTGTTACACTGTACGGGCACGGCGCGGAGGTGCAGGCGCTGGCCGCGAGCGCGGACGGCGCGCTGCTCGCCTCCGCCTGCAAGGCCACGTGTGCCGAACACGCCGCCGTGCTGCTCTGGTGAGGGTAGTGCTTGGTGTGTGGTGTGTTACACTGTACGGGCACGGCGCGGAGGTGCAGGCGCTGGCCGCGAGCGCGGACGGCGCGCTGCTCGCCTCCGCCTGCAAGGCCACGTGTGCCGAACACGCCGCCGTGCTGCTCTGGTGAGGGGAGTGCTTGGTGTGTGGTGTGTTACACTGTACGGGCACGGCGCGGAGGTGCAGGCGCTGGCCGCGAGCGCGGACGGCGCGCTGCTCGCCTCCGCCTGCAAGGCCACGTGTGCCGAACACGCCGCCGTGCTGCTCTGGTGAGGGTAGTGCTCATTCACATTTACTCGCGGGTGCGGTGGCGGGCGTAGTCACGAAATATCAAACATATGGCTAGTAACTAACGACGCAATGAGATAGGTGTTTAGATGCTGGCTTTGGCAGTACCTTCTGTTCAGGGTCTATTCGGTGCGTTTTAATGATGAGGTTACGAAAAAAGACGTAAAAAAACTCTCCTTCAAGACCCTCGAAGCTTTGTATGTGCTACTTGTATGGTACTATTATACATATCTATAGGCAGTGACTATTTACCATCAGGTGCCTCACTTGATTTCTTGCCAGCCAGTCGATTGTATATCATCCACAGAATGTTCAATCATCTATTGTAAACATTTGTATTTTTATGGTATGAAATATGTACAGTCCTGGAAGAAATATTTTCGATCTCAAATTAATTTCATTAATTAATATACGAAATTCGCAATTCATTGTTTTCGAAGCACCTACTAAAAACACTTTATTTACAGGGACACAACAACCTGGCAGCAGATCCAGAAGCTCATCTCGCACAACCTGTCAGTGACGCAACTCTCGTTCGCACCGGACAGCCGTCGCCTGCTGTCCGTCTCTCGCGACCGCCGCTGGACGGTGTACCAGCGGGAACCAGAGAGTACCAGCTTCCATGTGGCCGCCACTACTGATAAGACGAACGGAGTGCACGCCCGGATCATCTGGTGCTGCGATTGGGCGCCTGATGGTGGTGTTTTTGCTACTGGGTCGAGGGATGGGAAGGTGTGTAGCGCTATGTTTCTATACCTGAGTTGCCGCTGGACAGTCTACCTGCGGGAGCCACAGGGCACCAGCTTCCACGTGGCCGCCACTACTGACAAGACCAATGGAGTCCACGCCCGGATCATCTGGTGCTGTGACTGGGCGCCTGATGGTGGTGTGTTCGCTACTGGGTCCAGGGATGGGAAGGTTTGAAGCGTTGTGTTCATAGTTATGTTCTCAAAACAGGTGTAAAAAGAGTATTTCGGAAGAAAAAGAGGGTCGGTGTTGCATGGATGACTTCTCTATGGTTGTTCGTATTCATGGGCAATGATCACCGCTTACAATTAGATGGTACTTCTGCTTTCTCATCAACCTATCAGAGAATAAAAATAGTTAACCCCAAAAGTAGGATAGTAGGTCTCAGCGCTCGCTCGAATTAAGGAAAAACTCAGTCAAAAGCCTAGCCCAACTTCATCCTGTCTAAGTTGCCCAATGTGAGATGAGGATTACTAAGTCATTTCAAATGGCAATCGAAACTGTTATATTCAATAAATTTCGCAGACAGAAAAGATGTTATCACAATATTACTTAATTACAATATTTCTACTTTAGAAAGAAAAAAGCATATTTCAACTAACAATTGTACATTTGCAGGTGTGCGTATGGACCAAATCGGATCATATCAGTGACAGTAGTCTCAAAGATTATTGTCTGGTGGGGAAAGCTCTGGAGGTAGCCAACGCGTCGGTGACCGCGCTGGCGTTCGCGCCGGTGGCCCCGCGCGGCTGTCGGATGCTCGCGGCCGGGTTCGAGTCGGGGGTCATCAGACTGTACAGTTTTGCAGAGGAGTGGACACTTCTGTACGAGATGGATAACAGGTATATGGTTAATTATGGTTTGTCAGACTAACAGTTGTGTATTTAAATAAAAAGACGTAGAGTACATTCAACCTCCCTAACTTCGAGATTCAGTGCAACTTTAAATTTAGTTAAGTTATTTATCCGTAAAGTTAATAAGAAATTGGCATTGTAAATAATCGATAATCTGTTCCAGCGCGGCCCACCACCTGACGGTGAAGCGGCTGTCGTTCAGACCGCCGGCCGCCGATGAGAAGGGCGCGCTGCTGGCCAGCTGCGGCGCCGACCACTTCGTCAGGATATACAACGTTACCTTGTTATGAGATATATAAATAAATGTTTTATATTTGTACAGCAAATTATTTTTTTGTTTTTATTACCTACCTTTTTCACTTTTTATTTGTGTCTAAAGTCTGTCTAAAGTCCAATACCATATTATGTAGTTCTTGTGAAAGCCGAAAAAAATCTCAATTATATGGGAAGGTAGGTTAATCTTAATCTAGTTGAATAATAATTGATAAATGATATTGGGTGATAATAAAATGAAAACAAAATTAAAATTTTCAAAATATATTGTATAAGATTGTATATTTCTCAAAACTATCTGTATATATAAAAGATATCTATAAAATATCATAACAATAAAAATTCTCTTGATATCAAAGCTAATTTCTTATATACATCGACAGCAAATGTGTTTTAAATCGAAAAATATCGTATTTCATAAATATATGTATAGCAAGCACCCTATGGGATTTTTTCCTGTAGTCCTATTCTGATATTTTTAGGCTTACTACTAGATTATCTGTGGACACCATTCAAATAATGTGATAATAATTTCCAATAACTACATCACAGTGACATTATTTCACTCTCTTAAAATCTACTTTCTTGGTCTTAAATAAAATTTCATAACATTTTCTGCAAGAGCTTGAAGCCAACTCTATCAAAATTCTACTTTGCTAATGATTGTGATGATTGAAATATATATACAAAAGAGAACCACTTCATAAGTGAGCATTATCTGTTACACAGAATAAATATATGGGAACTCTTACATGTAAACAAATGACACACAATGACTAAGCAGTATGATTTGACATATTCTACATGGAACATGGGACCATACATGGTATTGTTATGAAGCTTCAGCTATTCAGTTTTTGACTACGTAAACAATTATTCATATACACATTTAGCTTTTGTTAGGAATTGGAAACTCCATGACTTAATCATCTCTGGTTCATAAAGCCTTATGGCGGGTAACATATTTTCCAAGAATTTGATAGTTTTTCTTGTATGTTGATGGATGTTTAATGTAGCAGGTAGTTCATGTGGGCCTAACCTTAAATGCAAATGGTGTTGTGCACTCCTAATGAGGTCGAGTATAAACTACTAAAGTTTCTGTAAGGTCCGAGAACACCGTTACATTAAAAAAAATCGTATGAACACAGTTATTCCATATAATTTTACGGAAAACCGATCAATCAATCGATGACAGAACACCTTACGTCGTTTAACTTTCATTATCTGTCGTTTCTCAGCAGACACCGTCCATACAGCTATCCTTCGACCATCACACCTTTCTTCTTCTTGCCTATCCGGCTAGGGATGGCCCGCACCTGGCTGAGGAATCGCTCCACTTTGTTTTTCTTTTTGCTCTTGACCTCCGCGCTGATGTCCGTCATGGAGGCGGCGTCGTTGAGTTTGTAGGGGGGCAGAGGTTCGGTTTGGGCGCTCCGCAGGGCGCTGGGTAGACTGGTGACGGAGCCAGGGTCCGTCTTGGGTACTTCGGGCAACGCGAGGCGGTGGTCCTCCTTGCGCGGCGTGAAGCGCGAGCTCGCTTGATCTTGCGAGGGTGGCGCGTTCTCGATCTGCTGGTACTGCACGAACCCATTCGTGTTCGGCACCTCCTGGATCCTCACGCCGGAAGACTCGCTGGACGCCGTCCCGTTCGTCAACCTGCAATTGATCTAAATATATAAAAGCGTAAAGCCACTCACTCATCGCGAATTATCGAAAACCGCTTGACGTATAAATATGAAATGTGGCAGAGACGTTGCTTATAGTTAGTAGACGGCTGCTAAGAATGGATTTTTTTGTATTCCACCTGTCGCAGGGTTAATTAGGGGTTGAGAGTCTGTTTGCTGTCGATTCTAAAGCAGACAGTAAGATTATGTTCACAAATTAACACTACTTTGCGCTTGACGACTTATTGCGCTATCACATAGGATTTTTCAAGAAAGGTGTAAAAAGAGCTCTCCTTCAGGGCCGGCGTTGCAGAGGTGACTCCCCTGGTGTTGCTGGTGTCTATAGACGACCAACTCGCATTGGAGCAGCGTGGTGGAGTATGCTCTAGGCCTCCTCAGTAATGAGGTCCGTGCTGAGTAGTGGGCCATTAGTAGGTTGTAGCTAGCCAGCTAGCTATAGGCTAGCTGGCTATAGAACTTACCATCAGGTGGCTCCCTTCAGTCTATTAAACAAAGGCATCAAGCAGCGTTACCTGGGCTGTCTTGGTCTCGGCTGGCGCGGCGGCTCCTGCAGCGTGTGCAGCAGCTTGCGCCAGAACAGCGCGTGGTCGCCGCGCCCGTACACCAGGTTGTGGTAGTGCGACAGCACGCGCGGCAGCTCGCACGCGCGGTACATTATCGGCACCAGGTTGCGCAGGTCCGACTCTACACAACATAATATTTATATTATTATTCCTATGTTAAATCTTTCCGAGTCGAAGTACTAAAGAAAATACAAACATATTTCATTGTCAGAAAATCTGCAGGATTAAATGAAACACCTGAACAGTGTAATGCTTTCCAAATGGAAGAACCAAAACAGTTATTATGATAAAATATCTACAAGGTGTCCTTAATTTGAATTTTACAATAAAATGTACTTGATATCTGTAAATAAATAACTGAAAATCTTTTTATAACAAAAAGTAATATAATAAATATTTCACATACAAGAATTGCTACAGATAAATTTAATCATTCAATCAATCAAATTATTTAATTTAAATTCTCAAGCATGAATTATTTACGGCATTTGTCTGCTATTTAATTATATGTGTAATTAAGTGTGAACAGTGTGAAAGGAAAGTTACTCCTACTGGGTATTTCATGATACATCTTTTTATCATATCCATAAACAAACCTGTCTCAATACATGAGTGACTTACCGACGCCGTGCGCCTGCGCGACGTTGGTGAGGAACTTGAGCGCGGAGGTGTCGAAGAAGTCGGGCGAGTACACCAGGATGATGCGGCGGCAGCGCTCGGCGATCAGCCGCGCCACCGGCTCGAACCGCGTCGCGAACCCCGGCAGCAGGTCGTCCTCCGTGCACAACTGTGGCACGAACGTGACGTTATAGTGCTTATTTACTAGGGAATAAAGTCACCTTTTGTCCGTGCACAACTGTGGCACGAACGTGACGTTATAATGCTTATGTACAAGGGAATAGAGTCACCTTTTGGACAAACTTTTGACTGTCAGTTACTAAAGCATTCACACACAAGGCCCTATGTGTAGCCAACATCCAAAATCAAAAAATTTTTTGTATGAATAGGCTGAACAAGTGTTCATAAATAATCTACCGAAATTGAGAAAGTTCTAGCAGTTGATTTGTTATAAATGAGTGATTGCTAATTTCAATTTTTATGTATTTTCATGGTTATCATTCGTAAGCAGTGGCACAGACAGAGATTTTCGTTTCATTAATTAATATTATGTAATAAAGTGAGAGCTGAATTCAGAACCTTGCCATAACAATTTTCCTGCCCAACCCTCATTCACCATAAAATAAGTGATAGGCTTATTAAAATTCCATGTCATCTTCATTCATTATTAATCAACTGTTATAATTTTCTCAAGATAGTATGCTTTGGTGGTGGTGCACAATACCTTCATTCCATTTTCTCGTAGCCTTGCAAGCATGGCATCAACAAAGTCCCGATCCTTGGGTGAAAACAGCACATAAGCATGGTACTGCTGCGGAGCATTGTGCTGTACATCTTGGAACGTAATGAGATCATCCTCAGCAGGGTCTATTCTTGCAATATCATTGATGGGCTGGGGAGCTGGAGATAAAAGAATGCTTCATTTTTAACTACAGAAATGTTTAAAGCAAAAACATCTTACTTAGAAGCAAAGACATTTTATAAGAAAGGAGACTACTTTAGTGATGGCCCAGAGCTTATGGTTAGTGAAACTGTTATTAACTCATCCCAGGATATATCATGGAGATGAATCAATAAGTTAAACTAACTTAGATCACATCTTTTCAAAGGAACAATAAGAATGACAACGCATGCACCAAATAGCCGTAAATAGCTAAAAAATTAAGAACAGAGACATACCTATGAGCTTGTCATTCCTTGCAAGCTCTAACAAGTCATCGTAAACATCAAATCTGTCTAGCATCTGCAAAAAGAGCATCAACTGTCCAATTGTGGCATTGTTTACGTTCTGCTGCCATATCTCTATCACTCTGCCCACTCTATCTGGGTGCTCCTTTATACTGGCCTCTATTTGTGTTGATATATTCACCAGTGATGCTAGACCCCGCCAGTCTCTGTAAGTAATTCAATATAAAATAAATGTAGATAAATCTACATATGTAGTTGTAACTTTAATACTATTTAGGTATATAAGCTATTGACTTTTAAATACATAAGTTTTGCACCTCTACCAACGATTTTTTTATGTCTATGTCCTCTGCCTCAAGGTTGTCTGGAAGAAATCTCTACTACAGCGATAAGACCGCCCATTGTGTTAATAATAATCTACACCATATTGTATAATTATTATTTTTTTCTGTGTGCACAATAAAGTATATTGTATTGTATTGTATTGTAAATTACTTGCACACTCCTATTGTTACACTAAGATTCTCTGTGATGTGGGTGGCATGAACAACACAAACAGCACTATAACTGAATCCCACAACCCGAGAACCTTTATTTATCCATCACTTAAATGGCTGCACTGCTACATCATACATATCTTTTAATACAATTCACTTAATTGTACAAATCATTTGATCGCTGTAATTGTGTGAGTTATTAATTTCATATTTTAAACAAATAAAAAAAAATCTTCAGGTTTATCTATTGTGATGCAGACTAATGCATTTATTACTACCAAAAATAAGGAACATTAAAATAAAATGCATTCATCCACATTTACCACATTGTCACCAGTAGGTGTTTATTATTGCTGGACGTTTTGTTTATTCTAAGATTGAGTTAAATATTTAATTCCAGGAATATAAATAACATAGAATAATGTCTATACAAATACCTCAGCGCAACGCAGGTGCGTTTTCGACTACATTCCTATTTGATTCAATGCTTTCTTGCACAAAATTAGTTTACTTTTTGCAGTCATACTACGTACCTGTATCTCGAAATATTATCGGGACAAACATGTTTCAAAACTTTTGTTGTGTTTAGAAGAGATGATAACAAATTCTTTGATTCATTTGAGAGTCGCGATAATGGGACAGTATTTAGGTCTATATCTCCATTCATTTTGATGATGTCAAATCACACAAGGTTCTCAGCAACCTGCATTTGTGTTGCAAAACTTCTTACTACTTCTTTCACAGAATTGTAGATTAATCTTATATATTATTGCTATAACATTACTTTGTGTACTAATTTTTAAATGACAAACTTGAAACTTGAAACTAGCGAAAAACCAAAATCACAGAAAACACAAACAAAAAGCAAAGCAAAGCAACAGGCAAAACTTGTCTACTTTTAGGGTGACCATCTCGAAAGCGGCGAATCTTTCGAATTCTACAAAAATCTGTCAAAACTTGCCTAAACTAGTGGATAAAAATAATGCCATCAGGGAAACGGGGAAAATCAAATATTTTAAGTATTTGAAGAAATATAATACTCGTCATAAATATAATTTACAATTTTTATACAACAATTGCAATTTTATTCTATTTATGCATTGTACGTACTGGTATATGTGTAGGTGTTAATATTAGCTTCAAACGTTCGTTCTTGATTTATTTTTCGATGAAATTGGTTATCATATTCATAATAATATATGTTTTGTAGTTTACTTCATTTAAATATAAAACATTATACGATATACGATTTTATAGAATCCTTTAAATCGGCGAAAATTTGCCATTTTTATAAATCGCCAGCATAATCTGCCATAACAAAAATTTCGGAGTCAAAACTGCCAAAATAGCAGGAATCTATGACAAATGGTCACCCTGACTGATATACAAACAACACAGAATCATTTAAATTTGCACAGAATAGACCGAATTAGGAACTTTTTTAGTTGTCTGTTTCATGAAGCAATTTGACCATAGATGTATTTCTAGAGGCGATTCGATTCGAGGATTCGATTTCGAATCGATGAATGCGGCTAACGTCAATTCAAAATAAATGTTGCCCGTTTTCAAAATCTAGACATGCGTACAGATAGCATTGATCTATAGGACTATATTCCTATATCAATGACAAATAAAGTCGTATACATTGAGATATGGATATTATGTACTAAATGGTCGTATAGGATCTTTTGGCGCATGGCTGACGTGAGGGTGACAGAGACAGCACCTTACAATTTGTATCACAGAACACTATACCACAAAACTATACTGTGTATTCCCTGCAACATAGAGATAGGAATGCCCTGCATAGAGATATCTCTATGATTCCCTGTAAGTAAGGTATAGTAAACCCAACTGTCGGACGCATTTGACATTCATTTGACCAATCATTGCACACTAGTAACTGACAGATGAATGACCACAACGTACTTATGAATGACTTTTCGTTACCTAGTTCCAATTTTTGCCATTTCAGAGATAAGTTGGGCGCACTGTAAGACGCTGTCTCTGTCACCCACACGTCATCCACGCGCCAAAAGATCGTTGTAGGACTTTATTAGTAACTTTTACTGAGCACAGCAAAAAAATGTTTCCTAATAATTTCAATTTGCAAAATCCTACCCACCAAAAATTCAAAAACTATTTGCATTCAAAAACTCAACCTGGTTTCATTTGGAAAATGTTACTGATTGTTTGCGTCTAACTTACATTTTTTTTGTTTTGATTAAAATACTAAATTAAATCTATGATAATTATGACCTGTACCTCTCACACTACGAGAGACCCTAGCCCAGCAATGTGACTGTTAAGGGTTGCATTGATAATGACACAATTTAATACATTTTATTTAATAAGTACATGCACTAACATCATAAATAGCAGCATAACTTTACATAATTTTTATATTTATACACATATTACAATATAAAGACCTTATTACTTATTGTTTCTGCACTATGTTATTGCAGGTCCTCTCTCTTGTAACATAGCTCTATTCCTCTTTAACAATCTACTAGAATCAACAATGTCTGGGTTATTTTCATCAGCAAAGTCATCCAATCTCTTTCTCAGGAGGTTCTTCAGCTCTGTCACACCATTGCTGGTCAGTGCTGATATGCCAACCACATCTTGAAATGTAATCAGTTGTTCAGGTCTCACTTCTTCAGGTATTGATGTAATAGTATTGTCTATATTTGCTAGTGACTCTTTTAATTCCTTCAATATACTTTCAGCACCTTCTACATCCATTTTATTGATGGCCAATATTGCTGGTTTTTCCAAGAGTTCCTTGTCGTAAAGTTCTAGCTCTTTATTTAACAGTAATACTGTCTCTAAACAGGTTCTAGCAGGGTGCCGAGGACTCAACTGAAAACCTTGCACATCAGCTATAAATAATAAAAGCTTTGTCCTTTCAACATGCTTCAAAAACTTGTGTCCCAGTCCAATGTTCATGTGGGCTCCTTCAATGAGACCAGGCAAGTCGGCAATGGATATCTGTCTGAGATCCTCATACTGAATGATACCTTTATTTGGTTTGATAGTTGTAAATGGAAAGTTTGCTATTCGAGGCTTAGCCTTAGATATAGCTTTTAACAGAGAGCTCTTACCAGCGTTCGGGAAACCAACAAGCCCAATATCAGCAATTAGTTTTAAGTCTAACCTAACATGATGAACTTGTCCAAAGTGTCCTAAGAAATTGTTCTCTGAGGTACCACCAGGACCACCTCGTGCTAAAATAACTGTTTCTCCTTCCTTGTCTATTGTCCCCAACACTTTTCCATCTTCTCTGTAAATGGTTAGACCGAGGGGCACTTCCAGTTTCACGTCGACTCCAGGATTCCCTACAATTTTAGTTTTCCGACTGTCTTCACCGTGACCAGCCGTGATAGTTTTCGCGCGATGTTTGGTCATTATAGACTTAAGATTAGCATCTTCTTTGCCGATACAGTATACGCAACCTCCCTGCCCTCCCAGTCCTCCGTACTTTGGTAATCCGGTGCCTCCTGTGCCTCCCTTTACATGAAGTCGTACGGTATCAAGAAATTTGGTTTTGAGGTAATTCCGGGGCCGTTTTATCTCTTTTACAGCAAATAAAGTCCTTAGTATGAACACCATATTGATGTAATATTACTCTTAACAATTCATTTGTTTTTGTTACGAAAATAATCATAACCTTGCGATTTTTGTTTATTGAAATCAAACATAACCAAACCAAAGCAAGTGTCATAAGCTCATAACATGACATGAGTCATAAAATGTCACTTAGGTTAAGGGTTGACACACATTTATTAACTTGGATGGAATCAATTTAGCCTTGAGCATTAATTTTGTTCCAAGACGAGGCCACGCTATTCGATATGAAAATTTTATAATACATACAACTTTTAACCAAACTACAAAGCCGACTATAGTAAGTTAATTTGGCACTATAGTTGGGCCATTTTAATAGGCCACATTTGACAGTTCGTCAAAATTTTCCGAAGTAACCTTGTAAGGGAGGCACCCCATAGTATCTAATACATTCCATACTAGATATTGTTAAACTTTTTACACTTAAAAGTAAGGAACTGACGTCGTTACAAAGTTACGTCAGTGCACTCTTTTTCTTTTTAAATATCAGGGATGGTACCGAAAGAAACAGATGAGTAGATAAGTTGAATTCGAGAAGTCGAACTAATCGTCAAAAAGTATTTCACGATTACAAAATAAAATGTATTTTAATACAAACAAAATTAATTTTATTACATTTTAGGCCAAAAAATATGTAATTATTCATTTATATAATAACGTCTGGCTCAAAAGTCAGTATCTAGAAACGTGAAATGTTACAAAAAAGTTATGATTACATTTCGCGCCATTATTTTTGTTAGTTTTTCCCGGGATCGTGGTATAATTAAATGCATATCTTTTCAAACTCAAATCCTTTTTATTCAACAACACAATATATTCCTCCATTACAAAAATTTACAATCCATTCAATGACATTATTTTTTATCTAGCACATACTTATTCAACGCATTCTAAATCTAAATTAAAATATTTTTCTTCAGAGGTTTCGGAGGACAGTTCAATTGCCAATGTCAATACTCTCCCTCAATTGAACTCCCTCCTAAACCCAACATGACAACAAATCTGTTAAACTTATCTTTTGGTAAAGGCTTGGTCATTACATCAGCTAATTGTTCATTTGTGGCAATATACTTGACATTTATAATTCCCTGCTCTATCTTTTCTTTGACAAAATTATATTTAACGTCTATATGTTTTAATCTTTTTTGATCGGGATTATTAACAGACTTAATTGTGCTTTGGTTATCTTCAAAAATTGTAACAGTATCACATTTAACATTTAAATCTTTAAGTAACTTAATTAACCAACAAGCCTCTACAGAACTTTCACACAACGCAATTAATTCTGCTTCCGTTGTACTTAATGCTACTACATTTTGTTTTTTAGATCTCCATGAAATAGTATTTCCAAAAATTTTAAAAACATAACCACTAGTTGACTTCCTATCAACATCCCTAGCAAAATCAGAATCAGCATATCCTATCAAACTATTATTGTCCCTATTCCCATAATATCTTAATTGATAATCGACTGTTTTTTTTGACATATCTAAAAACTCGCTTCAACGCCTGTATAAGTTTGACACTTGGTTTCCCTTGAAATCGACTTAAATACGAAACAGCTGTAGTTAAGTCTGGCCTTGTATTAATCATGGCATACATCAACGATCCTATCATTGATCTACAATACAATTCGAGGGACATGTCAATATCATTATCTTCTATTTCAAGTAGTATGTTAGGATCCATTGGAGTATCCATGCCTTTACAGTCTTCCATCCCGTATTTAACCAAAACTTTCCGTAAATATTTCGTCTGGTTAAGGCAAATCTTTCCCTCTTCTTTCCTAATTGCCATTCCCAAATAATTTAAATCATTACTTCCCATATCTTTCATTCTGAACTTAGTTGCTAAATAAACCTTTACTTTTTCAATTTCTTTCGTTTCTGAACCAAAAATCAACAAATCATCTACATAAAGTAGTATATACACATCATCTTTGAAATATAAACAATAATCGTTTATTGATCGTTGAAAACCATATGCAGTTATGACCTCATTAAATTTTTCATACCAGTATTTCGGTGATTTCTTTAATCCATATAGTGACTTCTGTAATTTTAATACTTGACCATCTGGTATGTGTAATCCCTGGGGGGGTTTCAGATAAACGTCTTCATCTATACGTCCATAGAGAAATGCTCCCTTGACATCCATTTGGTGAATATTATAATTCCTATGTGCTGCAACTGATAACAAAATTCGTAATGTTTGTAACTTTAAAACCGGTGAATAAATGTTTTCTAAATTTTCTCGTTGCTGGAATCCACGAACTACTAATCTGGCTTTGTAAATTTCTTTATTTCCAACTTCTTTCCTAGTAAATATCCATTTCGTATCTATTAACTTTTTATTAATCGGTGTTGGTACTAATTTCCACGTTTCACTTTCCTGTAATACGGATATTTCTTCTGCTATTGCTTTTTCCCATTCCTTTTTATCATTTCTATTTTGGATTTCATCAAAATTACATGGAGCATCTATTTGACCTGCAAGTAAAGCAAATAATATGTCTCCTGAATCTTCCTTATCTAATAGATAATCCATCTGCCATCTTGGCTTTTTAATATTTCTTCTAGGTCTCTCTTCCTTTCTAGACTCCTTATTTATTTGACTATTATTCCTTATTTATCTATTATTTCTTCCTTTGCATCTTCAAAAATATCTTTATTTTCTTCTATATTTTCTACTATCGACTTATTCTCTGTAGAACTCTTTTCTTCCACTTCCATTTCTTTCTCTGATGATGCTGTCTCTTTTTCTAATTCAATTTCTATTTCGTCCATTTGAGGTACGTATCCATTAGATTCACAATTATCTCTTGACTTCTCATCAAATATAACATTTCTTGCGTGTACCGTTCTATGTGTTTCAGGATCAAATAATATATATCCAGTTGAAGAATATCCTAGCATAATCATTTTTCGCCCAGTATTGTCAAGCTTCTGTCTGCACTCTTTAGGCACATAATTATATGCAATACTACCAAAAACTCTCAGGTTTGATACATCCGGTTTTCGTCCTTCCCACATCTCACTTGCAGTTTTCTCTCTTAATGCCGATGGGCTTCTGTTAGTCACATACGCCGAATAAAGAACTGCATCTCCCCAAAACTCTTTATCTAATTTAGAATCCAATAAAATTGTCCTTGTTTTCTCCATTAGCGTCCTGTTCATCCTTTCCGCTACGCCATTCATTTCTGGATTATATGGAACAGTATATTGCATTATAATTCCTTTATTGTTACAAAAATTTTGAAATTCTCTATTTACGTATTCTCCGCCGTTGTCGCATCTAATTTTTAATATATTTGTATTAAAATGATTTGTGACTTGATGATAATATTGCTTAAATTTTTCAAAAACTTCACTTTTATTTGTTAATAGGTATATCATTACAAAGTGTGTATAATCGTCGATAAAAGACACGAAATACTGATAACCATTTCTTGTAGGGGGATTTATTGGTCCACAAACATCCGTATGAACTAATTCTAATGGTCTAGTTGCTCTATGCCCTTTTTTGTTAAACGGTAGTCTTGTCATCTTTCCAGTCAAACATTGTTCACAAAGTATATCATTGCTATCTTTTGTAATATCCCCTAATCCGTCTACCATATTATGCCGCTTCAATAAATGTAAATTTTTAAAACCTAAGTGACCGAAACGTCTATGCCATAAATTTATGTCATCAGTATTCGCGTAATCACATTCCAACAGATTTACTACCAATTTAACCGTATATAGCGAACCCTCTAAATTGCCTATCATAGAGATGTTATTGTATTTGTACACTCTTACCTTACCATTGTAAAATTCTATTCTAAAACCAGCCTTTTCCATTTTTGATACAGACAATAAATTCTTTCTTAAATCTGGAACATAATATACATTTTTAATATCAAAATATATCTCCCTTCTACCAACAAAACATTTAACACTAATATTACCAATACCTATTGCTTGTAACATAACATCATTTTTAGCTGCTGCAATATTCCTAGGGTTACTTAACTTAGTATAGACTTTAAATAAATTTCTATCATTTGTTATATGATCAGAACATCCTGAATCTATACACCATGTAGTAAGTCCACTTTCACCTTGAGTAATTAATACCTCGTTATCAACTTCATTACATATCTTATTCTCAAATTCATTACTTACGTGCCATTTAGGATTGGGCCTTCTGGATTGTCCTCTAAATCCTCTTCCTCTAATCTGATTATATTCCTTGAAACCTGGCGCACGTCCTTCATAATCAAATCCTTGATGTTGCCCTGTTCCTTGGAATCTGTTGTTTGAATTTGAATTTTGTCCATTTTCATAATATCTTTGTCCTCTTACAGCTACTTGTCCTCCTCTGCTATTTAAATATCTTCCTCTTCCACGAAAGTCTCTCCCTTGATGTGAACATTCGAACTTCTTGTGACCAGGCAAGCCGCAATTATAACATAAAAAAGCATTATTCATGACTTCGTCACATCTTCCTTTTTTTCTCTTTTCTTCTTCACCCAATAGTCTTTCTTTTACAACATCAACTTGCAAATCACCCATAGTTTCTAAAGTTGTAATTACTATCTCATATGATTTGGGCATACTCAATAAAATATAATTTACTTTTTCATCATCTGTTAATGGAGAGCCTGCGTTTTTTAACTTAGTAAATATTTCTTCCAGTTTTGTGAAATGAGATTGTAAGTCGTATTTTTCGTTAAATTTTATTTCCATTAGCTGGCGTCTCATGAATAGCTTACTTCTTGTGTTCTTTTTCATAAAATTTTCACTTAATTTTTTAATCATGTTAAACGCCGTTTCCTCTCCTTTAATGTATTCTAGATGTGAATCAGCTACTGAATTTACTATGATACATTTCGCTTTTGCTTCCTGTCTTCTGTTATCTTGTACTTTAGTGAAATTTTCTTCTTGAATAGCTTGCAAGCATTCTTGTTCATTCAGTATTATATTTAGTCGATATAACCATGAACCAAAATTTTCGCCGTTAAATTGCTTTAGTTTCATTTCTTGACTTTGTGATGCCATTTTGTTTTTCTTTTTCACTTTTTACGAATCCCGAAACACAGACATACTGTGTCCCGAAATAACAACAATAAAATAAAATACTTTCAAACCTTTGTCTCTTCTTTTTATCCTTTTAATTTAATAACCACGCTCTGCTACCACTGTTAGTTTTTCCCGGGATCGTGGTATAATTAAATGCATATCTTTTCAAACTCAAATCCTTTTTATTCAACAACACAATATATTCCTCCATTACAAAAATTTACAATCCATTCAATGACATTATTTTTTATCTAGCACATACTTATTCAACGCATTCTAAATCTAAATTAAAATATTTTTCTTCAGAGGTTTCGGAGGACAGTTCAATTGCCAATGTCAATAATTTTGACGCATTATTTTTGTCATTTTTTTTAGTCGTTGTGTGAACTGTGCGCTTATTAATACTTTTTATAACGATCGCATTCAATTTACAGATGTTTGAAGTCCTTATCGATTTATTCAATTTAATCGATGTTTTTCAGCAGGTTAGCTTCACTATGAAGCAAAGACAAACAGTTGTCAAATGTGGCCTATTAAAATGGCCCAACTTTACATTTCAATTTATCGAATGAAAATATTCATACCTCTTTGTGCCTCTTTCTAACATACTACTTTATTTAGTCTGTGAATGCCACCAGTCCATATTTCGTCTGTTTGTGTGATCGACCGATACAAAATTAGACACTTTCTTTGACAGGCCATTATCAAGTTTAGTTATCAACTTGGGAGTGTTGTTGTGTGGTGCCGGTGAAATTCAGTTTCGAGTGTTATTGGTTATTTCTTCTGATTTTTAGTTGTTGATTATTATTGACAAAAAATAAAAATGCACTAAAATGTCTACTTATTTACTATTTATTCTATTTTTTCAAATCACACCTTTTCCTTTTGTTTTGGGTAGCGACGGTGATAGGTCTCCTTATTACCAGAACTGTGTTAAAAGCTGTCTTACAGCGAACTGCACTAAATGTAAGTAATTTAATTATTAAAACATCCTTAATGTTAATGTTAATGTTCATGGTTGAATACATTAGAACTCTTTATATATTTACTAGCGAACCGCCCTCGCTTCGCTTCGGGACCCGTAAGTATCAACCGCGTAGGTCCCGCTCCCGTAGGAATTTCGGGAAGATAATAAACTATCACCAAAATTAATTCAGATCAAATTAAATTAAACTTAGAAATAAAGCTTACGACAAAATAATAGCAAAGTAGCAAAGGATCACAGCAAGATTAATTCAGATTAAACTTGGAAACGCGGCAAGTTTGGTATGGCAGTGGGTTCGACTAAATTTGATTAGCATAAAAACGGTTCTAGTGTATTAATCTTAAAAGATAGACATATACTGTCGTGGACATTTTTTTAGATCATTTCAAGAGGAATAATTCTTTCGTACATATATTTTTGGTATCTTGAATCGTTTTCGCAACGCATGCAACTAAAGCCCTCGAGAATGAATAATTTTCCCCGTTTTTTCCACATTTTCCATTATTTCTTCGCTCCTAATTGTTGCAGCGTGATGTTATATAGCCTATAGCCTTCCTCGATAAAAGGTCTATTCAACACAAAAAAAAAATTTCAATTCGAACCAGTAGTTCCTGAGATTAGCGCGTTCAACCAAACAAACAAACAAACAAACAAACAAACTCTTCAGCTTTATAATATTAGTATAGATTTCTATTTTTGTGCCCATTCAATAAAAATACCCATTCAACACATTCAAGTTTAATTCGTTATTGATTATTTTATTATCGAACTTGGTACCGATTTAGAATTTGAAGCTTGCACTAGATCGGCGTTTGGGAAGGGGTTGGTGGAGGGAGGACAGCCATACTTTTGAATTAATCTGAGTGGTTTGGGGCTATAGAGGGTAACCATTTTTATTATTAGAGGAGGTGCTATTTGTATGAAACATGAGTTTGCTCGTGGATTGTTACAAAATAGATTAATCTTTAGTTTGTGTTAGATAGCCCTTCCCTTGTTAAGCCATGTCGGAGGTCTTCTGATATTTGGGTTATCTTATAATAAACATTAACAATTGGGATATCTTAAAATAAAACAAGTAAGAGTGTAAGCAATATTTCTGAAATGGATTACTTGGTATTAAACTGATGCACTTGTTGCAACAGCGGGTGAGTTCCAGCCGAAGGCGTTGAAGCTGCAGGACAAATGGAGCCGCATGCTGATGTGGAATTGCTTCGACGAGTGCAGCTACCACTGCATGTGGAAGACGGTGGAAGGCTTCCACGAGCGCGGCTATGACACGCCCAAGTTTCATGGGAAAGTAAGAGCAACACGAGACGTACACTGCGAATAAGGTGGTCAATTTACATCGAGACTAATGGCCCTCATCCACATTCGCGCGAATACGCGAACTCACTAGTGTAGCATGCGACACTTTGTGCAATGTACAAAGGTTCGCGCGCGTGTGGAATGTGAGCGGTAGTTGACCTACGTTGTCTGTCCCAGTGGCCGTTCCGTCGCGTGCTGGGCGTGCAGGAGCCGTGCGCGGCGCTGGCCTCGCTGCTCAACCTGCTGGCCACGCTGTACATGCACACGCTCATCATCAAACAGTTCCCGGTCGCCGACGCGCCGCTCGTGCTCTTCTGGCACGTCTTCATTGCGGTAACTACCCACGCTGCATGTATGTGGACTACTGTGGCCAGTTGTTATATTGTTATTCTAAACGATTATAGTCTAGTGTAGATAAATGTAATTGTATCAGCATAATTTAAGTATGTGTTGCGTTATGATTTTATGCTTTGTAAAATTGTAGTTGTGAAGTAGTCAAACCTGGGTTAGATTCCTGCACGCGTGTCTTATTACAAAAAAATATGTGCATGTTAAGATGCTGTTATCATTCATTTGCTTTTTGGTGAAGGAAATCTTCGCACCCGAAAATTCTCGATAATATTTCAAAGGTGTGTGAAATCTATTAATTTGCACTAAGCCGGGCGCCGGCGTAGTTTGAGAGGAAATTCGAGCTAACTGATTGACCCAACGTTTGCATTGTTCCAGATCTGCATGAACGCGTGGACGTGGTCGATCATCTTCCACACGCGGGACAACGCCTACACGGAGTTCATGGACTACGCCTGCGCGCTCTCCATGGTCATGGCGATGTTTGTGGCTGCCATCGTTAGGTAACATCCTATCACACATGTCGTCTGACCCACACTAGTACCAACATATTAATACAAATACCAGTAAACTCGCCCTCGTCAAGCCACGCGTGATTTATAAATTGTGACATAACATTTTTAAGTAGAACTTGCCACAATATATTTGTAAAAATTACATCTAAATCGGTTGAGCCGTTTCTGAGATTATCGCGAAAAATATCACAGATGGACAGACAAAAAATCAATTTAATATTTAGTTCTACTGCATTGCCCTGTTTCTCAATGTCTTTGTCATAATACCATGGTATAAATGGCATCGGGTTGTCGGCAGGATGTTCCACAAGCGCAGGAAAGTGACGCTGGCGACGCTGGCGCTGACGGTGTGGTACTACGTGGAGCACGCGCACTACCTGTACGCCGGCCGCATCGACTACGACTACAACATGAAGGTCAACCTCGTCTTCGGTGAGCCAAACACTGTGCCATAGTTTTAGTCTAATCATATTAAGAATCATGTGTTTGTGAAGTTATATCCTCGCCACCTTGAGATTATCAATGACAAATTGTCTAAAGCATGGTACAGACCTTCAGTTTTAATTTAACTATACAGTTTTATCTATTGAAATTTTGATTAGATCTTCTTAACTGTACAGTTTTCAAGTTTTGCCTACACACGTCAGTTTTATCTGTACAGTCCGATGGTAAAACTGCATAGTTAAAACTGAAGGTCTGTTTCCTGCTTTAGGTATATAGGTATGTAGGTTGCATTCATAAGCACTGTAACCCGTGACGTGAGGAACCGCAATTATAAAATGCGTCTCTAACAACCATGTATTAACCAGTATGACATAATTATTCGTGTCGGTAGGCGTGGCGGGCTCGGCGCTGTGGCTGTGGTGGTCGCGCGCGCAGTGGGCGCGCGGGCGGCGCCACGTGTGGCGGGCGGCGGCGGCCACGCTGTACGGCGGCGCGGCGCTGGCGCTCGAGCTGCTCGACTTCCCGCCGCGCGCCGGCTGGGACGCGCACGCGCTCTGGCATCTCAGCACCGCGCCGCTGCCGCTGCTCTTCTACAGGTACCTACAGTTACTATTGTATAGAGCCGTGGGTCTGACCATATAACATTCATGCGAACACTTTTTACGAAGTATGTAATTGATGTGGTAAGTGCGTGATTAGTGGTAAATTGGATGGTCAATGAACATCGCATACATTTAGTTCGTTGTCAATATATAATTTCCTGTAGGCTGCTATTCGTTGTAGATTGTTGGCTGTCATTGTCATCGGTCCACTGAGTTTAACCGCTGATTTTTTTTATTAAATAAATAAAGCAACACTACACACGTGTTGCGGAGCTATCCCCACTACTAAAATTCCCTTTAAAAGTGCCATAAACAACACAAGAAAAGAACCCACAAGCAGACCGAAAATTGAATAATAAACTCGTCATTCAAATTTTGGGTGTATCCGATAAGTGTATTCAAAATTCGTATGAAACCTTTCAAAAGGCGGTCCGGAATGGTAAACCTAACGCTAAACAGGTCGCTATTTTACTTCGAGATCATTCCCCACATCTAATTATGTAATTGTTACTTGTCCTACAGGTTCGTGATCGACGATCTCACTTACTTGTACAAGCCGCTGGAGAAAGAGAGTGTGAAGATTAACTAAGTAATTTATTTATATTTATTCATAACTTAAGTCTAACTTATTTCTATGTTTACCTATTTTAGTGATACGGCTGTCAGCACAACTTATCAAGGAAATACAATCGTAGTAGTATTCAGAGTGTTTTATTTCGTTCGTACGACATACAATTGATAATACAACTTTAACATTTAAGGATATCCAATGCACGAAACAACACAAAAATATAACAGTTGAACACATTCTGTAAAAGTTGAATTTGAAAGAATATTGTATTGTAGTCATTAGTCATAGAGATTCAAATTGTTTTTTTGGTGACGGAGGCTTTCTGTTTTTACACTAAACGCAAATGATATATTTTTACAATAATTACGAATTTAAATTAACCAATACAATTATGTATTGGTTAAAGTATTAACTTTAAATACAAGAATAATATAACATAACATTACATACACGTCACTCAACAGTCAATTTTCTAGTATAAACTTTTTCCACTGCTCACCGCATTGAGATATTCCCAATTTGTGTTTCTTCAACCAACTGAACTTTGATTTTGCTTCTTTCGTATTCTCGATATTTAACGGGGACGTGCGTTGTTCCACCTTGTGAATTACAGTGTTTGGAGGCGGATTGTAGATGGCGCTGTACGTATGTTGGTTTGGTACGCGATGGTCCACCATGGCACTCCTGGCTTCGTAGTTCTGCCAATACACTGGTGACTGTTGATAAGAATATGGTCTTTCTGATGAATACCTTCTTGCCGAGTTTCCTTGGAACATCAGTTGTTCGTTCCACCGTCGTCTGTATTCCTGCTCCATATACGGCGATCTTCTATTAGTTTTTACACGCGAAAGGTTTTCTTGTTGTGGCCTGTATGTGGCGTAAGTTCTTGGTTTATATTGACGTCTTCTAAGGCGTTGCTCTGGCCTACTGATTTTTTCACTGTATATCGTTTGATAGTCATCGGAATCACTTTCCAATTTGTCGTTGTTCACTTTGTTTGCAACATCTTGCTTTTTATTCCCTTTTATTTCCTTTTGCTTGTGCTTGTTGAAGAGCTTTACTGATCCTAGCATCCTTTGGAATAAACCTTTCTTTTCATTTTTGTCCTGAAATTAAGGAATAAATATAATGCCGAAATAAATAATTAAATATAATTTTACGTCTCTAGTTTTTAATTTTCATATAGTGGGATATTTTTTCTGGTAATTAAAAATAATAGTGTCAAAATATTTGCGATGGAAATAACCTCTATTCATTGGAACATTAACTAAAATTGTTACCTTAACATCTTCCATTGCTTCTACGTTCTCAGCTTCTCCTTCGCTCTCATCCTCTGTGGTTAATTCATCAGAATAATGTTCGCTAATGGTAGATGCTATATTCATTTTATTTCTATTATTTATTTCTGCGTCCAAAATTTCGTGGTCGGTTGATTGACTCTCGTAATCTAAATAATGTTCAACTTCTTTCCGATTTGCATCAGGTTTTAAATCCAATACACTAGCATTATAATTGCTTCTGACAGTTGTTGTACTAAACGTAGTCATTGTAGGCCCAGTTTTTGCGTCAGACATGGCAACAATTGTGCTCCGAAGACGTTTAGGGTCAGATGCATCAGTATAATTATTTGTCACAGATTTGAGTTCGTCGTATTCACTGTTGGAGGTTTCTTTTTGAAAGTCCATATTTAGAGCAATCGATTTGTATATTTCTTTTATTAGTTTTTCTGTTTCACCTATCTGAGATTCTTGTTTATCTATCTCAGTATTAGTAGCCATATTGGCTGCCTGTTTCTGAGGCGGTGTTGTTTTGTGACTGCTGCTTTTATAAAAACATCCACATTTTTGATGTCCGGGTGTTTGAATAAGCAGAGGAAAGTTTTGTGTGCAATTAGGACGATGGTGGGGGACGCTTGTAAAACAGAAAGGTGAGGTAATCTGACGCGAACAGGTTGCTACATAAGGATTAGCACTACACGAGTTGTTGTAAGTAAAACTATGCAAAAGAGATGAGCACGCCTGTATGTTACTTTGAGATGGTCCTTGTTGTATGATCGCATCTTTTTTGGACTTCGCTTCCGGAAGATGGTTTACTTGAGGATTCGTTTTTACTTCTGCTAGAACTGATTGCAGTATACTCTTTATTTGGTTTAACGTCTCTTCGGTTTTTGTTTCTGTTGAATTAATGTCCATCTGGATGCTTCTAGTAATAGTCAGATTTTTGGGATTTACGTCTATTGTTAAACACTCTGCGTTTTTTCGAAGCACTGTTCGCGTTGGTTCTAGTTCTGCTTTATTTGGTTTGTGTGCCCCAAACATTGGCTTTGGATATATCTCACTGCAATCTATACAAAAACTATTTGAAGTATCAGTAGGTCCTTCTCTCTTGTCCAATTCATTGTCTCTATATTGATTTGGCATTTTAAATTTTATAGTATCTCTGGCGTTCTGTAAATGACGGGTGGGTTTCTTGCTGTTCTTTACTTTAGTACGTATTTTTGGTTGATGGTGCACTGCTGTAGTTTGGTGACGTGGTTTGGTTCGCGCGATTTCTGGCCAACATCTTATATCCAAGGCGTGTTTAGGTTCCTTTATCTGAAGTTTGTCATCCTTTGGCATTTTAACCGCTTTTTCTTTAACAGGAACAATATCGTAAAGATTTGAATCGTAATAAATGTCTTTATTAAATTCTTTATGTAAGTGCGTGGCGATGGGTTCAACGATGAAATTTTGATTTTTACACAGGTATCTATCAACATCCTGAAAGTGACCGTGACAGCACGAACACACGTCAGACTCGTACAGTGGACAATGAACGCGGCTGTGATAATCTCTGCATACGGGTGACGTAAAATTACTCGTGTCTGAAAATTCTTCAACGACTCGTTCTGGATCGAAATGTCTCTGAATAACATTCTCTAAGTATGTTTTACTGAAAACATCATCGACTTTTGGCTTCAAATGGCCCAAGAAAGGGGCGTCCGTTGACATGCCGTAACTAGTAAAAGGGCTGTTATCAGTTTGCGCGTAGTACACTAATTGAGTTTTATGGTGGTCTTTCTTTTTACCACACTTCTTCTTTTTACATCTCCGAAAAAATCTTTTACGACCGTCAACACTTGTGTCTATTGACTCTTTTTCGATCCAATTATGGGCTGTCATTACGGGCTGATTTTGCTGTAAGCCATTGCTCGACGTGGTGGGGAAGAGGAACGAAACGGTCGACTTTCTTGTTTTAGACGATCCATCGACATATTGCGAGGGCATTGTACTTTCATCTCCTAACGCAAGTGGCTTGACGTCGCTGCATTTGCAAGATAGAACGGTATTGGTGTTTCGTTCTGCTGGTTCTATGGTTGCCGTGTGGACAGGCACCTGTTTCGCCGAGCCCTTGGCGTTAGTGGCCTCGAAAAGCTGGCGTTCCAAGCTAATGATCTTATTTTGCAAATCTGTTACATCTATCGGTATGCACGAGATTATTTTAACTTCTGTCTGCGATGGCGAATTTCCTGAAAACAAAGTGTCTTAAATTGCAAAATAAATCGTAATAACCTAGAACAAAGATACCTGTTCCTGTCTGAAATAATTCTTAGAAATACTGCATGGAGTGTAGTGGCTTTTCCTGATTCCCTTTTTGACTAGCTATTTGCAAGCTTTAATTTATTAAAATACAGGCAGATTTACTACTGTCACGGCACTGAATCTTTTGAGTCATAAATAAATGAGATTTATACCCAAGTTAAACGCGATTCTGCGGAGGAATGTCTCGATCCCCTTAAACCGCTGCCTGCAGGCGTTTTTGTCCGCGCCTGTTCTATTGTTACTATCGCCAGTACTGTAAGGGAAGTGCTCCTTCGATAATTAATAGGCCCTGTAGAGAATACCACGGTATACTGCACTATTAACAATCATCTTACAATGACATATTTCATTCCATAATTAAAAAAAATATACACCATGAAGATGCAGGCTACTCGAATCGTCTTTGAGAACATTTTGAAGAAATATAAGTAAAACCAAAGCGATTGGTAATTTATAAATTAAAATTCACACAAAATTCACCGTAACTTGCTCAAGCAGAGGTTTTAATTAAAAAATATTAATCACGAAGCTGATATTCATGTTACTTTATGGAAAAAATGTATAATCTGGTAATAATTATTATGACCTGAATACTTTAAACAAATTCTTGTACCTTGAATACATTTTTAAAGCAATTGAAGTAGTTTACGTTTCACAAACTTAGATATTGACGAAAATTTCATATTTTGTAATCCGAATGTATAAATTATTAAAATCCTATTATTAATTTTAAACAGTTTGAAACTTTTGTAACTCCATTCTTCACGTGTTTGACAAGTGGATACGTTGAAGTTTTCTGTCACTTTAGTATTTTTGTTATGATAATAACGTAGTTTAAGGTTACTTATACATAGATAGTTAAGTCCAGCTAAGCATCTCGTACACGGTACCTACCAACCTTCGCTTCGGATACTGTAGAGTCCTTGCTTGACTACTACATTCTTTGTCTTATTACAAAGAATATGTATTTCCTGTTATAATTTATTAATGTCGTTTTGAAGTCAGACCTCCAGCAGTAGCATTAAAGATATAGAACAATAATAAAGGTAGGTATAGGTATGTAGATCATTTGTAGTTGTAAGAAAGCCCATACCTCCACACGGATCCATTTTGTAAAAATTTTTTTGCACATCTGAACTTTACAAAATATTCTGGGTACACTTGTGAGGTAGGTAAGTTTTAGCAATTCCCAACACTTTGCTTTTGAGATTATTTTTGTTGTGCCGTCATATTTATCCTATTAGGTACAATAGGTACCATCTTGGTGTTTTATAATTATTTTGCGTATAATTCCGTTTACAAGGATGCGATAGCCATAGAATGCGGTAGAATATTAATATGTAGAGTTCGCACACAATTTCTTCAATGCTTAATTATCTATTTTAGGTAATTTTAGATTTTAGCAGTTCTTATTTCTTTCTTCTTTCATTTTATTTTCATCTTATTTCATTTTAGAAATGAAAACAAATCGGCCTCGTTGTGGTATTGGATAACAGGATTTTTACCAGATTCGTGTCAGATCTACTTACTTACTCTCTATCTAACTTACCTACTCCATTCAGGGAAGGATCATACGAACCGGAACCCATGGCGGCTGCCGAGTCAAAAACAATAAAAGACGTTTCCAATATTTTTATTTTTAAATTAGTGGCAGTGAAGTTTTACGGGTATTTTAATAATGTAACAAATCAAATGTGGTACTGCCCCCGTCGTCCGGAGACGTCGCGTATTCGGCTCGTACAAAATTATTAACACATTTTAAATTATTTACTTAATTATATTTAAGGAAAACTAACTTTAACAATTCTTGAAGTCTCTGTTCACCTACCTAACAATGTGGCAGTTTCTTTTCACACTCAAATAAAATTATACATATAAATGCAAGTAAGTTTTTCTTAGCGTCCGTTTGCGTAGCGTTATTTGAATTTCTATAGCAAAAGGAAGCTTCAAGCACGTCACTTTTATGTATCAATATGAACACAGGTGTCATGGTAATACGTGGTAATTTAATACTTTAGCGAATGGAACCACAAAGTGTATTATAACTTTTTAGTACGACAGCAAATTAAGTACCATTGGTTTAATTTAGGCTCTTAATGCGTTGAACAATACTTACCTATGCACTTTTGAATATTAATTTAAAAAATTCGTCTATGTAATGTCTTTCGTTTCTGTTCTGATTGAACTTCCGCGACAATTTTTTTTTAATTTTTGTATATCATAGATGTATATATTTGTGGACTTATTGCGCTTGGCTTAATGTTTTAAAAATTATAGCGAGCAGTTATTTTACGCAGATGGAATTCCTTGTTCGCTTATGTGAATATTAATTTATCAAGTTGTAGAGACTTCAAGAACGAAGGTTTTAAACCAACAATTTATAAATAATTTGGCATCTTAATTTGACACACAGATTACAAAATACATACCAAAGGATAGTCTGAACGACTTTACAACATAAACACTCACACATGTCAACATAAAGTTATGATACAATGAAGAAAACTAGTTTTTAGACACAACATGAGCGACATTGCTTCGTTTCGTAGGAAATGGATAAGTTAACCTAAAAATACAAATATCGAACACTATTATAAGTTCGGAATGACTCACCTAAGTGCGTAAACTGTATCGATTATATTATAATTTCCTTACTAACATTCAATGTTTACGTATCTTTATGGCTGTGTAGTTTACAACACTTGACATTAAAAAAAACATTGTCATCGCTAATAAAAAAATCTATAAAATTTTGATCCGGTAGGACTCGATCTACTACACCGTAATATAATCTAAACTGCGCGTACGCACCCGGGCGAGACGCTTGAAATAATTTACCGTGGGCTAGATGATACAAGTAACACATTTTACTAAATATATAACGCCCCAGAATGCACAGAAAAAGGTTCTCATCCTAGACAATATTTTATGCTATTAAGTATTGCATCTTTTATTTTAACGGCATGGTGATCTTTCTTGAACGTTGTTGTGAAATCCATTTCGTTAAGATGAAATCATTGTTGTAAGTGGATTTAATTGTTTCATCTGGGGCAAATTCCGTAATATAATTTGATATTGATCACTTAAAGGTAAATGTGTCTAAAAATTTGTACATCATTCCTGTTTATTTCGTAGTAATGCTCAGTTTTATTATACATAAATGCAGCATAATTGTTAAGCATCTCGCCCGGGTGTATCGGATATCTATGTATTTAGACATGAACAACGGATACGGTAGTGTACAGGTAAACGGTGAAGCTTACAAATAATATCAGTCCTGATACTACGGTGCACCGCGAAGCAACCAATGCGACCCGCTGAAGAGGCTGCCTTCGTAGCGTAGACTCCGTAGGAGTACCTACTAATGGTCGGAATCTTCATGTTAGCTAAACTGCTGTTAGCGGCCCATTTCCATTCCGTATCATCTTAATTCCTTGCTTATTATTCATATAGACACCAAAGCTACGGATTTTTATTGGTAGAAATGTAATCTACCGTGTTTTATTGGATGGCTAAAGTGCAGTGGCACTATAATATTTTATTATCAATATAGAATTGATTCGTTGTAGATATTGACCGTAAAATACGTTCGTTTTATATCCCACTTCATACATTCTGGCCGTGTAAGGAAATGGTAAGACATTATATTCGATTACCTGCAAGGAGCATTTGAAATTGGCTATTTGAAATACTTTCTCAATTTTTATTGTTTGTGCGATAGTTGAGTAGGTACTTACTTACCAACTATCATGCAAGCTGTATGCAGGTATTAGCGAAAACCCCATCAAACGAAGACAGCCTCTTGCACCGGCCACTGTTGACCATCGGGCGCACGTGTACACACCCCAACACAAGTTATGTAAGACTATCAGTGAGTTGTCTTCACAGCCATTTTTTTTATTAAATATTCCAGTAAAAGAGCAATACTGTACAGTCTTTTACCTGAACGTTACAGATTTTTGAACCCCTAATATATTAGGGCTCAACAACGATCCCTATGCCAAAAATTTCGATTCAATACACGTTTCTCGATAGCTAGGGTGTTATGTTATTTCTTGTATATTTATTATAACTAGCTACGATACTGGTCGATAGATTTCTATGAACGGCATGGCAGTGCAAGACTTTTGAGTAAGGTTCGTCGACCTCACCAATTGGCAGTATAATTTTGGCACCTTTTACAACTTTCGTTCATCAATGTATTATTCTCGTAATACATTAATCGTATTGAAACCTTATCAAATAAATATCAAACATGTACCTATATATAAAATCGGTCGCGACGAGCGGTGGCCTGTGTCGGGGTGTGTACACTGCAATTGAGAAATTAAGTGATACTGACTATTTATCAAATACTTCATTAAGTTTATCGAAACAAGTAAATTCGTACTTTTATTTAATTGCTTCACGAATCCACACTCGTTCATTGATAACGTAGTTACGTACATATTATTAATTACTTGTAGGTATCGTGTTACGAGTATATATTACCACCGGTTACCAATATGTCTATTAATACGTTTTAGTCTAGGAGCCTGCACAACAAATAAAGGGTTGCAATGGTAAATCGTTCTCAACCCACACATTACATACACGCCCCATTACAATTATCGGGTTATTTTTCGATAGTATAATAATTATAATTGCTTAAAAAATCCTAAACGTTTTCGTCTTAATTTCCCAATCGCATCTTCTATAAAGCTAGAAATAACCGCACGCGGTCGCACTTTACGATTTACTTCATTATTACTATACACATAAAAATATTAAAACAGAATGTCTTTAACTATATTAATAATGTGCGTAACGAACCGTAACTCCATAGACTCACCATTAGCTGTACAAACGAATCGCGACTCAACATACAAGAAGTTATCTAATCGACATGGAGCAAACCCCGTCGTGTCGTAGGGCCGATTATAGACATGCAGGTTTTTGGACGCCTCGGAAACGTCGCCTACGTCTCTATAACAACTCTCACACGCGAACCTTTCCATGTGAAGGAATATGTACATATTATTATGTGATAATATCAATCAGCAACGTCGTATTACAAACAACACCACCAGTACCATTATGAATGCCCTCCGGCCAGTAAACAGCACTTGATTTCGATATTTTATATTACCCAATTTTGAAAATTAAACTTACTCCACAAGCAACGATCAATGTCTTTGCAACTTACTAAACATATTTATACAACAAATAATATACAAAAATAAATAATCTTATTTCAGCACTGTCTTTGCAGTCACACTTTACAAATTATGGGGCTAATAATAAATGCAATAAAATATATAAGTATGTCAACAACAAATTGAACACTGACTCCTTGGATAGACTAAATGTAAACCGTACAATTTAAAATACCTGTTATTTTATACAAACGATACGGGCCATAGATGCATAATGATATTCACCTCCCGGTCAAATAAAATGAGCCACAACAATAAATAATTGTATTATGTGAGAAGGGACTCCTTCGTAAAACTTAGCCACATGCTTTAAGATATTCGCTTCCTAAAATTCATAGCGAGAGCAATTTATTTTAGAAATTAATTAATTTTAAGACAAGTCACAATATCAAACCTTAGAACCCAATGTATAATAATTATTACGATTACAATGTATCAAAACATCAAAATTGGAATGTAAATCGGTTCATGAAAATTGATTTCTTATAAAATGCTGCTATTACTGCAGTGTAAAATATTTCAATCACTAACTACGTATCGTACTGCGTACACTCAATCAAACCACACATTCGATTCATATCGAAATTCAACGCAAATAACTATTTATAATAAATTCATACAGATAATGTAACAGTAACAGCGCAGCGTTACCAGCTGAAGTTACTAAAACTTAATTTCTTTGTCACAATAGAAGAGGACATTGAAAAACCATTCATTTATGAGTACAAACTAAAGTTGCCTCATAAGTCATTAGTGAAATTAAATTTAACTGAGACGTAAACTCCCTAAGGAGTTTATTAGAAAATATACTTACTGAGATATAGATTTTCATGAACCGCATCGAACACATCGATGGAAAAAATAAACAAGTTGTACAGCACATAGGGGCGGCGCTCGACGCGGCTCCCGGCACGCACTACACATCATACTTCAATTTCCAGTAATACTTCAATAATAATAATTGTTAATATTACATCTTAAATAACTATACAATTCATGGAACCCCGCGGGGCTTCGAACTCAATAAATTTCTTCATATTATACAATTAGTTCGCGAGTCGTTCACGCTTCGGTACTATACAAAAATTAAAAACATTATACTAGGATACCATAGAGCTATTTAATACAAGAATCGACTTACAACTACCAAATACCCATTGGCACGATGACGAGATGCGATCACGGTATAATCGTATTTTAGTTACAACCTCTTTCATAACATTCAATTTATTAATTAATATAATTCATTATATCTATTCATACATATTATGTTATGTGCTCTCTCTGAATCATTGCCTCAGCTGTCTCGGGATGACCGATCTTGTCCGTCGAGCCATACACCTGCTACCCTCACGATGACTATAATGACTTTCATCGGTACTGTCTTGTATCTGTATATTTCGTTACCTGCCCATCATTTCTTTACTCGTTCTCTTGCCATCCCTCCGCGGTTCCCATGTCTAACAGCGAACACCCCGCCTCGGCGAGTAGATTATGCACTATACAATACCACGTGTATAATATACTAATGTCACTATATTTATTGTTTATTTATTCATTTTTGACTACATTAATGGTGTCATGACCTTGCCAGAGAGAAATAATGGTTCACGTGGAAATACTCGATGAAATTAAACAATTAGGCCAACGTACGTGAATTTATCTATATAGCGATTATAAGAAGTCGAAAGTAATGGATAAGGAATTTAGAAACATAAAAGAAGTGTCGGCTTGCAGGTCGTAACCTAGCGCGTGGCTGCACCACTGCACCACCTCGTGTCGTAGCTGCGAGCATGACGATGATCTCTATTATAATAATCGTGCTGTTGTTGTTCGGTGACATTGGATACATATACCTAATACACTATCCGTGGCGACCGACCGCGCTTACGTTATCATCTTAATAATCGATAGGAAGTCAGTTTTTCTTACAATAATTCCGCTATTATTAACTAGGGATCGACGGCGTCTCGGTCCGCGCGGCCGCTCAGGCGGCGCGAGTCGGGGCCGCCACAAAATTTCATATAAGTCTCTAACAATCACCACGATCTCCGATCACTTTGAGCTTCGAGCTAAATACTAATATAGGTAGACGCGATCGCCCTGCTCTCTCGGCGCGATCTCCCCTCCGTGCTGTAAATCGGCACATCCAATACATTCCGCGAGACCGACTGGATCGTAGCGTGGGGCAGGCGGGCAGGCGGGCAGTGCGGGCAGTGCGGCGGCCGCGGGGCGGTCAGCGCGCGGCCACGCGGCAGAGCGCGAGGCGCAGCGCGGCGGCCGCGGGCGCGGCGGCGCCGCACAGGCCCGATCAGAGCCTGTCCTCCTCCTCCTCCTCCTCGCCCTCGTCGCCGGCCTCCTCGTTCTCCTCCCGGTAGCCCGGGTGCTCGCTGATCGCGTAGTAGTTCCCGTTGTAGATCACGCCCAGCTCCCGCAGCGCGTCCCCCCGGATGGTCGCTTTTATCGTCCAGTTGTAGCAGTCGTCGGACTCAGACTCGCGGTCGAGCCGCTCCACGTCCAGGATCTTCGAGCTCAGCCGCTCGAGGATGATGCCGATGTCCTTTATCGTGAGGTGTCGTTTCTGATCGACGCTCAGCTGGTCGATCAGCAGGAGAAATTTTTCCGAGGTGACCGCCTCGTCCTCGACTAGGGTGTTTTCCGTTTCGCTCTCCGAGGAGTCGCGCTCGCCGCCTCGCCGGGCCGACTCGGCATCGAGAAACCGGACGTGGCCCTTCGGCCGTCCCTGGGGCGAAGCTCGCGGCTGGGCGTCCTGGATCGGCGAAGTCGCCACGCTCTTGTGCACCGCGATGCGCCGCCCCTCCTCGTGCAGCGCGCAGCAGTGGAAGTCGCACTCGTCGGGCGGCGGGCGCTGCAGCGCGGCGTGCGCGGCGTGCGCGGCGTGCGCGGCGTGCGGCGCGTGCGCGGGCGGCGCGGGCGCGGGGGAGGCGGCGGCGCGGCACTCGGCCGTGTGCACGTGGTGGTCGAGCGAGGAGGAGGCGCGGGCGAGGCGCGCGCGCGCGGGGCCCGGCTCGTCGTGGTTCACGACCGTGATGTGCGGCGGCGGCGGCTGCGGCCGATCCAGCGAGGTCTGGATGACGAGCGAGGGCCGCCGGTCGGGCTTGGCCTGCCGCGAGGGCGAGCGCGCCGCGGGCGACGCCTGCGGTCGCTGATCCCAGTGCAGCACCACCGTGACTCGCCCTTTGTTGTCCATGATTTTCCATGAGGGTGTCTCATCGTGCAGCTCGAGCGCGTGGATAGTCTCGCACACTATTTTTGGTATCGCTGATATTGCTGGAATGAGATGAAAATCATGTTTTTATATACTTCTCCGTGAACATACACACTACAACATTGAGCATTGAGAAATAAAATTTATTTTGCATTTAAAGACGTTAAAGATGTAAAGAAGATGATGTTAAGATGAAAAGATGATGATGATGAAGATGTACGAGTAGTAGGGGTTCCTAAAATTTTTATAAATCTAATCAGCCTGAAGTGCCTACAGTGCAGGTTCATGTTCATAAACTTATATAAATTTGAATGTTCTTAGGAACACGTTTATCACGAATCCAATAACTAGTTGCAACTGTGTCACCGTGGCACTTCATCTACAATAAACACGTACCGGCCTTGATGACGTCGACGCCGCGGCTCGCTCGCCCCCACCGACAACTTCTCCTTGCCTGGTACCACGGACATCATATAACGTAACGTGTACTCTGCACGTACCGGCCTTGATGACGTCGACGCCGGTGGGGTACCATCGCTCGCCCGCGCGCAGCAGCAGCAGCACGGTGTTGGGCGGCAGCGTGCGCCAGTAGTCGCCGTCCTCCACCTGCGTGCCGTCGCTCTCCAGCACCAGCCGCACCGGCTCGCTCGCCCCCACCGACAACTTCTCCTTGCCTGGTACCACACACCACACACCACACATTACTTCCTTATACTTCAGCACGTTTCAATTAGACTTACTTATAATATAATAAATTGACTTACGAAAAAAATACTCGTCCATATAATAATAATAATATGTTAATAGGTATATTGTAATTGTATATTGGTATATTGAATGAAACGGTGAAGGAAACAATCGTGAGGAAACCTGCATGCCGGAGAGTCTCAAAGTCAGAGCCAAAGGTGTGTGAAGTCCACCAATCCGCACTTGGCCAGTGTGGTGGACTTTGGCCTTAATCTTCTCATTCTGAGAAGAGACCCGTGCTCAATAGTGGGCCATGATGGGTTAATATGAATGAATTAATTAATGATATTGAATTTCTAATAGGTACTTGAAATTGGTATATTGAAAACTGTAAATTGAAAATTTGAAAACCCCCCTGACGTTTTGCACATCCTCATCTAGTGTACTTCGAGTGAACTTTAATAAGATCGCGTTGCGATTTAATTAATGTCAATTAGCTTTTCTCCATCAAATGGACTATTATTCACTGCACAATATCTAAATGGAGCTACGGATAGCTACGGTGACCTACGGTGCTACGAGACACACAAATCTTTACGTCGCGTCGGGAATTACTCGGAAAAATAAATCTTTATCAATCTCCTATGACTATCAGATGGACTCAATAATTGATGTTATTAATCATTGATTTTTTTATATGTATATTTAGTCTATTTCTCAGTAACTGACCATTCATTAACACTTGAGTTTAAATCCTAATTCACGCTATAGTATGTCTGTCTGTGAAGTCGCTTATTTACAACTATATGTTGTCGTTTGTTATGATGGTTTATAAATGTCTCTTAGCCCAAGAAGCCTTCAATGGCGAAGCCCTAAATCGTTACAAACTTAATGTTTACCGGATTACAGTAATCCAATATTTATTACGTTATCAATTAATTTGATTTAGATTTAGTTACGAAGGAAACGGAAGCAAAATTATTTTTTCACTCGACTCCAGTGCAGCTATTCAAAACTTCGTCCTCGTGTAAAAATACTTTGATAAATTAACTTTTAGAGGCAGCTACGTACCTATTCAGAAATCCGCCATCCGAAATAAAATTCCTTCATTTCAACCGGCGGAGTTTTAAAAGAAAACTTAAAGCAGCGTCCGGTAATGGCGACACGAAACCACTTCACCGTTATAAAGACGTCTATTTCAATACGAGTGCTTATAAGGCGGGGCTAGACCGAACTAGGCTGGGGGCTGCAGGACGAAAGCAGGTCAGGCGAGAGCCTAAGCGGAAAATTTTATTGACCTGGTGCTAAACGATTTACAGTGTCTCGCTCCGAGGCGAGCGTGATGCTACTAATTAGGCATGAAAGGTTGCGCCGCCTCTGTATCTAATTATTCTGCGTCGCGTGAACAATTGCTTCTGTTTAATGAAATTGGAACTCATAGCGTGTGGTACCAATATGGGAGCGGGCGAGTCGGGCGAGAGTTGCTCGATCTATCCGCTGCACGTAGGAGCGGGAGTGTGCACCAAAACGGATTAAGTGCCACTCCCTTCCTTATCTTATAGTATCAATTGTGGTTTATATTATTTGCACACAGTTTCGATCTTTATTATACAAAAAAATAACTTACATACTTTCTATATGTTGCTATTCCTTGCAATCCATCCTCTTTTCTATAAGCTGTATAATGTTAATTAGGTTTTTACTACTTATATGAAGTTTTATAAAGATTGAAAAAAAATATTGTTGCATGCACTTTTACCGCATTACAAGGATCGCTTTTAGGTAAAATTACGCACACGTGTATTTGCAAGAAATTGTGTATTTCTTGTCGGCTATAATAAGCAAGAATCTATTATTTGACAATTTTCACATAACAAACATTCAACGTAGTGGTGTGGCGATATAGTGACACGAACTTATCTATTGTTAACGATCGGCCCAATCAAGTATGCAAAAGTAAAAGAGTTTTACAAAAAAATATCGTTATTATTGAATTAGTCTTTATGCACTACCAAGGCACTTGTATTTTACTTAAATATCAGTGCATTAAGGCCCTTTTCCATTGCCTGATACAATAAATGGTGGTACGAACCTATGTTTATTTCTCAACATTGTACTGCAAGTGTAACACCATAATAGGCCAGATGCGTGTTAAAATATAGGTTACGTGAGTGCACAGTGAGTATTGCTGACCGATTACTGGGCCAAGGCTTTCTGGTACGAGCGTGTCGGGAGTACGGCCCGCTAACCCGGTAACAATCATCATTTCTTCTCACTCGTTTCTTGGCTTGAGTTAGTTTGCTTGAGGAATTTTAAGGCACATTTTTGCATAAAGTTATATTTTTACGTAACTAGCCGTTCTTCGCTAGAGGTAAGTTGGTTTGGTTAGTTGGTTGGTAATAAAATTCTGATGGTGATAAACTATCAAGCATTGAGTTAACATTGGGCTAGCATGTGGTGTGTCAGTGATAACTTACATTTTAGTACAATTCTATTCCTGCTTGTGTAGTTGACCAATAGTTTCTAGATGTCAACTTTAATACGGTTTAAAAAAAATCGATTACAGTGTTAGGTGATGAAAATTATAGAAAAATGGCCATTTTTCCCCAACAGCTTAAGCTTGCATGCTTATCTATTTCCCATAGTAATAGTATAAATAAAATGAAGATACTGCCTGATCCAGGCGTTTTTACTGTTCATATATAATTGATAAATAATAGTTGATAATACATATAAATGTGGATTCTTTTGCCTCTTGTTGAATTAAAACTTCTCTTGTTCTTTTGACTCAACTCTGGTAACTAAATGCTTTCTACGACAACAATGCGTTACGGCGATGATAAATAAATCACTCTAATAGAACGTATTATGTTTGAAACAAATCGTCTTCTGTTACATTTTCAAGGAATTTTATTTCACCCGTGAATTACGTTTACACGCCGACACATGGTGGTAATTGGAAAACGCTGCAAATAGACTTCTGCTTTACTGACTAAAGGCATTATTAACGCGTTACTTTCTACTAAAGAACACCATAAAAAAATATTTATTATCTCATCATCTTGATTTGTGTACTATAAACTCGCTGTAAAATCACACAAGTACTTAACTTTATAACACTACATTTTCATAACATAGTGAAGACAAACAATTAATTAATAAGAAGAAACGACCATAATTTAGGACCATAATATTTTAAAATAAAAATGTAGAAAGCGTACATCAGGAATGGTCTACGGTGCTACGGTGCTACAGCGCTACGGTTCTACGACGCTACGGCGTAGCACTCAGAATGCCAAGAACACGGCAGCGCCGGCTGAAGGGCCCTCGCCGTAAGAGGACAGCTTTAAAATCTCACGGCGAGTTTGTACACGTATAAATTTTATATTGTAACCACTTATAAAGTTAAGCATTTCGTGCAAATAAACATTTTAGAAAGTAACAGTAAAATTTAGAATCAAGTAAAGTAATATGCATAGCTGACGATACGAGTAAAGTCAATGTTAATACCGTTTGTAATATTTCCGTAAAAACAAAAACGACGATTTATTTACCAAATATGAATTATAATCACTTGTGGACTTTGTATCAGCAAAAACATCAGCTGTGCATTCGATCAAGGAGGATGTGAATTGACCCGGTATTGGCTCTCATGTGTATAAAAATGTATTTTTGACCGTAAAAGGGGATGGTCACTAGCCGGAATTTTAAAGATCCCACCATGCACCAATAACATCGGGGATAAGGTGATAGTGTGAACCCCGCGGGTCACAAGGGGGTGCCAAAATTATAACCTCATTCACCACTTCTCACCTCGAATGCGCGAAATTGGCTTCTACTCAAGTAGAGCCTCATAAAGGCTGGGACGAAAGTGGTACGAAAGGGAACAGTAATATACTTGTGTGGACATTTCGTTTAGTCAATCATGGGGCAGTAATTGTAATTCTTTTCATGTTTTCATCTTCTTAGTGCGCGTTACAGCTCTACATTTGCAGAATTACTATTATCAAAGATTAATTTTATCATTATCATTTGTTTTGACTAATATACCTAATTAACATACATTTAAGCAAATATGCAGATTTTGAAAAACATAATGATTGGTTTCTCATATTTGAGATATTTCCAAAAAACTAATATATTATGACAAAAGTTTTAAATGAAAACATTGGGTTAAGTTATTTCGCTATTGCCGTATGAAAAAGACATAAATACATCAGGTAACAAACAAACACATAACACAACACATCTATGTGACACATAAAAATGCTTTCTCAGATATGTCAATGCCCATCACAAATAGGACCTTTTAGCGCAGGTGTGCTCGTGTTTGTGAACGTTTAGTAAATCAAGTAACCCAGTGACATCATGTATCAGGGCCAGCAGTGTACACGTATAGACTCACCTCTGTGTATGAGCTCCTCAAAGCTAGTGACGACTAGCCCCTTCCTCACGTTCCGCGAACTGTCCCATATCTTGAAAGGCCTCTTTCCTCTAACCTCCTGCAAACAAAGTTTACACTTCACGTACCTCTCTACATAAAGCGAGAATTTAAAAAGCACTTCGCGATGTACACACGTCGCACTTTCATCTAAGGCGATACTAACATTCAAATTTACTCGTGTTATGCAATGTAAAATAACTCAGAAGTTTCCATGCAATTCTGTAGCAAAAGGACCGCTAAATGACTGATCAGTCGATGAGTTGAAGTATCTAATGAAGTGGTGATGATGTTCTGTTACACGTGACGGTAATATCTGATCGACTGCGCACAACAACACTTACGGCAAAGTTTACTACAGTCATCGTTACTAAACACTCATTGACGCGTCTCTAAACGTTTACGATTGATCATGTTCACGTTATATTGTCTCGCTCGTGAAGCTCTTCTGAAAATAATTTCATTACTAATCACACAAGTCGACTGTACACATATTTATACATTGTTTCCAAGCGTACATCGCGGGGTACCTACCTACGTTCGTTACATCGCATCGTTTGGCAATAGCCTAACGTTTCGTTACAACCGAATGTATCAAATCGACGCTAACTACAACAGGTAACTATCATTCTCCTCTCGCGGGTAACCAATTCATCACCATTCATTAACTGACATGAGAAAGATATTAAATCGAAAGCATTAGTATTTAGGTCCACGGTGTGCTACGGCGTAGCGGTGCTACGAGCGTAGTGCGTAGCCGCGTAGCCGGCACCCGTAGTGGCCGTGGTGGCTGTACTGGCTGCAGCGGTGCAACGCCCGCGCGACCTGCGCCCCCGCCCCCGCCCCGCCCCCTGCCCCTCTGCACCCCTCACTGACACGCCCCTCGCTCGCACGCACTGTGCGTTGACCTAGTGGCCTGCACGATCTTTAATCTAAACTGGAGTTCGTCCTCCTGCTGGTCAAGGATTTTCACTACGAGAAGGTTGCTCGTCAGCATGTGAGGTAGGTCAGGAAATAAACATCTTATAATCCATTACATGTTTTCTAATTTTCGGCACGAGCATCAGTGTCGATTGTTATCAGTGATAATCAAATCAATTATCGTAATCAGAACATTGGAAAACAATGTCATTATTACGTGTACATAATTTAATATTATAGATAAATAAATAATTGTATATAAACTAATGATTTTATTGATATGATTTTTGTTTTAAAGTATTTTTTCATAATGAGACGTTTCAAACAAAACGTCGTCATAAAACCCCATATTAATCTTAACATCTTTTCAGGAAGATGATGAAGCAGATAAATGTCCACACAGGAGCACCTCAGTGGCCTATTTTACATTGATCTCGAGAAAGAGAGACCTGTCGATGCTGCTCTACTCGACTTCGCTTTTTTGATAGAGTTTAAGTGCTCTACATTTACAGGATTTTAAATCGCTCTGGAAACGCCTCTTTATATAGTTTTGTATTATTAACTCTAGTAGATGTTACTTTTAATATACAGTTTTTTTCGATAATTTTGTTTTCGTTTTTTATTTTAGCTTTCGGAAACTCTAACCTAAAAATTATTAAACAACTTATTATATTTCACTTTGAACAGCTGCTTAAAAATCGTCACCTGACTTGTACAACTAAAAAACTTCTTAAATGAAGTATTGAACTTAACCCTATAATATGATATTAAACTAATGTTTTATTATGTCGTTTAATGGTATAAATAAAACTGCATTGATTCTACGGGAAGTGAAGCGGATGATCGGGGTCATTCCGTGGTGCGATGGTGTTCGCTGTGGCGTGGGCTGTGGGCTGTGGGCGTGGACTGTGGGCTGTGGGCAGTGGGCAAGCGTTACCTCCTGTATTTCGACAATCATCTTTGCGACGCACTCACTTCACTGGTTCTACATTAAGTCCACATGTCTATTGCACATTCGGTTCGGATATTTATCGTCCCTGCTGCGGACACTGTAGGTCATCTAGAACACACGCGTTTCGACTACCGTTACACTCGAGTGTCGTGACTTGTGCTAAGAAAGCTGCGTTAGACCTAATCAGGATTCAGGACTCGTTTTAAATGGAATAAGTCTACTGATTTACTTTTTTGTAAGGTTGATGTTGGTTCATACAAGTATTTTACGTTTGTAAATAATAGAAACAACTGTTAAAATATTATGAGTAACATATTGGTGACACAAAAAATGGTGTATTTTGTTCTCATGTGAGATATTTTTCAGTTTTATAATTGGATAAAAATTTTTATAGATGAATATAATATGTCAAATAGGTACGACTAATAATATTAACATAATAGATATCATTTACTTAGTACCTAAAGTGATAATTACTTTTAATAAGCTCTGTTTCTGTTAGATAAGTTGAATAGAACTCGTTGATATACAAAATAAATCTTATTCTTCGATATAAATATCGCAATTAAATAAGAAGATCGAAAGAAAACTGCAAAGGTGGCCCATCCCTTAACACAGCTGCAAGCACAATACCGCGACACCATTGTTTGAACACAGTCGCGGAACAGTTGCATTGGCCAGCGTACAACCGTCCGCGCAGCGTGCGGCCCGCGGTGGCCACAAAGACGCGCGGATACTGCATGTATCGCGAGTTATGGTCGCGCTTCAGAGTAACGGGGTAAGAAAAGCGAGAATTAACACGTTTGTCAATTAGAGGTTAGGTTGGTTGCGGGCGGCGCGCCCCGCAGAGCGCCGCGGCCGCGCTGTCGGCTCGCGACTCGTGACTCGTGACCGGGTCGCGGCCCCTCCCCCCTCCCCCCCGCGCCCTCGCCCCTCCCTCGTCCCTCGCCCCGGCCCCTCGCCCGCCGGGCCTCGGTCCCGCACTGCAGCGCCCGATGTGCCCGATGTCGTAACATCTTCGAAATTAGCAACGACGATGATGCACTTTTGGGCGACTCGATGTGAAAAAGGTTTAGGTGTACCCCGCGAGGCCCGCCCGCGCCGCTTGCCAACTGATACGACCGGAACCAGTTGAGCTGCACGTCAATAGAGATTAGTCTATAAAACTCCTGTAACGGCGCTCTAATAAAGTTTCGGTTTTTGGCAGTCAAGATTTGTATTGTACTCTACTTTTCAACGTGAGATTTGTAAGCCTATTTGTTTTCAGATAATATAATTAAGAACGCACGTCAAAATGTGATGAATAAAGAAAGAGCTTTACAATAGGTAGCTATTATAATAGAAATACGTAGATTAGAACTCCTAGTACCTACATCTAGTAATAATAAGATATAATACTCTGCCCCTACGTATCGTAGAAGCGTGTAACATTCGCATGTAATATCTATTCTGAGACCGACAATTGTAATTTATACAGATTACTTCCGCAGCGGTGTAGCCTAGTGGTTAAGAAGTCTAGAGTCCGCTTCTGACTTTTCGGAGTTATAAGCATTTGAAGCATTAAATGTCATTCGAAAAAAGGGTGAGGGAAAACATTGTGAGATAACCTGCATGCCGCAGAGTTCACAAAAACTCAAAGGTGCGTGAAATCTGCCAAACCGCGCTGGGCCAGCGTGGTGGACAATGGCCGTAACCATTCACCGTTCTCATATTGAGACTCGTGCCCAACGGAACATTTATGGCTTGCGATGACTTCCGCACGAATAAAAACGTGGTGGAGCTACCGATTCTGAAGGAGGTAGTGTTAAAGAGTAGAAGGCGAGCCTTGCAGGTAGGTAAAGGGTGGAAATGTGGAATTCATAAACCCCCCACTTTCCGCTATGTTAATGTAGCTGGAGCATTAACATAAATTTGCAAACATATTACACTCTGGCTTATCAACTTCTTAACTTTTCCGACATTCGCCGGTAACTGCAGAGGTGCTACGCCGTAGACCCGCCGTAGACCCTCTACACACAAAACGTAGCACCATTTATTTAGTTTCATTTATCGCCGAATAATACTTTTTAATTATTTACTTGCACTCTGACGTGGATACAATGTTTTCGAAACTGTTTCTGGTTGTATTGGCTAATAGATTGAATCGCAAATATCTCACGCCTAAAATTTCGATTTACCGAATAAGTACATTCTGCCAATAAATAGATTATGAAAACATGAATGAGACAAGCAGCATGTACAATATCCAAACATAGGTATTATTAATTTATAGGGAAACACTTTTTTCCGAATAATTTATCATTGTAAATATCCAAGAATTGATTCAGATGAATGGATCCAACTTTGAAGAAAGATTCCTAGAAGAAACTACTTAATTTTGCTTGGCTTCCTCCTATACATTTCTCTGTATCTAAAGATGATTCTGGTTTAAAATACTTAGTAAATTTACTACTTTTAACTTTACCTGAGAGCTTACATATGAAGTATAAGAATAGAAGTTAATAAACTCCTTTAATAGTTGATAATATCTGTAAAAATAATTAATTTATTAACATTTTTAATAAACGTATTTAATAATCTGGTTGATGTCCGACCGTAATTAAATAACGTCGAGAGTAAATTGATATCGTAATTATTGTCTGCTCGATGTCATGACGGTGGATGAAATCAACCGCTGTCAGTGGCCACAGAGCCCGGGATAATATGGGGAATGAACCTTTGGTTCTCGACGACAAAGACCGTGTCGCCATGACAAATGCCCGCGACCAATAATTACCACTCGACACTCTCGTAAATAGGTACCACGTTAAAACCACGTGCTTCAGGTAAGAAGTAAGAAATAGTCATTTATAGTAATAGTTACTTTAGTGAGTACGTTAATATAAGGACGTTTACTTTATTACCTGCAAAGATTGTTTATTAGGATACACCCTACAAAACCGGTATTCGATCACGAATTGTTCGTCTGTTATAGGGTTAATCAATATAATAATATAGGACTGTAAACAAAAAAAGAGTCGATTTAAAAATATAAGCCTGATAAGTGAATTTAAATTATTCAGTAATATGAAACTTAGGACGCGGTAAAAACCTAAATTAGTTTGTACATTGTATCGCAAAACGAATAGCTGGTGGTCCGAGCTAAAACATAACATAGCTAATGCAAGAGCAGCTCTTTCTAATATTGAGTATGGATATACGTCTTTTTGGTTACTCAAGAAGTTAAATGCATGTAAATATTTCACTAAATAGAGACAGCTACAGGAAGAGCTATTATATTATATTATAATATTTTTTCAGTGATAAGTACTAATACAAGCAGCGCCAGTAATTGCTTTTTAAATAAGAATCAAGCTAGACAAATTATAGAAAAAAAATGTGTATTGTGTTGTCGTAGGTCTCCCTATTAACTCAATTCAACACCAACTCGACTTACATTCAATTCATAAAAAGCATTTTAATATTATCTTTATACCGTAAAAATTATGGTAGAATTCCACCGCAGTATACGGACACGACACATTTAAAACTGTTTGGGCTCGTTTGTTTGACATTTCGTGCGTACCGTAATCGTGTGTTGTATGGTTGTAGTGAAGTCAGCGAAGCTAGACCAGGGCCTCTCAGTGTGCTCGCGCCTTTACGGTGTTTAACTCTTATCTAAATCGTCTGCTCTAATTAAATAAATGTTGAAAAATCCACTTCAACGACGACGATATGCAGCTCACTTTCAATAGTTTCCTTTAAGTTGAATCCTAGTCAAATCGAGAGCAGAAGTAATGTGAGGACTTATGTAAACGTTTTCTATGGTTTGAAAGACACTACAGTCTACAGCTTCCGATGAAGCAACAAATTTTGTTAGCGTCTACATAGCGTTACATACTGAGACCACACTGAGCATGGGTCTCTCTACATAAACGAGGCTTAAGATACATCTGCAAGCTGCTCCACTCCAGATTAGTCGAGAGGTGTTCAATTCTTAAACATATTCGCCAGTAAGTTTGAGATAAAGACCATAAATTAAATAAGCATTATTAATAATAACTCAAAAACTACCCGTCACATATCACTCTAATTTATATGAGACTAGGCTTGAGGCACCAGCTTTTGACAAAAAATAATCAAAATCGGTTCACCCAGCACAAAGTTGGAGGTATGAGGTAACACTCACAAAAATATAATACGAGTACAGTCGAATTGAGAACCTCATTCTTTTTTGAAGTGGCTCAAAAATCCATAGAAAAACAAATGTTTCAAAGTTATAATAAAGGTTAATTATGTATCTCAATAAAAATAGCAAGAACCAACGCGTTGTCTAAAGAATCAAAGTCACGGAGCACCCTCCTCTCCTGTCAAATGCTCCGTAAGAATTCGGCGCGAGCGGCGGATCGCCATTCCTGGCCACATTCCTCAGCGCGCTCGTAATTAGACGAACCTGCTCCAATTATGGGCCGAAACGAGAGGGTCCGAGATAGCTGCATGCGAAAAATGTACAATTATATTACATCCTACAATTATACTAACATCTTTTAAATGAAATAATTACATTTTTTGCTTAGTATTCACCAGAAAAAGAGCTGTAACCCACAGTTCTAGAGACCCTCGAGTGTGTGTTTCGAATTTAATTTATATCTGGCAATAAAATCGTCTTAATATTGACTCATAGTGCCCATCCATACATACTTTCGATCCTTTTTCGAGTGACTATCTCATGTACTCGCCGACAAAACTACCGATAATGACAGCAAGGTCCTCCTGTGTCAAACAATATGAGCAGGTATATTTTGTGAAATTTTAAACCTGAGGTATTAAAACAGGGTACAAAAGTCGGTATTTGACTTAGCCTACGCTACGTGTAGAGCCCATAGTATACAAGTATACCAAACTTCTGTTTAGTCTATCCAATGATTCTCATTAGATACAATAAAGACAAACAAAATTAAGAATATCACTATGTTAGCACACCCAGACCGGGAACGAAAATTTAAACTCATCATTCAAATTTCCGCCTCGCTGGGAATCGAATCCAGGACCCTCGGAACAGCGATCCGGCGGGTTAACCATTGCGCCAAAATAAATGCGCGCTAAATACCTACTTTAGTAATTTTGTAGTTAGTTGTTAGGTAATAAGAGCCTAGAGTTCACCCGGGAAGTACCACCGCCCGCCACGGTACTTAATCATTGTCACGGTACATAATATCATTTCTACCGCCACTACAATTGCTCTAAACAGCATTTGTATTCCAGATAGAAAGGTGTGGAGCACTTTTTTAGATTCAACCATCTCAGTCCTCAGGGGTAGCAACGCATCTGTGACCGAACTTGAACGTGACTCATACTAACAATTACTAACAGTCAGGACTAACTATCACTAACAGTCGCTGTCCTCACACTTATTAACGAACTAACTAAAGAAAATTAGCTAACTATCCCAGTGCCTAACTTGAAGTCTAGTTCTAGGTCGGTCACAGTTGTCATGGGCGGCAGCGGAAGGGTGGTGCTGCATGCACGTTGGCTACCATAATTCAATTAAAAAAATTAGAGACTACTTCATACTCTACCACAATAACACGAGCCCACTTATAGTATAATTTACAAAAACTACTGGTTGGTTAAGCACCACCAAGCAAGTTAAACTTTACTCTGAGCTCAAAGTGTGCGTTGGTCATACATACACGAATGACCTGTAACATATTCTACAGATATGGAACAGTGTTTGTTATTGATCATTACTTCCAAACCATTGATCTGAATTAATATTTTTCTTAGTAGGCTTCTAATATTAAAATTTTGTGGCTCGTAAGGCAACTTTGGTATCCAATACTCACAGTTATTACCGGCCCACGATTTACGTTGGATCTTATCTAAATGTTTGACATTAATAAAACAAAAATAATTGAGGTACTATTTAGTACATAGTAAATCAAGGACAAAATTATAATTTGGTACATATTTCTAATTATTGATTCTTTTTCGCCCGCTTGATGCAAAATATAAGATGGAATGGATAGACTGATAAATAAAATTTTTCATCCCATCTATTCGAAAAAGACGACTTGGTTCGCCTTTAAGTGCGCCCAAAGTTGATGTTTTCTATAAGAAACTTTTAGCGGGCGGGAATGAGTTTTTCGTCCTCTTTATTAAAATAAGTGCGCCGCAATTATCTTTTCTGCGCACTTTTTGAATTCAGTTCGGATTGTTAGAAATTCACGGTTTTATTTTGAAAAATGAGTTCTTTAAGTGACTGTGACATTATAATTCCTGAATTTGAGGCGCCTTTTATTTTCTCATAGGGGGGGATGAAAAGTAGAGTGTATCACTCGGGAGCAAATATTTTTATAGCACAGCGTGACTTAAACCCGCATTTAAGTCACAGTTTTCAATGGCGTAAGTAGTTCATTTTTACATGGCAAATGACGCCAACTTCACGCCGTTCAAAAATAAATTATTGACAATTGCGAAGGTAGAAATTAAAAAATATATAACATGAGGGTACTTTATGACATTGAGTGACGCAAACGCGAAGGTAGAAATTAAAAAATATATAACATGAGGGTACTTTATGACATTGAGTGACGCAAACCCGCGTCAAATCCGCACCACAGGTTAGCAAATAGTCACCATGTAAGCCTGCACTTATAATTATCCATACTGTGCTTTAGTCATATTCATCTTTACTGCTTTTTAAACTTATTCAGTTGAAGTATGTTTTGTGTATTGTAGGTAGGAACCTATGTGTGAAATTGTTGGTGAAAACTGTTACTTTATCATATTTTAATGGGAAATATTATTGAGTAAACAAATAACCTACTTACTTAACATAGTATGGGTAAGTACACATACAGGGTAAAGGACACTGTTTGGTGAAATCAGCGAAAAAATATTTCATAATTAGTTCTATTATCTTCTCAAATTGTTGGTTCAGTATACTAAACTAGTGCTTAATACGGGTTATGCAAGAATTTACATAGGTTAGAGATTCTCCTAAATACAGTTTTATGTTGTACAAAACTTGAATATAAACATTAACAACTTCGTAATAATTCCTTTCAGGAGGCTTTGTCGTTATTTTTTTATCTGTCTCTTCATGTTTCGAACACTTTGTAATTCTCTTTCGCACAATAAAATTACATTAACATCATCGCAACTCAAAAATCTTTATGAAATTAAAGCATCAAATTATAACTTTTATTTATTATAACTACAATAAAGCGGGTTTATGTCACTCGTGCTATAAAATAATATACGATACTCGTTCGTAAAGTTGCATTTTTGAACGGCGTATATCGCACTCGCTTCGCTCGTGCGCTAACTTCACGCCGTTCAAAAATGGGCAACTTTACGCACCGTACTATTGGCTCGGGCGACGTACTCTGAATACCTCGCTACGTTCAGGATTCTAGGGTCTAATTCAAAAAAGCGCCCTCGCCGTAAAAATATTACCTACTTTACTCCCTTGTTATACAATCTACTATTATTACTCGCTTACTTCCTATTACTCGTTACTATATCTACTTGGTATTCAAGTATGTGCCGTCGTCTTTCTGCTAAGCAGACAGACATCCTTTGAGGGGATTTACAAGGACCTTGTGAGCGAATTAATCATTTAACGGATAAATTGCCAACATTCCAGTGTGATACAGTCAATACTACCATAAGTACAATAAAAGTCTGGTGGCATACAATGGACAATTCTATCTATTACCGTACTAGAAAAGGAACAACTTATGATAATCATATGAAAAAAATGAGGCAGAATGATGCTTCCTGTTGTTGTCCTTTTGGAGGAGAGCAAAATAACTTTGCTAAAGAAACCTCAGATGACTTTCGAATTTGTTTTTGAGCCACGCAATTGCACTTTCTTGCAATTTCATGCACAAACTATCTCATGTCGGTCATGCTCACCAGATGTCTTACTAATTAGTTTGTCTATATTAGGTATGTATCAGTAGCAATCGTTGTCAATAAACGACAAAAATGCGTTAGTAGATTGTCTCCGGTCAACAAGGGTCATTAAGGGGGGCCACAGAATTACTTTTATACGATAGAGGCTAAGTGCAGGTTGGAATATACATCTTCAAAACCTAAAAGAGAACTATAGTGCTTAATTTAAATATTTTAATGAACTCGATACCCAAAATAAAACCGATGTTCAAACCACTGGCTATTAGCGCTTATCGTATGATATCGGTAGGAGAGAAGCATTTTCAATTGATCGATTTGAAAGAAGAGAATGGTTTATGGATTAGAGCTGGTTCAGTTTACGACGTCTAGTCCGAGGGCTGGCAGACATCGTAAATGCGGTTTAACGTTTTGTACATATCGAAAGTGAACTGTAATACTTCTACCTACCGAACGATAATTTCACTATTGCATAGGAACATACCGTTCAGACTATTGTTTAAAGTTTAAATTAGAATTAAGTGTCAACCTTTGAAAAACTTTAAACATAAACAAGACAATATCAAATAAGTGTCTCGTATCAGACATATTATGTATGTATCTTTTTAATTTTTTAAGAAATTTTATCCTATATCATTATCTCAAATGATTAATTTGATATTAGCTGTACTTTTGAGTTTGAAATAAATCTCGTATAACGCCTCTATTGGACTGCATAATTCTACAGTCACTTATACATAGGTGAGTTTTGCTAAAGATATCCAAGAACTCTGCAGTGACTTAATACCTGCAAGAAATAAAACTATTAACCATTTAAACGTCAGTTCGGTAAATAATCTCAATGGGAAACGAAAGAAAAATGTGAGAAAAAATCTAATTTCCCTTATCAACACTTCGTTTAAACGTCTTCCCATCTTTTTATCTTCAGATCATTTCGCCGCCGCTCGGGGAGTTGACAGGATGCCGTCCCTCGAGGTACCTCACTGCTGGAGATTGGTTTAAGTGAGATAGAAGAGATAGGCTTGGGCGGCTTGGGCCAGAGAATGCCGAGGACACTGATAGATACGCCCTAGCGCCGACTGAAATTAAATCGCTTAATTAATCACATACAGAGCTTTTGAAATTAAAAGCCATTTCAGGGTGTATACCCAAACAAGATTGCATCATCAGCTTGGCGGTATATGGACGCTATATCGTCCAGTTCGACATGTGGGCCTCCTAATGTATGTTAATCTTAATATCAATTCGCCAAAAAAACTCACAATATCGCTATCAATGACTAACAAGAGAACAAGATCCTATGGATGTTCTGACCGCATTCACATAGGAAACGGAGCAACTTACGCCAATGACATGAAAAATGAGACAACATGATACTATCTTCTGTCTAGTCTTGCGTTACGGTTTCTTTTTTCTTTCTAGAGTTCTACACTTTTTTCTAAGTCTGTTAACGCTATAATTCACAGTGCAACTTCGTAGTTAGTCATATTTGATATTTTTATAATATGTGTCAGTTTTATGATCGATAATTTTGTTTTTAACGTTCGATGCTGTCGCTTGCAACTCAGAACGGAATCACTGTCAGGAAAATACCACTGATGGTAATACTACCACCGTGCCCGGGCACAGGCCGGCTTCTGTCGTCTCCGTCAACGCCCTGGTTGGATAACACGGGTTATTAACAATATAGAATTCCAATAATTCCAAAAAGGCTGATATACGGCCAATACGGAGGTCAGGATGTCTTTTTATATAGGTAGGTATTTCTAGCTCATACTTCATACTTCGCCCGCCTGGTCAATGGGAATTAAATATGCTACACATGCACACAATCCTGGTGCAAAGAAAATTATGTAACAGTTCCACAAATATACGATACGAGGAAGAACCCACGATAACGTCAACCGCAGTCAACTATTATTATGGATGGTAAGCATCATAACGGATCTCCCCATGGGAGTGACATATTTTACCGCGTAAAAATTAGGCCATGTCCATTATTGTCCATGCCCTCCCCAGCCTCCTTAAACACACACTTAACATATTATCTATCTTGTGCTCTTGTATGTGTATTGTATTTTTTGGTGTGCAAACAATAAAGTGTTAAATAAATATTAAATTAAAACCGTAAAACCGCTCCGTTGTGACGTGAAAGAAGGGCAAACAAACAAACAAAAACACCTTCTTATTTATATTTTTATAGTATGACATAAGCCTAATCGGTTCCATCTCGTTTTGTTATCAACTGACTTTACTAACCTACCCGTTCTGCTACTGTATCGTTAAAAATATCCACGTTATTTATAATCTCGTTTCTTTAGTTATAAGTCCGAGTCAAGTTGATGTTCTGAACTGGCCTTCGTAGTTAACCTTGCCGGCGACTGTGTCTCGTTCCAAGGCTGACTTGCAAAGTAGTGTTTTTCTAAAAGCGGAACAAGAATGCCAACGGAAAAATAACATGACAAAAATATACAACAAAAGTTTGTTGTTGCAGGTTTTTATACAATTTTGTATTTTTTATATGAAAAAACATATTATCATTTTTTTTATTTGAAGTTTAAAATAATCTATTTCAATATAAACTCGGGCAAGTGCATGCAGACAGGGTGAAGTGTGTGCATGTGCACAAACAATTGATGAAATCAAACATTGATGATTTCCGATCAGTTACACACGGACACAGGAGCTGTGTAATGACGAAGGTGTGTGCAACAAAAGTTTTCTCGTAGTTTTGTAAAAAAATTGATATGTCTTATTTATATGATTAGTAGAAAACGTTTATAATTTTACTGTAATGTTACTATTAGCCAGAATATTTGATGATGATTTGAATTTAGATGATGAACACGAACGTGTGGTAAAGTTACATGTACAACTGGGAATAACAGTTATTTAGGCTTTGAAAAGCGGCACCCTACATTTTCTGTAAGAGCAGCCAGAACTTATGTGTATCGCATGTGCTCGAGGGTTTAATAAACCGCAAGGTCTAAGTTTCTATGGCATACTGCAATAAGAGGTAGAAAATCATGCCATCGACGATATCCTGATTCATAATGTGGATGAAAGGGGTATACACGCTTAAACCACTGAACCGATTTTAAAATAAAAGATTGTACAAAATATAGAGTTGTTCTTGCGAAGGAGTATAGAATGGTTAGTATTGTCGTTGGCTCGTTTACGTAATAAATTTAAATGGCCTCCTTCACAGTCCCTGCTAGAAGGGCAATGTAAAATACCAGATAGGTTTCAGGCTCTGCTATCTGTATTAGCCGCAAAGCTAATTTAAGTAGAGGCCATTTATAATGAGTCAAACCGTACCTACAGTTTTTTATCTCTTGCATACCCCTGCATTAGAATTGTCTGTGCCGTGAGTGGCATGACGATTTAAAATAACTTATTACTAACACCACGACGCAAGAACAAACATTTATCTGTCCCATAAAAGTTTACTCCGACCGGGAATCGAACCCAGGGCTCCATTCTCTATGGGGTAGTTTTTACTCCCGCACCACGAATATACCTAATGTGATTTGATACGAATATTGCTCGAATGACCCACTTCATAAACCTTTTACTCCATGATCAAATTGACACAAACTGAGTGTTGTCTGTAACGATAAATAAAGAAAATAGAAAGAGTGACTAATCTCCCTTCTCAAGTTAATAGCCTGTCGGCCAACGAGCATACAAGTGCCTGATAGTAGGTAAGTAATCACCGATGCAGCGATCTCCACGGAGATCAGCGCCAACAAAGGCATACCTATCTAATCTAAGAAGAACCAAGGAAGAAGAGAAGATAAGCACAGGCAAGAAAATGCTGGTTCCTAAGCCCCACTTCAAATACTAAATATAATTTTTCGCTGCTGACTCAGGCAAGTGCGTGGTGGCTAGCCTGTCGAGCTTCAGCGTGGCTACCAACCAGAGGTTGCTTGGGTCATCTATCTCTAACGGCGCTCTATTCAATCGACATGAATTGGGGATAAGTATTCTGGCTTCGACCCATTAATGGCCCACTACTTAGCACGGGTCTTCTCATCATTGAGCAGGCCTAGACCATACTCGTCGTCGTCTCATCTGCTTAGACCAAAGGTTGACTGGTAGAGAATGCTTCTAGCATTAAGTCCGCCTTTTGTACCACACTAAGTATGTATGGTATAACAAAGTTTAAATAAATAAATAAATACTCCACCATGCTGCTCTATTGCGGATTGGTGGAGGAATTAGTTTCCAACTCGAGTATCATAAGTTTTCATGCCATCCGATGACCTCCAAGCCGGCTTAACGACTGCTATCCATCAATAACAACCGGGACGGCTTCACGTGCCTTCCGAATACGGCCTCTACGTTACGGCCAGAAAATTTACGTCTAATAAAAAGTCACATTAAATAGCAGTATTGCTTAAATATTTTGTACATTAGTATAACAAATGTCACCCAGTGGTTCAAACGTCAGTCCCGCATGGGCAGATTAGAGTAAAATTCAACAGAGAGGTGTCTCTTTTTAAAATCATGTGCCTCGATGAAAAAAAAACTAGAGTTAATTTGCAGACCTAAGAGTTTTCGATTAAACTGTCAAAAATGTATGCAACCTCAAGAACTATATAGCTGTATGGCATTTCCTTGCTCTGATATACATATTATGCCGAGCAGTAGGTATGGACAGTAGTGATGCTGTAGTACAGTCGAAATACTTAGTTATTGGTCCAGTTACAGGCAGGTGATACGGTCGTACCACTGGTACCACAACTTATTGACGTCATGAGCAAATATAGCTAAAACTTTAATGTAATGATTACGTACCTTCCATCAGTGTGCGTAAAGAATTAAAAGCATAATTAGCAACATGGACAAGATGTATAACAGACAGATGGGGCGTCTCTTTTCGCACGTTTTTGAGGAGCCTAGTGTAAAATTTCTAATTACTTTTATGCACATCAAGTATTTGCATAAAGCAACATGGTGCTAAATGTAAGTCATAAAGCAAAGTATCGAAATGCGCACCCTAGTACCCCCAGTAGTTCATAGGCTTGCTAGGTGTCCTTAGGTTGACTGTACTTTCATTTTATTCATGGAAATGAGATATTTAATATCCTGTCTATTAGCCCACTCTGACCACGCAAAATAACCTCAGTTACTGCAGTTAGGATCAATGCAACCGTGAATGTTAATTCAGAGAATATTATTTGTCTGTATCAGTTTCTAATATAACTACTAGATATACTATTGCTGAGCGTATAATTTTAGCTACGTTATACAGAATATTAATAAAATTTACTGTTTCGATTTCATTGCTCCGCTCTTAAATGGAATAATATCGTAACTGTTTATACTTTGTAATAAAACTACAGCGCCACCTATCGGTTCTACCAGATCTACCTACCACTATCCGACTCGATTATGCTATCTGTAAGTAGTTCAAACTATCATTGGTTTCGAGCGTTACCATTGCGAGATCAAAATAAATATGAAAAATGGAAACAATTATGATGAAAAATTTACACGAACGTAATCGGCGACAAAATATCTTCATGATTCCATTTGTTTAACAAGTATTTTACTTTAGTAACATCAAGCGGTATGATATTTAAATTGGTTTTATACCTACTAAGCATTTTACGACTATGAATTATTGGTTTTGTTTCACAAATTGTATGAAAACACGAAAAAAATATACGTTTGTAATGTGCACGGATTTGTATGCGAGAGGGCCGCAGATACGGCAGCTGCGGCAACTGCGGCGTGCCGCGCTGCGGGACACGCATGTGCCGGAGCGCTAGGTGGCACCGTAATACAGAGCGCCGCTTCGCAATCATTAATCATCATCATCTTCGCTGTATGCTACATATTCGCAAAACATTGAACTTCAAGTATCTCAACATTAAAAATTTAATCCTCGTAAACGTTACGGGTTCTTGTAACATAATTAAAAACTGCTTGAGAAAACCAATCTCTGAACAGATTAAAGGTTCATTGTTACGAAGCTCCTCCTCTGAGTAATCATCGAGCAACTGGCCTATCTGTTAACAGTAACGAGTCCAACGTAAACCTGGAACGCTTGGGGTGACCGATGGGAAGGACCGTTAACTAGGGGACATCACATGAGGACACGGTGTGATCTGGTACAGATTTGAATAATGCAGGTTGCATGTGCAGCGGCTACGGCAGAGGGAGAGGGACGCGCGCATGTGGGTCGCGGCGCGCGCGAGCGAGACGCCGGCTGCGGCACCGCGGCCGATGCCTCGTGCGGCGCCGCGCGGCTGCCGCCACCGCCTCGCCCGGGCGCCCTGGCGCTCCGCCCCCGCCCCGAGCGGCCGCGGCGCCGCGCGGGGCCGGTGCGGCGGCCGCGAGCGAGCACGGCCACAGGCGGCGATAATAACCATGTTTCCGGGCGTGTCAGTGATCACCGATTACGTAAGAGCGCGACGGGGGCGCCGGTCGCGTCGCGGTTACCTCTCTGGCCATCGCGGCATGACCGCCGGAGGCCGCGGGCGCGCGCTCACGCCGCCATCTTCGAGGGGCACAGCCCGGGACTCGCGTCGCGACTCGCGGAGCACTTGAGCGCTGCGCCGCGTGGGCGGCGATCGATGGCCGTCGCGCGCATGCCCCGCCGACTCGGTCCGAAGGGCTCCGAGCGTCCCCGAGCGCGGCCGAGCGTCCCCGAGCGCCGCCGAGCCGCCCGGTGCATCCGCCCTGACCCACTTTCCGCGCACACTGACCTCCTTCTCCCGACTTCCAATGGAGCGAGTTGCGATCGCTCGGATGCGACGCGTATACCCAGCGGCGCTGTCATTCAACCCGTTTCACTCGGGCCGTTTGGAACTCTCCGTGTACGAGCATAGAGGCGGTATAGGCGTGGCCGGGCGCTCGGCGCTGCGTATAGCTCCGTCGCCGATGCTGCGCGATACATCTATTGCACTGTAAGGTAGCGAGATAAGTTCGTATTTATATACCGGGAAGGTAAACAATGAATAACGAACTGTGAAATAAAAGCAAATTCGACCGTTATCTGTGGAGCTTATTTTATTTGTGCCTCCAGAATTCTAGAGTATGATTCGTTTACGCCGCGTCGTCCTAAAAGCCTGGCAAACTATTTAATTGTGAATTTATAACAGGAGCAGAAATATTAACATTGACGAAAATGTTTAACCTAAATTTTGTATTTTCTAGAGAATTAAAAAGGAAAACGACTTGAATGAATTGTTGAATACCTACCTCCTATCCTACCTCTTCCAGGCAGATGGTAGAAAAGTAGTATTGTTTTAGCATGATTACGGGACCACACCTACTTTCAGTAGAGCGATACGTTTAAATAATATAGGAAATACAAATAGGTATGTCAGCCTTGCAGATTTATCTATACTATTGAAATTAAAAAAAATATTTTTGTGTTGGATACTCCATTTATTGAGGAGGGCTATAGGCTAGGTATATAACATCACGCTACGACCAAAAGGAGCGGAGCAAAAAGGTTTCAAAGGTGATAAATATCGCTTCGGCGCAAAATGTATAGGTAGTATGATGACTTCACGGTAAATTACTAATTATAAAAACAAAAATAACCGATTACAGCATCAACAGGTTAAATGAAATTTTTAAAAGGTTAAAAATGCCTTACCCGTACAGTCGTTCAAGAATCTTTTGGCGCGGGATGACGTGTGGGTGACAGAGACAGTGCCTTACAATTTGCCTTACTTGTATGGCGACTATACAGTCGTACAAGGATCTTTTGGCGCGTGAATGACTTGTGGGTGACAGAGACAGCGCCTTATAGGTAAGGCAAACTGTAAGGCACTGTTTTTATCACTCACACGTCATTCACGCGCCAAAAGATTGTTGTACCACGATTATTGTTCGCGCGCATGTGAGTGGCCGGGTTAATAGCACAGATGCTACTCCGTTACCTATATTATTTTTGTAACCTCTTTGGTTCTATTGACAGTTCTAATTATTATAATGATTATACCTGTAAAGAAACTCACAATGACATTGGTGAACATTTGTATATTTATAAATGAAATTTAAAAGTCAAACATTGTTTACATTTCAGAAACTATTTACTTATCTATTTCTAAGCGTAATTAGAAACCCGATTTTAGCGCAGTGAACATGGAAATTATGGTGCAAAATGGCAATATCCCTGCGTATAATACATTTTATTAATATCGGTTAGTGAAACGTACTACTTTAATACTAGGACGTGTCTATATCAAAGCTAGACCCATTGATATAATAAGACTAGAATTGTTTTCAAGGAATTAAGGTAGCAAATAAGCATACAACACCACCCTTACGCTGTCGCCCACGACAACTCAACAACAAGACAGATAGACAGATCAACAATAGGACGGTTAGTACCTAAACGGTATCAGAAAGTTTGATAGTTCGTTAAGTACCTAAATATGGAGACTACTCATACCTTCGTTCGGTTCCCGTTTGGCACAGTGACTTAACAAGGGGGTACATCCCATTTTATTGCCTATACGGTAATGGCTGTAATCAAGTCCTAGCTTCAGATACCGACGATTTAGTATCCTAATCAAAAAAATGTTTAGCCGGTATTCTTTAAGTTGACATACTTATATCTTTTAGTTATAATTTAGTTAAGTATATGTACCAAGTTAGTTATAATTCGGAGCAAAACACCAATGCTACCCAGGGCTGACCACTTATTATAGACCTATCATTGAAAGCCGCATTCATCTCGTCTAAGCCACTTCTGATATTTGCTGTATCAAATACGCACAACCAAACAATAATTCTAAATCCCAGTGTTCTGTGATTTATTGCACTAATTAATATCTCATATTATCATATGTTTTCTTGACTATCTTTGTTTTTATAGCCTGAAGGGCTGGCATAAAAGCGGACGAGCCACCTGATGGTAAGTTGTCATCATCGTCTATGTTCACCAGCAAGACCAGGGGAGTCACCACCTGATATTAAGCATCGATGTAGTCATGGGTGGAAAATTGCACTAACTTAGCACCCTAATCTAATCACCCTAATCATTCTTGACTTAAACTTGTAAAAATTTAAATTGTATTCAAACGAGATACTGTCGCAGGCAATCTGTTCCACTCCTTCGCGGTATGCCTGATGAATGACAAACTATATTCTATGTACAGACATATTATATGTGTGTATGATTAAGGGGCATTGAGCTACTCTTGATAAATGTTGAGCATAAAAACATGGTAGATACGATCTCCGCGGCCGACGATAAAAGGGCAGTGTCAAGGGCCGGCGGCAGCGGCTCCTACGATCTACTCCACCTCAACATTGTCAAAGGCTTTGTCTTACAAAACTGTTGTCTATAAACTCTTATAATAACGCTGACTGCGTTAGCTTGCAAAGCTAAATAACGTTTAGTTATTGGGCGTTAACATTTTTATTCTAGGTTTTTTCATGAAAACTTATTTTGAAATAAGAAGTAAACAAATTCCGAACGATAGCCTTTTGAATCGTATTAAGACATTTTGTGATTTAAACATTTTAGTACCTGGTTGACCGAGCTTTGCTCGGTTGAAAATTATATTTAGTATGAATCGCAAGAAATACGAGGAATTCCGCCATCTATTCAGGAGTCAAATCATACAACTGTTCACTGAGCACAAAATTCATTTTACTTATGTTACGGCCAAAGGATCTCAACAGCGTGTTTCACAAAGTTGTACAGCGCCATCTAGTTTCATACTACTGAAATTTCAACACGTTACAAACAGTACCTCATAGAAGTTAACTGTGTGAGCGAATTAATTGCATTTTAAATAGGTACATACTTAATTAGATAAATTCATTGAACTTTCCTTCGTACTTTTCGCAGGCTTAGGCAGTCCCCGACTGAAATTTTTATTTGCGATAAAATGTATTGAATGTTTATGATAATTAAACAACATAAATAAATATACTTTTAGTTTAATGAGCAAGTTGTTAGGCGTACTTAAAATTTTATTGATTCTATTTACAACAATAGTAATTTCATCGATCTGACCATTATTTATTTAAAACTTTATTAAAATATATTATTAAATCGATAATAACAAAACTAACATTTATTTACAAATATTCTCGTAAATATCACAAACGCACGTTAAACTATCACTACGCGTCCTGCGAGGTCAAGCGAGATAATCGCACTGATTTTTAATTTTATTCAAACAGAAAATAGGTAGGTATAACGCAAAAATAGCGCTTCAACGTAAGAATGAATATTAATATTAGTATTAGCCGAACAAAAATATATTCGAGCGCCATCTAGTTTCATACTACTGAAACAAACAAACCGTATCTCATAGAAGTTATCCTAATGTTTCATAGATGGCGTCAGTTCAACACGTTACAAACAGTACCTCATAGAAGTTATCCTAATGTTTCATAGATGACGTCAGTATGATGTTTTTAAAATCTCTTTATCTCGGGAACCGAGCTTTTCTCGAACCTGGGACCTTGATAAATCGATTCCTTGAGCCGAAAACCCCCTAATCTGTAACTTTCATGAAAATCTTTGCAGCCGTTTCCGAGATCGTGATTATATATATAGGTATAAATAAATAAATATACAAGAATTGCTCGTTTAAAGATATTAGATTAATAATTGTAGGTACATTTTTTGAATAAGTTCAACTTAATACATTTTGAAAATTGTACAAATTGAACTATTCTTTCGAAATATGTCTACCTAGATATAGATAGGTACTTAAGCTTTCGATAGAATCAAACCAAAGAATAACTGAAATGCAAATATTAGGAGTTTAGGGAGCTACCTTTAGAGTGGAACCTAGCAGTGGGACCAACGGTCCGAAAGGAGTTTTTGTAGCATCGTTTTGTAGCCAAAAAGTTGCAATCATATAATTAATATTAATACATTCTAGGTCTCGGCAGCGAGGCTGGGTGATGAGCCGGCGGACACCACGCCGTCGCATTTCGCCTCGCACCGTCAGACGCTACCGAGCTATTAAAAATTTTGTGCGGAGAGCGTTGGGTATAGCGATTATTGAATAATCATCATCATTACCACAACACATCCTGTGCCACTGGTCATATTGCATAAGTACAGGCAGTAGTTAAAAATTCCAACGACACAGTGCACGCTGCTGCCTGACATTATAAGATTGCATTAATTACAAATTGTTAGCAATGAAATAATTCATTGTTTCGTTATAATAAAACGAATATTGGCAATTCACAATTGGAAAAAACAGTTTTATTATTTTTTCAGGTTCATCATCTCAGCCGGACATTAAGTCTAACTCTTCCATAACTGTGAGCGTCTTAGATTTAAGGCAAAAAATAGACGGAATTGAACAACAACTAAATACAGTCAGCAAACATTGCCAAGATTTGGCCGCTCTCGAGTCCAGGTTACAACTTCACAACTTGGACCCAGAAAAAGATACGAAAAAAACCGAGGCATTGGATAAAATATCACAAGACCGATGTGACAAATCAGCCAATAATAGATCGACGCCGATTGAAATTGTTCGCGGCGATGATGCTGGCATAAAAATATCGGCTTCGAATAAAATGCTGGATGAAAATTACTCTTACCATTATAAAGAAAGCAGAAATAGTAAACATAACCATGTTCTAGATCCCATAGATGAAAATGAAAAAAGATTGCGTAGACGTAAAAAACACATGGTCTCGAGAACATTGCCAAGTGATCTACCTATGTACGGTTCTCATTCTTTTAATGAAACTAGAAACTATACCCATACCGGTTACGCAGATGTTCATCGTCAAAAGAATCGAAAGAAGACGGAATATTTAGACACTAACTACAGACCAATACAAATAAATAATGATACAGAACAGACATGTGGAGACCATAAAAATCATAGAAATAAGTATTTACGTCCCAATCTTGATCAGGATTTTATAGCAGACATAATTAGACGACAATATAGACCTGTAAAATTATTCGGCAGAAGAGAATCTGATTTTAGTCAATTTTCTGCCCCTGTTTGTCGGGATCAAGAATTTTCAATTAGAGAAACAATACAGGAAGGGAGTGACCTTTGTTCCTGTTGTCACGAAGAACACAGAAGACACAGACATTCGAAATACATGTGCAGTAATGATCTTAGCGACATTAGAAGCATCTGCGATACGCGTCTTTATAGTTCTAAAAAGCATAATCATCTTACAAGCCATAGAAAACATACAAATGAATTTTACAACGATTCTGCAATGTATGATGTCATCCCCGTAAAAGAGAAATGTAGTCCCAAATCAAGAAGAAAATTTGTTGAGGATAATATGCTGATTCATGAAAAATACAGGGAAGTACCACCATCACCCCGAACGCAGAGACCACGCCTAAATCTGCAAGCTCAATTTCAAACAGAAGATGACGAAGACGGTATATCTGTGGAAAAACAATTGAAATATATGAAAAGATTACGCCAAAAATCAATGATGCAAAAGCAGGGAAATTTTAGCAACATGTCGTCAGAAGTTTTTATTCATAACAGAAATATCAATTGCATGCAAACCTTACAATCCTCAAACAATCCAAAACCCTGTACTGAAGAGTGTGTAGGAACAACGAACAACTCACAATATCCATTAATAGGGCATGAGCAGGCAATAGTGAACAATGATATAACTCTAAATACACAAACAACAGATGTTTCGGCAGATAAAACTGATAAAACCCTCAATGAAATCAAGGATATTTTACAAAACTTCTTGAAGGAAATAAAAAGAGAATCATCACAAAGTGAAAAATTAAATAATGCTCCTCAGCCAGAAGCAGTGACTAGTACAAATGAAACACAGCAACAAATTAAATCCAACAGTTTTAACAGTAGTAATATTGGCCACTGCGGTTTACCGCCTTTTATGCAATCTTTCCCAAATTCTTGCTGCTATCCATTACTTCCTGTATGTCCAATAAATTGCATGCAAAACGGATTTGTACTACCAAGCCCCAGTTTTACTTGCGCTGCATGCGCCAATAATTCGAAAGAGCCAACCTGTGGAAGTAATGATATTAAAAATAAAACTAACAGTTCACCAGATGCTAGTAGTGAGACACAGAAATTGTTAAAAGAAATTCACACCCTAATATCGCAGAATCCAAACTCTATCCAGAAAAAAGCACCGTGTAGAAACTCGGAAACAAAAGAAATTATACATAGAAGCAATCGCAGTGGTTCTGAATTATCAAAACATGATGCGAAAGTAGGAACGACAAAATTGAAATGCTACTCTAGAAGTTGTGAAGCCATTGGTTCTCGAGAAGCTACGAACACGCAGTATGGTACAAATGTTAGTTACTCTGATACCGTGCTTGAAAAGGGGAGTGGCGAGGAAATAACCACCGAATCCGTGTCTGAATCAGAATATAGCAGCGATCCAACTGTTGTGGAAAAGGTATAGTTGAAAGCCCAGTTTTGATTACAATTAGCGTACCTACTAGTCACATAGTCGTCCTCAACTTAGGTTATTAAACAGAAAGACTGAGATGTAAAGATTTGTGTAGTACAGACTTTGATGTAGAGGATACCTATGTATGTAGTGCTGTGAGTAAACAGTGAGTAGGAAAACCTTCAGTTCATGTGAGTTTTTTGCCGCTTCTTCTTACCCTATAAACTAAGTTTCATAATTCGTTACAGTATATGGTAAAATTTCTTGAGCGCTTCCGTGCTTCGGAGGGCACGTAAAGCCGTCGGTCCCGGTTGTTATCGATTAATAGCAGTCGTTAAGCCATGTCGGAGGCCTTCGGGCGGCTTGAAAACTTTCGACACTGGGTTGGCCACTAACCCCTCTACCAATCCGCATTGGAGCAGCGTGGTGGAGTATGCTCTAGGCCTCCTTAGTATGAGGAGAGACCCCTGCTCAGTAGTGGGCCATTAGTGGGTTGTAGCTTAGCTTAGCTTTTAATATGGTATTTAGCTGACTTATTGTATCCAAAATAAATTACAGACAAAAGGAAGTAAATTCAAAAATATATTACGATCGATGGGAATTTTGAAACGAAACAAGACAGATGTAATTGAAGAACTCACTGAAAGTGAAAGTAGCGCGGATGTTTCGAAGGCAAGGCCAAGATCCCCTTTCCATTCACATCCGACGTCGCCCTATCAGCAGCACATACTAAATTATAACATACATGGGCAGGAGTATTACCACCCACCCATCGCTCCCCACCAACAACATCACTACGAATGCTGCTCTCATCACGACCCTAGAACTTGCTATTCGCCGACGAGTATGAATAATAAAATGAAAAACTCTCAAGGTAGACATTGTCAAGAGCAAGGTATCCTGGGATACTGCACGTCTCCAATTCATAATCCGTCGCCGATGTGCGCAAATTATTATGACCCTCACTACGCCAGTGTTTCACCGCCGGTACCACCAGTCTGCTTGAAAGAAATAGAAGTGAAGAGTATTGGCACCCAAAGTGTAAGAAAGATATCGTTAATACAAAAGCTCACCAACAAAATGCAGGTGCCCGTGCAGCAACCGAAGGAATCGTCACCAAAACAAAGTTCCACGCTGACCTCCTCGAAAGAAAAGAACTCTAAAAGTAAACCGGAACCGTCGCTGTTCGATTGGAAGAAGATTCATGAAAAGGCAATGCAAAAGACGACCGATCCGCTTAAGTTTTCATATAAAACCCAAAAGAAATTAGCAGAAGGCGACAACACGATGAGGAAAGTAATGCTTAAGAAGCTGTTTTACAAGAGAAATCCTTTCTCGCCGAGGAATCTGCTGGTGAGGACTCTTCTTGGCAAGGACCCATCTAGCTTTGGCGAGCCACCCAAAATGTACAAGCCGAGAATGTTCTTGTGAATGTCGAACGTTAGAGAAATTTATGTAAATTAAATTGTGTGAAAACTTGTGCCCGTGTTGTTTAGATAATTGTAACAGAAGTGACAGACATGTTAAATGTAATTAAAAAAAGACATTTCAAGTGTTTTATTATTTCTAATCACCAGTTAATACAAAATTCCTTTTTGTATAGATTGCCAAGGTCAACCCTTTTGATACGTAACTAAAATGTTACGAAATAACATTGACTATTGATTGTCAGGGCCGCCGTAAGCGGGCGTGCAAGGCGTGCACTGCACTGTCCCTGTTTCTCCATCGAACAACCCAACGAACGGCGAGCTTCCACCCTTGTGTCAACATCCCACCGATACGAACGACAGGATTGCGTCATCGTTCATATTGTGCGTACTGTGACGGGACTGGACTAGCTTGCCTGAGTCGGCGTTCCGCCTTTGTATGATGTTGGAGTTTTCATGAGGAGAGTAATAGGCTTTTATAAGTTAGTGCGTACATCATCTTGGATTTCATCGCCATTTATCATCAGGTGGGATTGTTGTCAAAGGTTTATTCCCATCTGTTCTACTGAACAGTTCTACCGTACGACTAATGGGACTTTTTTCCCACTAGTTCTACTTATAAATAACATACTTAGTTATTTAAAAAAAACTGCACACGGGCGGGGGTCAGTGGGGGCACTGGATATTAAGTACACCGATATCAACTTGATAATTGAAGCGACGACTTGCAAAACGGCATTGCACGCGGGCGTTCATGCAGCTTACGGCGGTCGTTGCTAGACCTGACATGACAGTCGCTGACGAGCATTTATAAACTAACAAAACCGAATATGGTTTAGCCCGTACACATCGCATCGTCACTTACCACCGAATGGAATTGTGATCACATAATATTACCAAGTTTTATGTACAATAAAAGTCAATCCAATCCTTAGAATAATTATAGTATAGAAGGACAGTAGTCAGTAGTCATAAAAGCGCTCGGTCTAAAATGAAGCACTAACGGTTTTTTTTAAATTAAAAGATACTATGAATTTACTTTTTTGACAAGAGTCTATACGTGTACGAGCGGGAAATAAATAGTAGCGTTCGTCAACACTGTGAATAACTGCAACTTTTAATTTCCCAGTCGTTAACAGTGTTGACGACAGGGTGTTACCGAGCGGGAATCGGCTATTCCGTTTATCCCACCTCGCCATCCCACCTAGGAGGGAAATGACCCTGAAATATTGAAAGCTAACCAGTGAAAAGTGATGTTATTACATTTATTTTGCTTTTCGGAAGTGTTGTGACAAAATTTAACAGCACATTTCGTCATAATTATTTTTCTACGCGAGGCACGTTTGGCGCGCATTGACATTGAATACTACGGTGAGGGAGCGAAACGGCGGCAACGGTGTTTGGAGCTTGGCTCCAAATGAAGGTACTACAAAATGGCCGCGTTGACTCGGTTTCTATACTAGGTATAATTATTCTAAGATCCAGTCCAAATAATAATAATTTTGTATTTCATTATGTATCTTTACAAAAATTTTACACACATCAATTTATTCCGATAGGTATGTATGTACGTGAATCCCATATTTTTCAATCTGCAAGATCTAAGCATGTGAGCACGATTGCATGCGCACCAGCGCCCTCTTCTCCGCAGCCGCCATCTTGTCGAGTACGTCCTGCATTTCCGGCCAGGGCTCGTAGCGCTGGTTGATGATGACTATCTTATGCACCGATGGATTTCGTAGATCCATGGTGCGAGATATATTACGGCGACTGCGGGCAGTAAACACCACGTCCACCTGCGACCAAAAAAAACATTACCATGGCAACCATTGTAAGCTTGCCTCACTTAACCGACTTAAAACACGGTTTATTTATTGGTACGTTAGAATTATTAGTTACTAGCGGACCGCCCGCGGTTTCACCCGCGTGGATTCCGTTCTCGTGGGAATATATGCATGTATTATACATAAAAACCTTCCTCTTGAATCACTCTACCTATTACAAAAAACCGCATCAAAATCCGTTGCGTAATTTTAAAGATTTAAGCATACAGACAAACAGACAAACAGACAAACAGACAAACAAACAAACAGACGGACAAAAATAGCGACTTTGTTTTATACTATGTAGTGAAGAAAATACCTTGTTATTACATGCCCACGCTATAGCAGATAAACAAACAGATATGGCTATAACTGTAGTAACGAATAAAGGTATCGTCTCCCAGTATACTTTCATTGCATACATAATATTCAATCTCTTTGGTAGGGGGGTGTCGTATTGGCTCGGTGGTATTAACCCACCTATTCTCCTAGTTACCCACATGACAGGAACCTTACTTCTCTGTTTCATCAGCAAATTCATTGATGGCTGTAACACTGGTCTAAAAAATTTCGATATTATTGTCATGATTCACAGAGTTATTGAGTTCAAATAGCTAAATTAAATTGAAATATAATTTACAAAGTGTAAAATGTAACAACATTTATGTCAAAATTTACTGAAAATGAAATTGTCATTCAGTATTCCAGTTTTAAATGTTGACGTAGCAACATCAACATTTCGTCATTGCAGTATTTTATTACTCTGTGGTACCTACTGTACGGGCTAACGCCGTACATAATGTTTAGCGTAAGCGCATTGTAAGCACTTTTGGGTACCGTACGAGGGAAACAGCTATAGCTTTTTATTCAGTGCACAATTAACTGTCGTCATAGCTAGCAAATTCATTGTATGTCACTTCAGTAGCAATAAAGTTTTTTCAACTGATTATATCAGTCTTTAACTAGCAAATCCTACAGGTACTATCTACTTACATTTTAGGGTTGGTTTACTACTAACAACTCAGACGTCAATATAATAAAATAAAATAGTACACGTCATCATCATTATCATCATCTCAACTCATCATGGCCCACTACTGAGCACGGGTTTCTTGTCAGAATGAGAAGGTTAAGGCCATAGTCCACCTCGCTGGCCAAGTGCGGATTGGCGGACTTCCACACCTTGGAGTTTTGCGAACTCTCCGGCATGCAGGTTTACTCACGATGTTTTCCTTCACCGCAAGTGACATTTAAGTGCTTAAAACGTACATAACTCCGAAAAGTCATAGGTACGTGCCCTGGGATTCGAACCCGGACCCACCGAATAGAAGGCGGAGTTACTAACCACTAGGCTATCACCGCTACTACTACTACTACTAGGTACACAATGACTAGATTTTTTGCATGCTGAAAAAAGTTTAATTCCGGCCGTTATATTTGTAGAATTTAAGAAAATACGGAGAAAAAGTTGTTTTTTTATAATCTTAAGCAGCATAGAGATCCTAAGTTGAATCACAAATTATGCAATAGGTACATACATATATATTAAGCTTAAACAACGCATATATATTAAGCTCAAACAACGCACATATAGACACCGTTCACAGACACGAAATCTCCGACTACTTCGGACCACTTCGACCGCAGTTGTTATTGACAACAATAATTGTCCAAAACCTTTAGTTTACAATGTTAATATAAGAAAGACCAATGATTACTAAACAACCTTAAATTCTAATGATTATATTCACACCCTTTTATTTTGGTTATTCTCATTTAATCCATGACCAAGATATAACAAGATATAATTCAAGACCGTTGCGTAGTAGTAGATCAAAAACGCCCATTTTGGTCAAGTTACGGAACGCGGCCATAATTGAACATAGAGATATTACACTAGAGTGGGTGAGCCATACGGCTGCCCAGTGGCGGCTGTCCCTTGAGTGCGCTCGTGCGCTGAACCACCACAATTTAATAAATAAAAAATATTATTTTCTTTATAAAAATACATTATTATTTTATATAATCTACTATTATATAAAAACTAATTATTATTTTATCTCGTTTAAAATAATGACGAAACAATTTAGACTCTTTGTTAAAGTATTATGATTTACTTTCGCTATAAAGAAAAGTTCTCGTGCGCATCGGCGAGCGCACGGGGACTGCTAGTACAATTTCTATGTGTGATACGATACGAGCAAACACGCCTAGCACGCGCGTGAGGCAAAATATAGTTCATAGAAAATGTACGGAGCGATTAGCCTGATCCCGTGCGCCGCACGAATAAACCGAAGATTACCGAGAGCGCCCGAGGTTTGACAAAATTCGTTACCGGCCGGCGCAGGAACGACCAGCCATATTAGATTGACCTCTCGTGACGCGTTTATTTAATGTTTTGTTTACGTCCGTAATAATTAGTATCCAATTGTTTTTGATTTGTTTTTTTACGAAGTGAGAAGTTTGTGAGTGAAAATGAGCGTAAATATAGACTATATTAAAGACAATAACTAAACTTTTGAATATAAAGTAGAGTATGGTTCAACCGTTTGGCGTCCTCACTTCGCTTCACATGTCCTAAGAATGGAAAGGGTGCAAAAAAGATTTATGTGGCACTTGACTTTTTCCGGTGGTCTATCTAAACGAATTCGATCATACGATAAACGTTTAGCTTATTATAAAATGACTTCAATAAAAAAACGACATGATCTATTGGATTTAGTTTTCTTGTACAAAATACTTAGAAATCATGTGGATTGCCCAAATCTTTAAAAAAAATTAAATTTAATGTGCCTCGAAAGAACAACAGGAGACGTATAGCCCCCCTCCATGTCCCATTCCGCAAAACCGTATTAGGAGTAAATTCAGCAGTCCCACGTCTATGTAAACTTTATAACTTATGCGATGGATCAGTTGGCTTAGACATCAATCATTCATCACTACATTCATTTCGAACTAATATAGCGTTGTGTTACGAATAATATAATTAGACTAAATACACTTCAATAATTAATTGTATAAAAAGTCAATGCATGTGGTGTTTGCCTTAACAGGTTATGTACTTAGTTAGTAATTAAATTTAAGCAAACTTGTATGTTTATATAATAACTAATAATAATAAATATGTATAATAACCATTGGCAGACCTTAATAAATAAATAAATAAATAAATAAATAAATAAAGTTGGTATAAAATTGGCCGGACCACTAAGGCCTTTAGTTAGTCAGTAAAGTGCACCACCAGTTTGACGACCCACCAGCCGCCACTGCGGCTGCCCATATATTGCAATCGCCCCCGGGTAGAAAGAGAAACAACGACAACGGTAATTACCTATCTCGCTCCGATCCCGATGAGCCAGAAAGAGAAAGGTGATTACTAAAGATTTCGTCTCTTTTTATCCGAGGTACGCTCTGAAATCATTACTCTGAGCTGAAGCCTGGCTTCTGCCCTCTAGTGTAATATCTCTATGTAATTGAAGTACATTAGGTAATCTTCTGTGATATGGTTGTCTGTGGTTGAATTATCGACGTGAAAATGTCACTGTCATGTCCTACAGTTGACAGTTGTCAACGTCAACGTCTTCATTACATTTCGTTCAAGATTCAAGACTTCAAGTCAAAATCAAATCAAATCAAAGAAAACTGCACCACACGCACGAATGCAAGTGCGTTGACCGCGTAGCAACTTTTTTACCGTAAATATTTGAAGCAAAATATTTGTGAAAGTTTTATTTAGCAAGTAACATACAATACGTATGTTTGTTTAAATTACAGTGTAATTTTGGTGTTTCTTTGAAGTGTAATCGGATGTAGTTACGTGTACGTGATATATCTTCAAATGTAATGAGCTAGCCTGACTGAAGTGAGTGTTGCTTTTATTTTGTATTTCTATTCTATGAATGTATGTAGAAGGTTTCTTTAAAATGTCGTGAATCCACATTATACTCTTGTACTTTTGGGCCGTTAAATACCTTTCTAACTGTTCGTCGTAGGAAGACAGACGCCCACGTAATTGGAAAGAACCTGTTCAAATTCGAAACCCAAATACTGACCACAACATTTGTTTTACCACTTATTGAATGTTGTTTAATCATTATTATTTATTTATTTGTATATTTCTATTTAATTTAAGGAGTTTACCTATAGCTTTCTATTTAAATGTAAATATGATACAGTTAAAATCTTAGGTTTGCCAAAAATATTATTCAAGCAGTACAATGTCCTCAAATCTCGGTGACTCATACTTATAATTATTTCATTGTACAGAATTTAAATACTCAACTTTCTTATTACTGAAACATTCATATTTATATTAAATAACATTAGTTCCTACGTTTTTTTGCTTCAATTTGTAACTTACGACACAAACGGATAAATAAATGCAGAAGGTTATTTTTGTATCCTGTATACCAACAATAACAAATAACAAGTTTTATGTCATTGTCCATTGATAAGTTAAAATCATCATGCTAAAATTGTTTTGGTTGTCTCCTTGCTTATTTATTGGCTATTTAAAAAATCCAGTGTAATTTTTTTTATTTTGTTCTAATTATTAATGAGTAATGGAGCAATCTTACGTTGTATACGTATAGCAAAGCTAAAATATGGAAATCAAGAAATGCAGCATGAGATATAGAGGTATAATCATAATGATTAGTCTTATCAAGTAAACAACAGTGCTCATTTCAGGACTCACACAATAAATCGGACAGTAATCACAAAAAAGTTAAAAACCTATTTAGGAATAATACTCGTAAAGTAAAATAATCACTGGGAGGCAATTTTTGTTCATTTAACAAAGACTTATAATTTTTGTTCTTATTTTTTGGTTCCATTATTCCTTTCAGAAAAAATCTTCACGGTTAACAAATAATTTTTATTAGAGATGGGCCGAGTACTTGGTTGATACTCGGTACTCGGCGTACTCGGCGGGGTTTTTGATACTCGTACTCGGCCGAATAACTCGGTTTGAATGCCGAGTATATTTTTTTAAGAAAAGCAATATATTTATGTACCTATATTTAAAACAACAGTGTTAATCAAAACGTATTTAGTAGGTACTAATTTAGGAAGTCTTTGAAAATCTCAATTAATAAAATCAAAATTATGCTAATGAATGAGTACTTAATGAGACAAAATTCAGTGAACAGTAAAAAAAAATATTTAAAATTTTATTAAGGCAAGTCAAGATGCAGGAACACAAGGCTCTCTGCATGTCTGGTAACAGCCTGATGGCCACCTCTCGTGTTTGTACTTGCTTACGCGCGCGAAATGCGAATTTGATAGAACCGAGTTACTCGGCCGAGTACTCGGTTGAAAAAACATTGAGCCGAGTAAAACTCGGTGCTCGTTACTCGGCAAAAGTGTTACTCGGCGCATCTCTAATTTTTATTGTCATTTTTTACCAAACAAATGACTTTACACAATACACCCTAAAGTGACATATTAGATAATTGTAACATTTTAATAATTGTACACATTTTAAAAAATGAAAATGGTCAATTACAGTTCTTACTTTAAACAGTAGGTCTTGGAGACTGGATACACTCATTATTGTAAACCCAGTTTAACGTTCGTAGGTGGTACATCCATTGGTCTGGCTACAGCATTGTAGGTGCAGTTTGTAGTTGCAGGGGCAGTTTGTCATTGCCAGTTGTGACCAAAGTTGATCATAAGACAGCACCAACTTTGTATAGTTTCATAGTTTTTAAGTCAATTTAATTTATTGCAAACAATTATGTCATCAGTAAAACATTTTGTGTTACCAAGAAAAATACATTTAACATGTTTACATGTATGTGCCCAGAGTTAATTATAATTGCAAAGAACATTATTATTCCTAGAAGTCATGATTTAATACTGTGTTGTGTTTTACTTAAACTAACACATATAAATGTATATTGTATTCTATGATTGTATATCACCTCATTAAATAGTTTTGATAATGGTAGTAGATTAAAAACATTCCCTATTATAATATTTATGTGTATTAACAAATTACATTATGATAATTATTTTGATCTAATAAAGCTGCCCTTGCTTTGCTTTGGGTAATACGTCCCCTAGGAGCCACATATAGAAATTGTAAGGCATGATTCTTTAAAGTTACATATACTTTTAATTCATGATCCAATTGAAATACAAATAAATAAACTTTTATTAATAAACTATTAATTAAGTGAAGCTTAGCACTATGTTTAGTATGTATATAACTATTAGTGGCTGACCCCACAGATGTCATCCTCCAACATATATTATTAAATAGACACCCTTACTTTGCTTCCGGAAACTTGTTGCTCCGCTTCTTTTGGTCGTAGCGTGATGTTAAATAGTCTATCTATAGCCTTCCCCAATAACCTGAGGTTAGCAGGCACACTTTTAGAAATAAACGAACAAGAATTCTAAAAATCAGACAAAAAGAATTTTTCTATTCGAATCGGTAGTTCCGCTTTATATTGTTACTTCTATTAGTATAGATTAGTAAAAAGTGCACTAGTAAAAATAAACAGACAAAAATTAATTTAAAAATATTATGTTTGGGTTTTATTGCGTTCATAGAGATTATTTTTGAGATGCCCTGTAGTGGTGTAATGGTTTTTCTCATATATTTTCCATTTACAAAAGTATATATAGATTTAGAGTAAGTAGATTTATACTCTTGCTGGTCAAAAGAATCAGGAACCTGTATTATTATCGGGTACTACCTCTATAGCCGTTATATTTACAAAGCGGGGTACTGTATGCGTGGTGTGGTGCAGGGCATGCGGCGGGCGGTATGAGCGCGTGCCGCCATGGCGCCGCGGCTCAGCATGCGCGCGGCGCTCGCCGGCCTGTGCGCGCTGGTGCTGCTGCTCACGCTCTACTGGAGCCGCTGCGGCGACTTCAGCACCAGGCCAGGTCAGTGCTTGCCTTACCTTGTATGTGTGGTATGGTGTACGGCAGGGCATGCGGCGGGCGGTATGAGCGCGTGCCGCCATGGCGCCGCGGCTCAGCATGCGCGCGGCGCTCGCCGGCCTGTGCGCGCTGGTGCTGCTGCTCACGCTCTACTGGAGCCGCTGCGGCGACTTCAGCACCAGGCCAGGTCAGTGCTTGCCTTACCTTGTATGTGTGGTATGGTGTACGGCAGGGCATGCGGCGGGCGGTATGAGCGCGTGCCGCCATGGCGCCGCGGCTCAGCATGCGCGCGGCGCTCGCCGGCCTGTGCGCGCTGGTGCTGCTGCTCACGCTCTACTGGAGCCGCTGCGGCGACTTCAGCACCAGGCCAGGTCAGTGCTTGCCTTACCTTGTATGTGTGGTATGGTGTACGGCAGGGCATGCGGCGGGCGGTATGAGCGCGTGCCGCCATGGCGCCGCGGCTCAGCATGCGCGCGGCGCTCGCCGGCCTGTGCGCGCTGGTGCTGCTGCTCACGCTCTACTGGAGCCGCTGCGGCGACTTCAGCACCAGGCCAGGTCAGTGCTTGCCTTACCTTGTATGTGTGGTATGGTGTACGGCAGGGCATGCGGCGGGCGGTATGAGCGCGTGCCGCCATGGCGCCGCGGCTCAGCATGCGCGCGGCGCTCGCCGGCCTGTGCGCGCTGGTGCTGCTGCTCACGCTCTACTGGAGCCGCTGCGGCGACTTCAGCACCAGGCCAGGTCAGTGCTTGCCTTACCTTGTATGTGTGGTATGGTGTACGGCAGGGCATGCGGCGGGCGGTATGAGCGCGTGCCGCCATGGCGCCGCGGCTCAGCATGCGCGCGGCGCTCGCCGGCCTGTGCGCGCTGGTGCTGCTGCTCACGCTCTACTGGAGCCGCTGCGGCGACTTCAGCACCAGGCCAGGTCAGTGCTTGCCTTACCTTGTATGTGTGGTATGGTGTACGGCAGGGCATGCGGCGGGCGGTATGAGCGCGTGCCGCCATGGCGCCGCGGCTCAGCATGCGCGCGGCGCTCGCCGGCCTGTGCGCGCTGGTGCTGCTGCTCACGCTCTACTGGAGCCGCTGCGGCGACTTCAGCACCAGGCCAGGTCAGTGCTTGCCTTACCTTGTATGTGTGGTATGGTGTACGGAAGGGCATGCGGCGGGCGGTATGAGCGCGTGCCGCCATGGCGCCGCGGCTCAGCATGCGCGCGGCGCTCGCCGGCCTGTGCGCGCTGGTGCTGCTGCTCACGCTCTACTGGAGCCGCTGCGGCGACTTCAGCACCAGGCCAGGTCAGTGCTTGCCTTACCTTGTATGTGTGGTATGGTGTACGGCAGGGCATGCGGCGGGCGGTATGAGCGCGTGCCGCCATGGCGCCGCGGCTCAGCATGCGCGCGGCGCTCGCCGGCCTGTGCGCGCTGGTGCTGCTGCTCACGCTCTACTGGAGCCGCTGCGGCGACTTCAGCACCAGGCCCGGTCAGTGCCAACTTGCTGAGTAAGCAAGGCTTGTGGTTGTGAGACCACTTGAAGCGGACTTTTTTGACCATTTATAATGATGTGCTCACGTTTAATGATTATAAATAGTATTCGCAATAGAGTTTAAATTGAAATTAAATTTGTTTATACCCTGTAAGTAAGTGATATAATTACAAAAAATATAGGCTTAGTATTTTGCATACATTGTTAAGAGCACAGAGAATAACTTCGCCACCCCAAGTTAAACGCAAGCGAAGCCGCGACAAAATGATATAAATATATACATTTTAGTATGTTTCTTTTATACCTAACTTCTTTGTTTAAATGTAGATATTTATGTGAAATGTTAAGATTTGCACCGGCACGGTTTGTTATCTGGCCAAATCTTGGCATCCAATACCCACCTTGCGGTTCGCATGCCAACATTTCGACAAGATTTATGTCTCGTCTTGGAGATAACAGGACCAGCAAGAGAAGATATAAGTACCTCGTGCCATATTTGGTGAGGTCGCTGACTTCTCAATGCTGCATGTATACACATACACATGCAGCTAAATTAAGATGTGGTTGCCATTAGGGGGTCACCCTCAAAAACTCCACAGTAAATATCTCTATCTACACGCGCTCAAGTCAACTTTCCCTGATCGTGGTGCACCTTGATTGATCTTGCTGGGCTCTGTACCACCATTTTCATTTTTTGTTTTTCGGCCGCAGTCTCGAAGAGGCAGAATGGTGCAGGACCTTCTTTAATTTTGCTTTTTTTTTGACGTCCTGCTTCACAACATCCCCACCCGAGGTTAAGTCATGACGATGTCTTATGGTGCGTACAGACTATGTAACAAAACATAGTTAAATAACATGTTTTACAAATGTGGACGCTATGTGTTACAAAAACAAGTTATACAACATGTTATTAGTTTTTGCAACAATGTTATATGCTATATTTTAAGAAATGACACGCATTGAATTGTTATATAACATTGTTATACAACAATGTTGTTTTAATGTGTACGGTCTTGTAACATGTTTCATTGTTAGACAACAATGTTAGATAGTGTGGACGTGTTATAAAACAGAAGTTATATAATATGTTGCATAATCTGTACGCACCATTAGAATCGTAATGTTAATGATGCTGTTATGAACGTCCATGATCGAGGGTGACTAGTACTATTTCGTCGGCTTATGACATGTGGTTGGTGTGTGCAGGCTCGGTGGTGGTGCACGCGGGCGGCCGCAGCCAGGACATCGAGTGCTCCATCAACGGGGAGTACTCGGTGGGCTGTCGCCGCGACGCGCTCGACGGAGAGGTCTACATACCCTTCTCCTTCATACGCAAATATTTTGAGGTGAGTAAGGTTTGTTGTACGGCAAAGTTTTGCAACGGCAAGATTTTTTTTTTTTGGTACCTAAAGAATATCGACTGGACCTCGTTAAAAAGGATCTTTAAATATGGACGTCGATTACGCAGTAGTAAAGGTGTATCTAACTAGGATTATGAAATCCTCAAGTTCCAAAGACCTCCTTTTTAGGGTTCCGTACCCAAAGGGTAAAACGGGACCCTATTACTGAGACTTCGCTGTCCGTCCGTCCGTCCGTCTGTCACCAGGCTGTATCTCATGAACCGTAATAGTTACACAGTTGAAATTTTCACAGATGATGTATTTCTGTTGCCGCTACAACAACAAATACTAAAAAACAGAATAAAATAAATATTTAAGTGGGTGGCCATACATTCGACGTAAGTTTAGTTACCATTCGGTCCAAGAGATGGCGTTGGGCGTAATATGTGGCTACAATAAAACAATTAAATATTTAAGTGAGGCTTTTATACAACAGACCAGATTTTTTTGGCGTTTTTATACATAATGGTACGGAACCCTTCGTACGCGAGTCCGACTCGCATTTGGCCGGTTTTTTTAGGTTGTTGTCAGAAATCAGTACCAAGATACCTACTAATGTACCGTCTACTTCACAGTGGTATATCTCGAATAGTAATTAGTCTTATAACTAGAAGCAGTTAATTCTCGCAATACCCGCGAGGTAGGTATCGCATGACGGACGTTACTCCGCACTTATTATTAAACTGGACTCGCGGCCTTTCGACGTTATTTGAATAAGTCATGCGATGGCGCGGATCCAGTCGCGACACCACTCGGTGCTACTGTAATAACATAGTATGACTATTGAAGCCGTGATTGTACAAACCTTTTGATATTTAAAATATAAATAAATAAATTTCTGATTTTTAAATGTCCTTTAGTTCGCGGTACGATACAGTAATCCTATAAAACTATTTTTAACCGACTCCAAAAAAGACTACTGAATGGATCGATTTTGATATTTTTTATACTCAAAAGCTACTTATCGTCTGGCCACGTATAAATTTGAGTGACATCTGATGAGTAGTTTTTGAGTTATTAATTGCCTAAAATTGAAATTTTAACTCAGTCGATCACTTAGCACATCAATATTGCCATAATTATAGTTCAATTATGAATAATATACTTCCATCCATCCTACGATTAGAATTAATATCCCAGTCGGTAATGACTATTTGCTCTATGAACACATCCCACTGCTCATGAACATCAAACTCGGTGATGGAACCGGGACCCTCGTTGGGCCAGCCCGGTTGCTATCTACGGTGCTGCAAGGTCGTCGGCCGTAAAATATTAACGTGCCTATTTACGTCACGATAAAAATATATTTCAATGTATGTGGCAGGTTTAAAAGTATCGTAAATTTTGCCGTAAATGCTTACTATTTAATTCGTTCTCTCTATGACGCAAAAGCTACCTTTTTAACCGACTTCAAAAAAGAAGGAGGTTCTCAATTCGACCGTATATATGCTTTTTTTTTTATGTACGTTCAGCGATTATTTCGTCGTTTATGGGCCGATTTTGATAATTCTTTTTTTGTTGTAAAGTAGATATACGCAGTGGGGTCCCCTAATAAGGATACCAGGATCTGATGATGGCATCTCAGAGAAATCGAGGGGAACTTTCGAAAATTGTATGGACAACTAGTGTGTTTGTTCATGTTATCATAAGTACATTAAAGTGCTACCATTTCATGAAAATCTGGAGTCGATCTGATGAAGCCGAAAGACAGTCGAGGGAACTCCTCAACGATTTACTGCAGTTATCTAGTGTTTGGGCTTGATTAATTTGTAGTGACGAGAACTTTACACTTACATGTTGAATTGAGCGCCATCTGGCGAGTAGTTTTTGAGTTATCTCTGCTTATCAAGATTGAAGTCGGTTATTTTTTTTTGTAAAAAGCAATTATTTGTAGTTGTGGTTGCGATCGAAAGTCCTTATAATATTCAGTACCTAGTTCGGTTCCCAAAACTTAGGATTACTAAAGGCAAAATAAAATAAAATAGGTTTTAAAGTTAGAAAAGCCAGGATGATTCAGTTCACAATCAGGCTCAGTGTGTGATACAAATGCAAACAGCGCGAGATTAACATTAGTTTATCACTATTTACTACTTTATCAGAGCCCTTGATATCTGTAGTCGCTCAAACTATCCACGACATTATATAAACAATGCGTAAACCAGTCCACGTACTGGGAAAACAGGACGTTAAAACTGAACATTACTGTACATTCAGTACATAGGTACTAACACAAAATATTTACAGTCCTGCCATTTTGACGACCGTGTAGCCTAGTTGGTAGCGACCCTGCCTGCGACGCGAGGGGTCCCGGGTTCGATTCCCGGCCGGGGCAGATATTTATGTGGCAGATAAATATTTGTACTCGGGTCATGGGTGTAATTGTGATGTGTTATATGTATAGTCCATGCCACCCGCGACACAGGTACCTGGTAACCTACTGCGGGGGTATGAGTGTGTTAGCGTTTAGCGTTTATTTTGCAAAGCCACGTGTCACCCCCAGATCTACGGCAAGATAACGTCGACGGAGGGCGTGGAGCGTTTCGAGTGGTCGCACAGCTACAGCAAGGTGTACCACCCGAAGCGGCGGTACGACCCGCGCGGGACCTTCACCACCTTCGAGAACTACAACGTGGAGTCGCGGGACCGCGTCAAGTGCATCAGCGGGGTGGAGGGCGTGCCGGTGTCCACGCAGTGGGACCCGCGCGGCTTCTTCTACCCCACGCAGATCGCGCAGTTCGGCTTGGCCCACTACAGCAAGAATATCACTGAGCCGCCGCCGCGCGTGCACGTCATCGACGATGGGGATAAACATTGTGCGAAGTGAGTGCTTTTTATTTTGTGTTGGAAATTGAGAAATTTCATGTCAAGCTAAATTGGCTTTTTAGGTGTATTCGATACCTACTTAGATATATTGCGTGCGTGTTCTCTTTTATTTTGGGCGTCGAGAGGGCCTGACTAAACGCATACCGTCTTATTTAACTTGCTTCGATGGTAAGTGGTGATCCAAAGACATCGTCAATATTTTGTCGGCCAAAAAACACAAATTGTTTGGCGACGAATTCTACTTGTAGAGAGAAAAATACCTAATAGATCAATAATATTACAAATAATATTACATTGAAATTCATTCAATACTGTAAGTATTGTATTACTACACTATAACTTATTGAATCTACGACCATTTCGATAAAGTTGCTTATCATCCAGCTGAAGAAACCGCGCTAAAAACTCTTTATCAAACCTTCAAACTTAACCCCCAACCACCGTACAGCTGGGAGGTGAGCGCCGACGCGGTGATGAGCCGGGAATACGACGCGGAACTAAAGACGAAGGTGGTGCGGTTCTCGACGGGCGCGGGCGGCTCGCGCGTGGCGCTGCCGCTTGCGCACGCGCACGACCTGGTCCTACAGCTCCACCTGCTGCTGCGGCCCAACTCCTCGCTCACTGTCGCGCTGCAGCACCGAGACACCAAGGAGACCTTCTACCTGCACTATGTCTCCAGTAATCAGCTTATATCCGCTCAGGTGGGTGCGATAGACGACTGTTAGTAATCTTTAGCGATGTGTGGTATGAATCTCTTTGACAATATTGATGTTAATCCCATGCCAATAAATTAGGATTTTATAACAGGTGACAAAAGCCAATTCCTCGTGGACGGTATGATGACAGATCGGGTTCAAGCGCTAAATGACTTGTCGATCATAATGCCTATAGAGGACGGCGAGAGATCAGAGGGATAATAGGAAAAATAGCCAGATAAAAACAATAGGAATTTAGTCTATTCCGGTTTGGTTTACAATGACAATGTATCTTTTTACAAAAATGACAGAATTTACACTTATAAAAATAAAAATATAAAATCAAAGGAGTTTGGTTTGTCACAATACCATTGATTTTTTCACATCTTCTAAAGATTCTTATCTTATTTATGGAAAGAACTTTCGAAATCCGTATTGATTTACGTGCGTTAATCCAAAAATCTGTTTATTAGTAGTCCTAGTAGTACGTATTTAATTTTATATCGCGAGTCAACTTATCGAGGGTCAGGAAGGACCATTAACACTATGAGGCACAATGTGTTCGCAGGAGGAGCACACGTACTACGGCGTGGGCGCGGCGGCGCGCTGGCGGCGGCTGACGCGCGACCTGCTCGTGGACCTGGCCAAGGGCTGGGCGCTGCTCGACCGCCCCAAGCGGAAGGCGCCCCGGAACAAGTTCATCGTGAGTCCATCACAACACTACACACTCCTCGCCGATACTCAATACTCGTTGTGGCGTTGTGGCGTTTCCTTTAACGCTCCAATAGTTCCAATACAGTGAGCGAGTTAATGCAGTCGAAGCGGCTGTCAGCCGGAACGCACTTCTAAAAGCAGCATCACAGCGCCACAGCCGTTGGTGGCTGTGGCCAGTTTTTAGAAGCGCGATCCGGCCAACAGTCAACAGCTTCAATAACAGTGAGCAGAATTCAGCCGAAGCGGCTGCCGGCCGGAACGCGCTTTTAAAAGAAGGGTCACAGCGCCACAGCCGCCGGTGGCTGTGGCCAGTTTGCGGGGACCCTAACATTGTGTGGTTGTGCGCAGCTAACGAGCCTGTCATTGCACGGCGGCGGCGCGCTGGGCGACGTATCGCTGGCGAGCAGCGCGCACGGCGCGCACGTGTTCGCGGCGGCGCGCTGGCTGGTGGCGGCGCAGCGCGCGCGCGGCGGCTGGCCCGTGCCCGCGCGCCGCCGCGTCGCGCCCGCCGTGCCCGACCTGCAGCCCGGATGGTAATAATATGACATGATCGTTTATATTAATATGTTATGTTGAAGCGCTCATAGCCCGGCGGCTTGCGTCGATCCTAAGCGATCGACAAAGTTAAGCAACAGCGGGCGCGGTCGGTAGTCGGATGGGTGACCGCTAGTGGCAATATTTCTTGAGCGCTTCCGTGCTTCGGAGGGCACGTAAAGCCGTCGGTCCCGGTTGTTATCGATTGATAGCAGTCGTTAAGCCATGTCGGAGGCCTTCGGGCGGCTTGAAAACTTTCGACACTGGGTTGGCCACTAACCCCTCCACCAACCCGCATTGGAGCAGCGTGGTGGAGTATGCTCTAGGCCTCCTCAGTAATGAGGAGAGACCCGTGCTCAACAGTGGGCCATTAGTGGGTTGTAGCTTAGCTTAGCCAGTTGAAATTAACATTCAAAGGTGTTGGCATTCCATGCTAGCACGAATGGGTACACAAAAACACAAGTGCCCCCGACTGGAGAACAGAAATATTCTTAACACATATTATGTCATTCTCCTCTGAAAATTCAAGTCGAGAGAGAGAGAGTTTAAACTGATTCAAGAATGTTTTAATTGAATTAAATGAAAATTAAATTATGGAAAAAGTACGTGTAAAATGTTTTTGTTTCGAACAGCTAAACTCCGGAAAGCAATCTGTTAACAATGATGTTTTAAATATCTAGATTGAGCGTCGCCCTGTAATGAAAACAAAAAAACAAGGCCAACAGTTGGCCATAACTTTTTGACTCGTTTTCGCGGATTCGATGTTCCATCTAGATATTTAATACATCTTTGTCTGTTAAATACTAAAATGAATAACTACGACATTTATATGACGTAAAACGATTTACTTTACGACTCCTATATTACACGGAGCGGGCAGTCGGGACGGGCCGGTGAGTAAATAGCAACGGACGCCTTGCAGATAACGCACAAGGTCGGCCACGTTGACATCACACTGTTGTGTACACCAGCTATGTCATAAGGTGTAAATTAACTATGGACGCATTAATTAATAATATGCATAAGCTACTACTTCATTTTTGGCCAACGACGCATTAGGCACTTCTCACACAACGCTATTTATGAGCTACGCGACTGCGACGCAATCCCAAAATTCTATGTATCTGACACTTTTCACTGACAGGAGTCGCATCGTGGACGCGTCTCCTGTCAATGAAAAGTATCAGATACATAGAATTTTGGGATTGCGTCGCAGTCGCGTAGCTAATAAATAGCGTAATGTGAGAAGTGCCTTATGCGACGCATTAGCCAATAGGTCCTGTACAAAAATAACACCACACTCCACCCACCCACACATCCCAACCACAGGATTCCCTGTATCGTGCGTACCATGGACAACACCGAAGACAAAAATTTTAACTCGTCATTCAAATTTCCGCCGCGCTGATTAAACATTGCGCCACCATACCATTACGGGGCGTCTATGTATTACTGATGCCATTTAACGGTCACTTATAGTAGGATGAGTTTCTCCAACAAACATTTAACAGGTCGCCACAACGTGCCAGCGATAACTTTTGGTTCTATAAGCTGACTTACTTTACTTACGTCGCTATAACGTCGATATCACCAAGAAAAGGCCCATTTTATACGACTCAGAGTCGTATAACGAATATGAGACAGGAGTATTAATAGAAGTGTAACGGTACACGTCATATTTATTGGTCTGGGGATAGTCTCGTGTTCACCGGGGTGTGCGATACATATTTATACATATTTATAATTATTTATGCGGTATAGGTTATTAAACGGTTGGGAGATTTTAAACTCGACTCATCATAGTTTTTGCACATTGAAATAATTATAATGCAGGTACTGACGATTTGTGTTTTTTGACTTCTGTTTTTTGCTACTTGCTACCCCATAATGCAGTTGGGAGGAACCTTTTCCTGAGATTATTTCTCGGCCAGGGCGGATGTATCACATTATAATAATATGCGATACATTTCTGGTACTGGTAGGTAGCCTTCTGTCCAGAAATCCAGGACCCATGATCCCTTTGTACTGTAAGCAAATCACAGTCACTAATAAACTGGGTAGGTACGAAGTTAAATAGTCGTTGTACATTATCTAAAGGAAAAACCCCTGTGTAGCGTCCACCGAATGCCAAGTGGATATGTTCATTATTCGGATAACATGTACATACTTTAAATTGATCTTAAAATAGCAGATAGCGCCAGTCAGAATTCACGCGTGGCTAATGTGACCATCTTGTTATCAGCTCAAAACGGGATATCATATATTATGTTCCCGGCGTTCCGTCTATACTTTATTGGTCTGAGACTGCACTGCATTGTTTCATTCTTTTTTACAAAACGTTCATATTAAATACCACGATTTCAATGTTTGGCGCTACCTAAATACTGTCAGATTCAATGTAGTAGAACTCAGATCCGACAATACTCAGAGACATGCGACCTAGTACATAAGCAAATACATAAAATAAATAACAAATGACTTATTTTTATTGCAAGGTAGACCAGCTTCCATACATTTTGCCCGTCCTCCTTTGAAGCTTCTGTATGCTAGAAGTGCTTCAGACTTTTGATGATCGGTCAGTCAGTGAGTCAGTCAAATTTGAAAGTTTATAGGTACAATGCCTGGTTGATACCTAAAAATTCAAGTTTCTAGTTTTATCCACAACGAAGCTATAGAGTATCGAAAATGGCCTGAATTGGCTCGAGAAAAGGATGGTACGGCCGTGCCGCTTTTTCGCTCGACTTGGTGGGGGCACTGCCGTGCCATCAGATAGATTCCTATTAAGTTTTCAATCTATTACTAGATGGCGCTGTTCTATTTTCTGAATCACGCTAGCGATTTGTCTTCCGCGCTTCTACTTATGTGATGTATGTGTAACGTTAACCTGCACTCTTTTCCACAGTTTATTACAATACAGAATTTTTTTATGAGCAAAAGGCTTCCTCCTTTTGCCTTATTATGACACTACTCTATATCTGTACTGTGTAGAAACGGAACAGTGACGTTATAAGTTACTCCATAGCTCCATACTCCATCCAGTCTCCATTCTCCATACAGGTCCATACTAGATAGATACTAGGTACTAAAGATGCCCAAAATAATCATTTGTATCCATACAGCGTATCGATATCGATACGTATCGCAAACAATCGTATCGATTCAGTCTGATTGCGGCCCACGGCCGGTAAATAGTTCCAATAGTCAACAAACTGCTTATTAAAGCAGATTTTGTAGCGTGGCCGTTCTTATACCTACTATGGATTTGGGACTCGCCGATGATGCGGCACTGGGCCAGTCTGCATGCCGCTTACAATGGATAGACTGGCCCTGCTCAGTGTTCTTATGTCGTGTTTTGTTTTTTGTTTTGTTGTTTTGTGTCGTGTGTAATACATTGTGATATTAATGCTTTTGTGACATTTAATAATATTTTGTAATTGTAATAATTGTTATTGTAACTGTAATTGTAATGGTAATACTAACACTAGTTTTAAGATTCTGTTACGGAATTCGTTTCGGAATTAAATGTATTATTATTATTATTATTATTATTACAGTGTCCATATAGATAGCAAAACCATTGTGCGGCTCTTAGCCAACCAAACGAGCACGAGTGTTTAGCTTCCCTTATATCGGCAGGCACTCGGCGATGTCGCAGGGGCACGGCGTGTCGCTGCTGGCGCGCGCGTACCACCGCAGCGGGGACGGCGCGTACCTGCGGGCGGCGCGCCGCGCGCTCGCGCTGCTCGACGTGCCCGTGCGGGACGGCGGGCTCAAGGCGCGCTGGATGGACACCACATACATCTGGTGAGGGCTTGTATTGTGTCGCTGCTGGCGCGCGCGTACCACCGCAGCGGGGACGGCGCGTACCTGCGGGCGGCGCGCCGCGCGCTCGCGCTGCTCGACGTGCCCGTGCGGGACGGCGGGCTCAAGGCGCGCTGGATGGACACCACATACATCTGGTGAGGGCTTGTATTGTGTCGCTGCTGGCGCGCGCGTACCACCGCAGCGGGGACGGCGCGTACCTGCGGGCGGCGCGCCGCGCGCTCGCGCTGCTCGACGTGCCCGTGCGGGACGGCGGGCTCAAGGCGCGCTGGATGGACACCACATACATCTGGTGAGGGCTTGTATTGTGTCGCTGCTGGCGCGCGCGTACCACCGCAGCGGGGACGGCGCGTACCTGCGGGCGGCGCGCCGCGCGCTCGCGCTGCTCGACGTGCCCGTGCGGGACGGCGGGCTCAAGGCGCGCTGGATGGACACCACATACATCTGGTGAGGGCTTGTATTGTGTCGCTGCTGGCGCGCGCGTACCACCGCAGCGGGGACGGCGCGTACCTGCGGGCGGCGCGCCGCGCGCTCGCGCTGCTCGACGTGCCCGTGCGGGACGGCGGGCTCAAGGCGCGCTGGATGGACACCACATACATCTGGTGAGGGCTTGTATTGTGTCGCTGCTGGCGCGCGCGTACCACCGCAGCGGGGACGGCGCGTACCTGCGGGCGGCGCGCCGCGCGCTCGCGCTGCTCGACGTGCCCGTGCGGGACGGCGGGCTCAAGGCGCGCTGGATGGACACCACATACATCTGGTGAGGGCTTGTATTGTGTCGCTGCTGGCGCGCGCGTACCACCGCAGCGGGGACGGCGCGTACCTGCGGGCGGCGCGCCGCGCGCTCGCGCTGCTCGACGTGCCCGTGCGGGACGGCGGGCTCAAGGCGCGCTGGATGGACACCACATACATCTGGTGAGGGCTTGTATTGTGTCGCTGCTGGCGCGCGCGTACCACCGCAGCGGGGACGGCGCGTACCTGCGGGCGGCGCGCCGCGCGCTCGCGCTGCTCGACGTGCCCGTGCCGGACGGCGGGCTCAAGGCGCGCTGGATGGACACCACATACATCTGGTGAGGGCTTGGATTGTGTCTCTCGCTTCTCTTAATAGGTGCTGCAGTGCTTGCTTCTACAATGATTTTTGTTGGGAGGATTCTCATTAATAGCTGGGGAGCCCAAGAGGGGATTCTTGGATTCACTCGAGCGCGTCAGATTAAGGTACAGGAGGTACCTGGCACCCAGTTAAGTAGCTCCACCAAATATGAGCCCCATATATGAGGCCGCGCCTATAGAATAAAGGATCAGATTAGTAAAAAAAAATTGATCATCAGACATTCTCGAGCGCGTCAGATTAAGGTACGGTGAGTTAATTACATGCTAAAAAGTGTGTATTCCACTAATCTGACAATTTGAGAATGACGCAATGAAAGGGGAGGGCTACAAAGTTGTTAAAAAAAAACGCCATCTTGACATTCTCGAGCGTGGCTAATTTTTTATTTATTTTGAAGGAAATGATTCAAGGATAACGAAAAATATATAATCTGACGATTTATAAGAGCCGAAATAACAAAAATTCGTCATTAAAGTTTAATGTTCAAAATCGATAAGTAGAGATAAATCAAAAAGTACCGGTCAGATTTCGCTCAAATTTATACGAAAACATACGACGAGCTTTCGATTAAAAAAAAGGATGAAAGGATGAAAATTTAAATTCTCAGTAAAAAGTTATGAGGTAGCGACCATAAACACACATTATTAAAAATAACTCAAAAACTGCCCATTAGAGGTCGCTCAAATTTATACTGTATCACAAGACACGCACCAGCTTCCGAATAAAATAAGAATTATAAAAATCGGAACACCCAGTCAAAAGTTATGAGGCAACTACCATAAATCCAATACACATTATTATGAATAACTCAAAAACTATCTTCAAGAAACGTCAAATTAAACGAAAGGTTAATCTCACAAGGAGGTTTTTAACCAATCTTCGGGAGAGTTTAAATAGTTTAAACTGGACTTGATCGATTATCTACCGTTGATCTTAAGAAATAATTCGTGACTAAACTCTGAAGCATAGTTTAAACTATGATTGATATTAAGGCCCTTATATTATGTAAATACAAGTATTCTACTTAAAAACATACACTTCTTTATTAGCATGCTATTTCCTGAGCTTTTCTATAAATGAAGTTCAATGATTTAATTTTTTTTTGGCAGATTAGGGAAATCCCTCTAGATAATCGTCAGATTAAGAGACAGCAAGTCTAGGACATAAAGATGAACCATATATATCTTAATCTGACGCGCTTGAGTATTTCAAAATGGCGATTTTTTTTTTGCATATTAGTATAATGGCTGCGAGTTTGGGTCACATCCAAATCGTCAGATTATTGAATTAGAGCTTTTTTTTGGTGCACTTAACACCCCCTTAGAAAATCTGACGCGCTCGATTAAATTTTTTTTTTTTTCATTTTCAACCCTTACGTACGATCACCCCCACCATGCAAACGGTCAGATTAACATACATACATTATTAAAAATACGTAGGCCATTGATGGTATCAATATCTGACGCGCTCGAGTATGTCCATGCGGCAGTTTTTTTTTACATATTTAAAGATCTATAGCCGCTTCCCCCACCGATGAAAAGGTATACATTATATAACATTTTTTTCTCCTTATCATCTAACCTTTGCAACCCAATAGGTCTCTATGACGCTCGAGTAAGTACACATTTAGCATCGTCGGCTCCCCTACCATAATTTGCTGATCCAGTGATTTACAGATTTTCATCGCCGTATGTATGTCAGAAAAAAACGTTCGCTTTGTATTCAGATGAAGAACTGTTTATGCATGTTTGTTCAAATTCATCAATCAAATTGCCGCCTCGCTGGGAATCGAACCCAGGACCCTCAAAACAGCGATCCGGCATGATAACCATTGCGCCATTCGGGTCGTCCGCCATTGATTTTTTTTTGTTTGAGTGTGTGATGCATTGATATGTGTGTGTTTTATAAAGCCTGGTATGGGAATTTTACTCACTTAGCCTTACAGATTAAGAATCACTTTAAAAGTATGTTTCATTCTAAACATGATTGTAAAGGGCATTATGACCGCGTTTATCAGGTACGAGGAGTACCCGACGACGCCGCCGCTGTTCGTGCTGAACGGGTTCATCTACACGCTGCTCGGGCTGTACGACCTGCAGGCGCTGGAGGGGGCGCCGCCGTCGGCCGCGCGCCGCCTCTACGACGACGGCATGCGCTCGCTGAAGGCGCTGCTGCCGCTGTTCGACTGCGGCGGCGGCTCCGGCGGCGGCTCCTTCTACGACCTGCGCCACGTGACGCTGGGAGTAGCCCCCAACGTGGCGCGCTGGGACTACCACGCCACGCACGTCAACCAGCTGTACCTGCTGGCCGGGCTCGACCCAGACCCGCTGCTTCTTAACACCGCGCGCCGCTGGGAGGGCTACATGCAGGGCAAGCGCGCGCCGCATAATTGAGGTCGGCTCGAAGGACCATGTCTGGATGACGGGACGAGACTGCCGTGAGTGTACCCAGCTTCTATTCTAGGAGGCAAGGGTACTGAATACCTGATTTAGAGGGAGGTAAATCGGATTTTCGAGGCAGGTTTCTCAAATGGGTCTACGGTCTACGACCATAGATATCTTATCCAAGGTCCAACGTACTCCCAGCCTATGGGCGGCGCTCTCCCGATATCTCGTATCTGTCAGCAACCACGTTCGATGTAAAAAGAGATAATCGGAATGTCCTAGCACCATAAGTCATTACCTGATTTATTAATTAAAAACTTAAATAACGTAATTTATATTCAAATAATATAATCTTAACCAGTATTTAATTTTTTTATATTAAATGTGACGTCTCGTCTCAATAGGTTCCCGACCCGATGCTATGGGGAGGGGAAAAATGTTGTTTTGAAACGGTTGTCGTACTGAACAGTATAATTTGGTATAGTATTTTGAACCATAGACTGAGGAGCAGTCTCTAACTGCTTATTTTGAATCTTCGCCATTTTTTATTCTATATTTCGGTCGATATATCGTCGTATTAATAATAATTGTTGTGGTAACGTCGATGTTGTAAATATTTAATAGAATCTTCAGTATGTGTCGGCGAGTGAATTGCGAAGACTGTCCCATAAATTAAGTTTATATGTATGCGCCACACTTGGGGAATATTCCTTCTCTGTTTTTTTTGTATACAGTTCTTATATATCACGATATTATCTCTAGTTTAATATACGGTAACACAATGAAGAAATGTAACGCAAAGCACATATAAGAGAAATAAGAAGTAATAGTTGAATTAAAGTATTAGATACTTAACTGTGTATATAGCACACGCTAGAACAGTAAGTTTATAAAACGAATTGACTTCTACGTTTAAGTTTGTAATTTAATCGAAAAAGTTATATCAACAACGAATTTTTAATTTATTAATTTTATTTTAAACTATTTATATTTATGTTAATAGAAGTACCGTACAAAATGCTTGCCACTCTCGCGAAGGGAACAATTACTGTAGCTGTTGTTTTTATTTATTGTTTCTTTTAAAAGATAGTGCTTGTTCATACTGAACACGCGCGCGCGCGCGGTGGACGTGGCGGGCTCGTGTTCACGTTGACCGCCAGGCGTTTTGCGCGAGAGTTCAGTTGCGTCGCTACTGAATCGCGCGCTCCGCCGCTAGTTCAGTGTGAACACACACAAACATTTCATGCGTTTGATATGCCGCGAGCGCGCCGCCCGCGTCGTCGCGAGCTTGCCCGCTACTTAGACCGCACGTGCGATTCCTGTGTGAACACTTGTATACTACGCCATATGTTTGATATTTCGTGTCCGCGCCCGCAAGTCAGTATGAATGAGCACGAAATGTTATATTTAGATGCGTTTATTTAAAATAACGTCATGTCTGGGAAGTTAAAAAGCAACTTAAAGTTTAAGATACTATTTAAAAGTTAAAATACATCTTTATTTAACTCGTTACAGTTCGCCTAGAAATACTTAGTGGTTGCTTTCCAATTTTATAAATATTTGTATATATATATAGAATAGTCGTCCGCACACGCTATACGTACTTAATATATTACTATATACCTGTACATTACGAGTATATTGACAACGACGCTTCGAGCACTTCTATGGACGATTTGTGTACTGGCTTATTATAACCGGCCTTACAGTAAAACCAACTTAACCTTGAAATGAAGAGAGGCGCTGTCGGACGCATTGGATCAATCATTGCACGCAATGAGGGTAACCGCGTGTGGATTCGCCGCTAGAGGCCGCTAGTGTAGAGGGTGGTCTGCCTGTCACTTCTCTCTTGTCTATTCACTGAATAGTATTCAGACAAGTGTCACTTGTCAATGTTTATATATGGGCGGGCTTTGACAGCATGACCGCCGTCTGCAGTGGCGCCAACTGGTGAGCACAAAAACGGTTACCCTCATTCGAGAGGTTCAACTGACAGATGAATGACCACAACGTACTTATGATTATGAATGACTTTTTAACATGGCGGCATTAGTTCCAATTTCAGAGATAAGTTGGTGGCACTGTAATGATTTCAATCTTTCATAATGTACTTGAGAATGTTTAAATAACATTACATTAAGGTTCAATGTTATTTATAGTTGGCGACCTCTTCGAACATTTATAGTATATATAATTTCGATACGATAGTATTAAGCTCGACCAACTGCAGTCAATCTGTTCATAGAATAATCTCGAAGCCGTCGGTACCGATGCTAGTGTAACTTGATGTGTAGTAATGAGGAAAATACGTTACAAAGTACCATATCACTAGGTAACGGTGATCATTAGGGTAACTAATAAAACTTAATAATTTATTATGATAATATACGGACTAACTGCTATAGTTAGTGAGTTATAAACTATTTGTTATAAAAATCCTCGTTATATTGTAGTACGTTTCTGTTCATTGTACACTTTTACATAAAGTTGTATCCTGGCGGTGTTGTCGCTATCTCGGCCTCTTGTATTTAACAATAAGAAATATCACATTACAACAATTTGGTATAAGCAGCTGGGACTGCTTATACCAAGACTGGAGCAGGCCACTCGAGTCAGAGATTTGTAATCCAGTCGCAAAGGAGTCGCGAGTCCTGTAGTGTGGACATAGCCTAATGCAGTACGGACGGCGCCGCACGCCCCTACACGTTTACAAACTTATCGGAATTGATTTAGTATTGTACTTGTGTACCCTATGTAAATATGTACGTGATACCGTATTTTTATTATTTATTACTAAAGATAAAAGTAGCTACGTTTTTTAAATATTTTAATCTGATTTTGAAAATAACGCAGAGTCAGTATAACTTTATTAAACTGCACAACTTGTCATAGGAATTGTTTAGAGGTAGGCAGGTAGACGCCACACGGTAGCGGTGAATAGGAACATTTTCAGTATCGTCTAATATTTTCAATAGGAGATAACTTATAAACAAGACAAAAGAAGTCCACGTAGCGTATACCCGCCACTCGAAATTTGACCTCCCGGGAAGTTCTACCACAGACGGCGCTAGCTGTATATGAATCAATAATAATTCAATCAATATAACTGGGACATTGTGAACTGTACAATAATTAAAACTTGTAAATAAAGTTTACATTTCTTATTTTCTATTATATTATGCATCAAAACACAGACGAACTATAAAAATACATGCGAGACATATAAAGTCACATCCGGCTTTAGTGACACCAATGTACATAAATTAAATTTCTCAGGAAAGTGTAAAAATACCAGGAGGAGCGGGGGGGGGGGGCGCCTCGGTTGTGATCCGAAGCACAAATTCTTTAATAAGACTCTAAAATTAATTACAACGTCAAATAAAATGTACCTAGAATTTTAATATAAAATGTTTAAACTAAGGAGAACATTATATATGTACCGTTATTTACAAACTTGTGTAACGAGACGAATAGGTATTAGGTACATACTGTCAATGTGTTATAAAGTCAATTGCAATCATAATATTTCTATATAAAATTTATACTATCCCCATTAAAATGTGGTTACCTTACGAGTAAATACGATTATGTAATACAAATGTAATACATACGTAGCAAACGTCCAAATTTTATTTTGTAATTTGGTCAAAAACTACCGAATAAAAACCATGTTATTTAAAGGTAAATCTCTGAAATAGCTTGAAATTAAACACGATGTGATGCGCGTTGGCTCATTAGATTGATTAATATAATGATCCAACTAACCTACTTTTAGCACTGTAAACAAATGTGGCATGTACAAATTTTAAAAGTTATGATCTATTATTATATATTATCCTTTAGATTATCAGGTGTTCCATTGTAGCCCCTGCATCTCGTCTGCGACCGCTTGCAGAGGATATTCTGGTCGAGGTCAGATGACGAGTTGCAGCGGCGATCGAACGCCAATCGGAATATCCCGGTTGCTGCCTCCGTACCGGTATTAATAATGTATTTATTATGAGCCACTGATTGTTATCCACAAACGTGTAGTTGCCTGAAATTAACATTAATATTTAACATTATTAGTTAATTTAAAAATCACTTCTATTTTAAACTGTTAAACTATTTTTCTCATAAAATGGAATGCAATACAATACGTCATGTCTTCTGAAAGATGATGGTAGATGTAAACACCTCGAATTGAAAATTTTGCAACTTTTTCCCCCAATAGTTACTGATCATTTCCTTCATCCTTCCTGTTTTTACAATTTAAAAAAAACGAGAAAAACATTCTACTTCTTTTCTGTAATCTGTAACTTTTATCACCACGATCCCCTTTACCCTAACTTCTTAAATTTTTTTTTACAAAAGGCCACCTAGAAAAGGTCGCTGCTTAGCGAAAAGGTCGCATTTTTGTTGTTAGAGTCAGCATTTGTGTTTATTTCTGGTGTACAAATAAAAGTATCTATCTAAGCAACGCCTATTCTGTAGTTAAAGTTGGTCGCGTGTGTTATTATTATGTAAAAAATTTAATAGTAATTTATATTATTTGGTTGCTACGACTAGTAGTTACAGTAGTAGGATTAAAACTTCGTTCGACGATTTAAATGCATTCCTTTGTTTAATTAACATAAATATGACTTGCCCAAATACGTGGAGGAAGGCATTTAAATCGCCAACGACGATAAACACATTCCAATATAGAAGAGCTTATCGATAGGTAAGTAGTTGTTGTAAGTAGTCGGTTAGTTGTTTCGTTGTTTTTGTTGTCTGTTCTTCTGTATGTCTGTCTGTCTGGCGGCAGAGACTAGTCGGTGATTGTCGGATAGCGTGTAACATGTTCCACAGATATAACTGTTTGTGCAGTGCATTCGGGGAACACTCTAATTAAATCATGTATAATGTACTTTGTAAAAACACATGTATTGACCATCCAAGAATGATTCACAGAATTTCTCGTACTCCTTATTCGGAGGTACGGCGTTTAATTGAGATGTATTGCCATGTTTTGAATAATCCGAAAATAATTAATCTAACTTTATATTAAATGATTGTTGATCAAATATTTGTTTAGAAAAAATATTAGCGCAATGTATTGATTTATAATGTGGCCACAGTTTTTGTTTTGGTAATATTGGACCCCTGTACAGAGACGCTGCGTTAGCGGCGGCCAGTAGGGCTAGCGACTAGTGGATGCACTTGTGAATGACAATAAAGCGACTCTGATCAAACGCCTATGTTTTATTTTGTAACTCCTTCCAAATCATATCGGATCCTTTCTAGAACAGGGTGGTGTTCACTTCAATATACCTTCTACACACGAAGAAATTAAGACAATTTAAAATGAATTTACGCTTATGTAAAAATAAAAAGGTAGATTAGGTAATGCCAATTAACAATAAAATCACATTCCGTATCTAATTACTTTTATTAAAACATATTAAAAGCTTATAATCTTTGCCTTACATCTCAATAATATAATTAGTCAAAAATTAAAATAATCCGGGACGCAACAAGCCGCGTCCGTGGGCGCGGTCCAAGCTATCACAGTTCCTCGAATGTCCACTTTCCATCCTCTGAGATTATTGACACGGCAGCACTCCGTCAGCCGTAGAGCAGCCGCCTCGATATGTAAATCGCGACAATAAACCACCTTGTCATTTCACGTTATTTGTCTAAGGTTCAATTCCCGCTGGCGCATTGTATGATAACATTATGACCTTTCTCTGGTCGTCGTTGGTCTGCTCATAAACTTTACACCGTGTACTTTAACTCTGCGCCAGAAGGAATTGAGCCTCAACAGTTCTCAGTTTAACTGAAACCTTCATCGCCACATTATCTGATTATGCGCCTTTATCACATCAATAACAGTTATCTAAAAGCCGAAACCATCAACGTTATTGTTGTTAACCATCAGTGTTGTAACAAAATATACTCCAGTAAACGACGAGCCATTTTCCTTTTTCGGTTTAAAAAAATTAATCCATGAAAAAATGTTTTTTTATTATATGATTCCATGGGTTCCGTTAAATATGAAAAGAGAATTTGAAAGCAAATCTAAAAATGGCAAGTGGCTCGTCATCCGTGACCAGGATTATAATTTCACAATAGCAGCTGTTTGGATCATAAGGGTGCGGTTCCACTGAGGCGGAGCGGAGCGGAGCTGTGCGCGATTCACCAATCGCATGGCTTGAAATCCACATCTCATTGTGCCTCGCGTCATTTTCAAGGCATGTGATTGGTGAATCACGCACAGCTCCGCTCCGCTCAGTCTCAGTGGAACCGCACCCTATACATCAATAACCTGTTTCTCAAAAATTCGATTATAACCATCTCCACGCCTACAATACACAACTAAACATAACATTACAATTTATTCTTAAATCATACACAATAAACATCCTTAGCGTTAGTGAAAGTACAGATTACGTACGCTGAGCACAGATAGCCTCCCACAATGGGAAGTTTTAAATAAAACTGATCTTGAAACGAAAGAATACAAATAAAAATGTTCATTTATATCCTTACACACTACATCAAGACAAACCAAATAAAAAGTTCCGGCAGACCACAGACTAGAAAACACTAACTTACAGCTACTGACAGTTTGCAACATTCCACTGTGTATGTTTACAGCACTGTACGTAATCTCAAAAACATACGGTTCACTTTTGCAGTATACACACATTGCATAGGTCATCCAAATATTGATCAATGTGTAATCAATCAGCAGTACTTCATACAATGTTCAGGCATGTTACACATAAAAATGTAGCAGATACGTGCTTCACACTGACAATAACACTTCGTTTTGTGATTTATAAAATTATAACATGGATTAAAAAAATCTTGCCTGATCTCCATTAAAACATTATTCTTCTGTTATCTCCACTTGGTATTCAAATCGCTTTTAAAACGATAACAAAAATATAAAAGAGCTGCACAGATTCATATCGTGAACTTCCACAATAATGCAGCAAATTATTAGACTTATTTGAATATATTATTTAATCTTATTATATACGAACAACTGGTATTCTTACGATAAATTATTTCTTAAACATGGCCGCGCTTGGACCGCTTATCGGAGCTCGATCGGCGTGCAGAATGTCCACAAGTTCAATGCAAATGCAACACAGTGAAATAACAACTAGAAACTGAGGACTGCAATTCGGTACATGGCGGTGCTTGTGCGACACAAGAAAACCACCCGTCGCACAGATCACATGCACGTTAGTTCGTTTGGGTCCGAAAACAACGATCACAAGAGAAAAGCACTTCGCATGCAAGAGTAGCACTACTGATACGGAGGTTCTTATTCGAAGCTCTCGTAGTGGAAGGCACTTCTCACACAACGCTATTTATGAGCTACGCGACTGCAACGCAATCCAAAATTTGTATGTATCTGACACTTTTCACTGACAGGAGACGCGTCTACGATGCGACACCTGTTAGTCAAGTGTCATTTACATAGAATTTTGGGATTGCGTCGCAGTCGCGTAGCTAATAAATAGCGTAATGTGAGAAGTGCCTAAGTGTTGAAAATACGCGTCCGTTCACGATTCGGATTCACGACGAATGCATGGAGGACGCGCGTCGCTTCCACGCCCTCCTGCGGCTCTTAGCGCTGTATTCGTGGGCGTGGGCGTGAGCGTGGGCGTGGGCGTGGGGGCGGCGGGGCGGGCGGCGCAGCGGGCGGCGGCGTCAGTCCTCGTAGCGCTCGGCGGCCTCCGTGGCGGTCTCGGCGGGCGGCAACGCGCGCCGCGGGCCTTCGCCCTCCACCCCCGGCGACGGTGTCCGCGCGCGCGCCTCCGCCCCCGACGAGTTGCCAGCTGTATCGTCATCTATGGAGTCGCTTGATGCTGGAAAATGTAAGAAATGAAAAAATAAGTGTCACTTTTTTCAATCATATTATTTATATAAGTCACCTTAACTAGTAACAACAGTGGTAGAGACTCACTGTCGGAGCGCTGCTTCTTGGCGGCGGGGTCGTCCTCCACCTGCGCCGGGCACTCCAGGTGCACCAGGTGGAACACCTGCAGACACGTTTCACAGTCAATTAGACGTCAGTTATAAATATACGAGTACTTTATCTTTTAAAATGGAAGAAAATATTTATCTCTCAATCATTATGTATCAATCTCGCACTAGCAACTATGCTACGGAGTTGTCAATACCTTCAATTCAAACTCAAAATCGTTTATTTCACGTAGGTATTTACAAATACGCTTGTGAATATCATTATTTGATTCTACCGCCATTTTTGCAAAGGTGCCTTATATTCTTTTGTAATGGAGGAGAAAAAAAATGGCGAAAAAAAAACCCCTCGGCATCTTTTTAAAACATAAATAACAGAACTTTACTGTATGTATTCTAGGAGATGTTTATCAATGGTCAAGCGTGGTACCATAACTTAACTGTGAAAAGTGATAACTATACAAGACCGCGTGTAAGTACCTCGTTGACGGAGTTGTTGGTGCCGACGATGCGGATGATGGACACGGGCCGCGGCGAGAAGTATATCACCTGCCACGACCTGCCGACGGGAACAGTGTCAACGTGCCGCTATGTTACTTCAAACTCAAACAACAGAGAACCAATCGGATAATTCTGAAATAATTTATAAACAATAATAATAACAACACAAGCAAACTTTACTATCGAGGGCGTTAACATTTTAAAATGATTTGTATATTCAATGTTACTCGGTCGGAACATTAATTGTATACATACAAATATATTACAGAGCTCAATGAGGTCTACTCCCGATTATATTTGAAAGATCTTCAATATCCACCTCATTGCCTCACCTGCAAGCGTCACGCGTGCGGTCGGCCACGGTGTCCCAGTGCCAGTAGTTGAGCGAGACCTCGACGTAGTAGGAGTAGTGGCGGTAGTCGCAGTCCCAGAGCAGCAGGCGCAGCGAGGACAGCAGGTAGGGCTGCGCCAGCTGCACCACGATGGCGCCCGAGCCCAGCTGGTGGCACGTGTAGCCCTGCTCCCAGTCGTAGTGCTCAGTGTCGCCGTTCAGCAGCGCGTTTCGGGAACGACTGGCGACACATTGGTAACTTATGACTTGGAAATCTACATCGTACATGCTTTTTTACCGAAATAATGCTATTTAATTCGTTCGCGCACTTAAAAAGTTATCAATATGAAATATTTTATATCCGGCTCGAAGGACCAAAAATGTATGTGATTGACACACAATGGTTTTTTAATTGAAAGAAGGCCGTTTGGCCTGACCAAATGCGTTTGTCAGGTCTCCCCTCATATTAAATAGTAGTAATGGTAGTCCGTAGTATAGCGCGTCCCCTGCCCCGGCTGTATGGTTGGATGTGCGCGGGTACCTGATGCCCTCGATGACGACGGCGGAGAGCTCGACGGTGGCCACGTTGTGCAGCGGCTTCACCAGCCCGTCGCACAGCGGCGGCACGCGCGCCGTGTGCATCGCCTCCAGCGCCACCACGTGGAACACCTGCCAGACATACATACATTTATTATGCTTTAATCCCATAAAACTGTACAGTAAGGTCATTATAACTCGGCCGATCCGAACATAGCTACGAGAGGCTGCGCAGATGTCGATTTTAAGGCCAAAATGGTGGTAGGAGGCGGGGAGTGCAGGCGGTAGGATAGGTACGCCAATACGAAGTAGCGCATCACAAAACACTGTCATGGCCACCGTGTTATGATTGCTCAGTTACTGTACCTGCGAAAACATCTCTGAAAACGTAGTTCAGATCGGTCGAGTAAACATAATGATGACTGATATAACAGCAAGATTTTTCAAAATTTCAAGAAAGTTTGAGCTGAGAAAGTATTGAAGTGTTGTGGACCTTGTTGACGGTGTTGCTGGTGCCGACGATCTTGATGTACTGCAGCACGCGCGGCTCGAAGTACAGGTTCTGCCAGGAGCGGCAGAAGTAGTTGCTGTGGTCGATCACGCGCACCCAGTCCTTCTGGTCCACCGACACCTCGATGTAGTACGCGTAGGACCTGTGATACATATCGTTAGTCCACTGCTTCTAATCGAGGCATTCAAAGAACGGCGGCTTGCGTCGATGCTAAATGAGCGATCTATTTTAATTACACGGCGTGAGGTCTAGAGGCAAAATTTCCAGAATGCTTTTGTACTTTGGAAAGCATCCAAATTGTGGATTATGGTTCTTGAAATAGTAACACATAGGATGTCTTCAGGTGACATAACGACAATCAAATCAGTTAAACATGAACTGATTGATAACTCTCCCCCAATTCACACTGTGATATACCTAGTGAAGTATGCTCTAACGGTCTAACCTTTAAAATAATGCGGTTCGTATCTTAGTAGAAGTAGTAGTAATAGGAGTAAAATCTTAATTGTACATTAAGTAAAAGAATCCATTACAACAGTAGAGAAAATACACAAATAAAAAGCAATAGACGGCTTGTGTACGAGCTATAACGTCGTACACGTGACCGCATAACTTTAGACAATACCGGCGACAAAAATGCAAGCAAGCAGTATGTATGTACTCATCGCCGTCATTCACTTAAATTTTATGTACAATAAATTAATCAGTGTTCAAACTACGCTCCTTGGGTTTGGTTCTTTACATTACCTAATCCTTGCAAACTGTAGACACTAAACAGCTTGTCACCAAAGAGGGATGTGTTCCAGACAAGCAGGTCAACCCACCACCTCCCATGGCCTTACCAACCTCGCGGTTATGAAGGCCGAATCTTGGGACAAGCAGGTCAGTCGGGTCACCTGTTGTCGCGGTCCCAGAGCAGCAGCCGCAGGTGGTTGAGGATGGTGGGCGCGGCGAGGCGCACCGTGATGCCGGCGTCGCCGTCGGCGATGGTGTGCCGCGTGTAGCCGCGCTCCATGTCGTAGTTCTCCGTGTCGCCGTCCAGCAGCGCCGACTTCATGTCGCCGGTGATCACGCGCGCGCCGCGCTTCACTGTCGCCACGTTGTCCTCCGGCACTGGGTGCAATAGTGGTCTCCAATCAATTATAGTAAGCCCCTGTCATCTACATGGTAGTGAAATATATAGAAAGCGCGCGGCCCCGGTTTCGAATACCAGTCAGCACACACATATGTGAAAGTGAAGTATTTACTCTCGGGTGAGATGAACCTTCAAAGTAAGGACTACTCACAGTTACAATCCTATCTGATTTTCAATATGCACTACGAGCAAGTTACACTTTTAAGATTATTAGCAAGATTTAAAAACTACTTTCTTTTATTCTAAACATCATTCCCTACTTATTATCTACGTCATTGGCCATTAGGCGCGACTACTGCTATCTATATCTACTCAACAGAACAAAACAGCAGTGTAACCGTCTACACTGCAGGGTACTCACGCAGCAGGCCGCGGTGGCGCAGGTCGGTGCTCTTGGTGCTGGTCTTCTCCTGGATGGCGTCGAGCAGCATGTCGGGCGTGACCAGCGCGAACGGCCGCACCACCGTCAGCAGCTCCTCCAGGCTCATCAGCGTCAGCCGCACGCACTTCAGGATCTTCTCCTGGAAACATATCCGCGCTTCAACCGCCCGTCAAACTACCCGTCGTGTTCTGGTTGACAAATGAGCCAGCACTTAGTATTTTTTTTTGATCAGCAAATATAGATGCTTAGGGTGATTGCATAGTCAAGCTTACCGCCAGCGCGGTTGACCCGCGCCGATGAATGTCACTACAACTGTACGTCATGTGACGTACGGCACGCGCGGTTCGTCGGCGCGCGTCTCTTTTCACTATAAAACGGACTTGTAGCTCGTGACCCGCGCGTCGGTCAACCGCGCTGGCGGTAAGCTTGACTATGCAATCACCCTCACTTAATATGTTCTTGGACTATAGTGATCACATATCATCAGATCATATGTTTTTTTTTCAGCTATTTACATAAAAAACCAAACATGGTAATGTAAAAGCACGTGCTAAACAATGGTATATTCGATGGTGGTGTAGGAAGTACCTGCATCACGCCACCGTCGACCTTCACCCACTGCTGGTTAGCGTTGAACCAGTTGCACACTGCTTTGAAGATGTCCACCTCGGGCGCGAAGAACGAGTCTCTCTCCAGAAGACCCTGCAGCGCTTCCTGACAATTAATAGTTGATGCAATTAAGTACTGTCCTGAAATAAAGTCTTTGGTACGGTAATTCACACCCAGATGACTTTAAAATGTTTAGTAAACATTGATTAATTCCTTTTATTATTTCGTAATATGTTTCGAGGATTATTCTACGTGTACTAAAAAGCAATAGTCTTAAATGTGTACTCACAACAGACAGCTGCAAGAAGGAGTCATGCTGCAGCACCTCAGCGGCGTTCCTGTCCAGGAAGTTGTAGCAGTAATCCATCAGCGCGTTCAGCCCGTACAACCTGCCACAAAGTTGTTCACTTACACAAACAAGTCTAGCATAGTTTGACATGTCGACATCGCCATTACATTGACTGTCTTCTTTCAGATAATCCATCCATATCATTCTATCTTTCATTATTCTCATCCTGTTTATCAAACAACATATATATATATCCATAACTCTTGTCAATACATTTATCAAAACCAAATAACCACGCGTGTTACCTGGCGGCATCGAGCACGGCGCAGACGTTGCGCAGCGCGAGCACCTGGCGCAGGTAGTCGGAGATGGCGGCCTCCAGCTCCTGGAAGTTGAACTGGTGCGCCAGTCCCAGCATGTCCAGCACCGTGTCTTCGCGCAGCAGCGACAGCCCCATGTGCCCTGGACACAACACACAAAACAAACACAATCACTATCGCATCATCTCTGGACTCTGACGAGAGTGACGAGCCATAGACAATATTTTATTGCAACCGTAAACTAATTTCACATGAGTCCTACCAGCAACTGCTAACCCTAACCTGTGGTCAACACGAAATGAGTCATTGTTTACTCATGTGAAATTGTATACACATGAAGTATATTTGCATTGTCAATCAACCAAGTCCTAAGGTTTTATTAGTTTTATTTTATTTGATCAAACAAAAGCATTGATTACATTTTGGGATTAAGTTATGACCTTACCGAAGTTTCGAAAACTTTAGGAATGTATGTAGTTAGTAAGATTGTTTTCACATCAATTTTTTACAGAGATAGAGATATGTAAATATGCAAGTTACACTTGCTGGTAGATAGTGTACTACTTACCGGAATAAACATAACGAAGCAGTGCTTTAAAGGCTTGTAGAGGTGCCTGTAATTCCACTTCCGACTGGAAAATGGAGAATGTATTACTATACAGAAAGGACTTAATCTACATCCAGTACGAAACTATAAAGATTTAAATATTTTACTTTTTACTACAATAGAATCAAAAATATACTTATTGTGTACAGCACAGAAATGTATGAAGATTCAAGCAGCCTGGTAATTTGACTAGTGTGACCACTACATAATAATATAGTATAATTCCTAATTATGTACTACAAATTTCACAATAAAATACTGCTACTTACTGAAAAAAAAATTCTTACTTTAAAAAAAAATAACCAACTGCTAAATCGATAAATAGAGATAACTCAAACATTACTCATCAGATGTTTCTCATATGGGATCAAACATCTGACACTAGCTTTTGATTAAAAAAAAAAATTATACAAAGTGAGTACTTCCCATTTTCTTTGAAGTGGGTTAAAACACACAATACTTAAATTCCTACTATTAAACAATGCATTCAATCTAAAGAGGCTTAATTTGAACTAAGTAGCATGAAGATGAATACCTGATTAGCCTCTCTCATGCCCCCATACAGTAGAGCACGGAAGTAGTCGCTGCTGGCGGCGAGGATGACCTTGTGGGCGGGAATGCGGTATCCCTCCACCACAAGGGTCACGTCCGAGTACTCCGAGGACAAACATAGCGACCCTATGTGCTCGGAGAGGTGACCTGCTCAAATTTAACAACACAGATTATGGAGTATACAATGCATTATGTGGGAAAGGATAGTTTAATTCACAATTTACTGGAGTGAACTGATGGATGCTAACGGTATACTATTTAATAATGTTGTTATTTTAAAAATGGTATACACTCACTGATATGCTCAATGTCTCCCACCCTGGAGCTAGAACTGCTGCTCACCGGCATGTATGTATGCTGGTTGCTCATGTTGCTGCTTGAACATCACACTGCTGTAGCTGCAATCAATTGTTACACGGAAAACGTTGACTACTTCACTTGAAACTACATAATGATCGAAAAAGTTATCACTGAACAATAATTAGTAGTAATCGAATCGAATAAAAAGCCAGACTCGAAAAAAATTTCAATACAAATATTTTCATCACTGTTGCATCCGTTTGAACCTGCATTACTCTGCAATATCCTTTTGCGTCGCGGAATGAAAGCAACGTTTGAGAAATATATTATAAACATATGTACCTATACAAACTTCACTCACAACAGCCAATAATTGATTTATAATTGCGATTATAAAACATGTCAAGCACTAAAACAAAGCTGAAATGTTTACTTTGCTTTTAGCTAAAATTCAATGCTTTCTCTCAATGCTGCCATCCCGTCACCAAATCCAAATAGCACTATAAAACTAGAACGGTTAAAACCCCAAAATACCAAATTACTTCATAAGTAAATGTATTGATTACATTTTTTAAGTATAAAAACATCACACATTTGCCGACCCGAATGGCTCAACGATTTGCTTTGCGTGCTAAGTAAATAATGAGACCAAAGCTGCGACATTACGTACACAACGAATAATTCACAACGCAAGTTATTTACTGTTATTTATTTCCAAACCAGCAAAAAGTTATTACTTATTATTCTTCCATACCTTGATTATCGATAACAATTTCATGAAATTATCGTAAAGAAAGTAACTGCTTTAGTGCTTTCGAGAAATTGACTTCTCTTTTATTTTCGACCCCTATTCGATTGTCCAACTCCAATGTGATGTGATATTAGCGGTGCGCGACTTTGAATGATTCCATTCGAATTATTCGATTTAGTAAATCATTCGAATCAGTCGAATGATCTATACAAATTAGTAACTAATTTGTTTTTTTTTGGGATTTTATGACCTGGTATTTAACACTATGAAAATAACGTTACTTAACGATACTTACGACGATATTTACGATATAAAAGTCCGCGACAGCATATTTACAAGTACATTTTACGTGGGAGCCACTATATCAAAAATAGTGAGGTTTAAATACAACTAGCTGTGCCCGCGACTTCGCCCGCGTGGAATTTAACAAAAAGTTATTACATTTGTAATATAACATTAGCCTAAGTTACTCCTTATTACATCAGCTGTCTGCCAGTGAAAGTCCCGTCAAAATCGGTCCAGTCGTTCCAGAGATTTGCCGGAACAAACAGACAGACAGACAAAAATCGTAAATAATGTTATTTTGATATATGTACACCGTGTACACATCCTATTATGCATTTAGTAAAAAGCGGTTATTTTAATATTACAAACAGACCCTCCAATTTTGTTTATTTAAATTGGGTGCTTTTTACGATGCACATTTTACAAAATTTATCACATTCTTATCAAAATTGATTCATTTGTCGCTTTCAGTATTTAACGTAAATAAACTGTACGAATACAAATTCCACGCGGGCGAAGCCGCGGGCAAACGCTAGTATCCCAATAAGGATAAGCAGTGAACGATCCATGGCTACATAATTATTATTCATTCCAAACTGAGTGAGCGTCGAATGAAATGAAGTCAAATGCGCGACTCTCGTTGCGAGTCGAAAGCGAAACGCTGAGATTAGTTACTAATTTAGTAGTCGTCATTCGTATTATTCATTCGAACCTGACAACAGAACCGACTGAGTGAGCGTCGAATGAAATGAACTCGAACGCGCGACTCGCGTCGCAAGTCGAAACGCTGTTAGATTAGTAATTACTAATTAGTAGTTGTCATTCGAATATGAACATTAGTATATTACTAATATTCAATTCGAATGCGCACATTAGTAGTTGTAGATTATTCGAATAGTGAGATCATTCGCAGTCGCGCACCTCTATGTGATATGTGATGGATTTCCGTTCCGAAGTTTTATTTTACTTTAGAATGACATTTGTTAAAAGTTAGGTACTGTCACTCTGACAAAAACATTTCCAAATCATATTAACAGATAAAAAATCAGATATTACAGATTATAGAAACCAAGGAGATCAAAAACCCAATGTATTGAAATGCAATGCAGGGACCCAACATAATAATTATAATAATTATAATTAATAAATAAATATATATATATTATAATATAATTATAATTCTGGATTAAATATCGTTAAGAGACCTGACTCTGGGAACTTCTGGTTTTTCTCCTGGAGGACATACATATTTTCCCTACTGTATACCAGCTTCCGCCCGCTGTGATGTCGTTTAAATCGCGAAGCGGGAATAGTGAAGGGTTGTTCCTTTACACACTACACACCCCAAAAATTGCTTTTCATTTCCTTACGTTCGGTAGTTTCGGTTGAGCATTTTTTTTCATTTATACCCCCATTTCAGCTCGTTAGGAAGGGGTTAAAATTCACTTATTGCTCAAATTATTCAGCTGTTATGATAGAAATTAAGTTTTATTGCAGTTATATGGATCATAAAATCTATATAATAAGAGCGTAAAAAAGTCGTGTCTGTTTTTTACGTAATAGACAAAACAAATATAGGGGGGTTAGGAAACAATACATGAAATTAAAAAAAAAATAAGAGAAAGTTAGTCTGTTTGCGCGCGCTACTAATCTCCGAATCGACTGACTGAACAGTTTTTTATGCGACTTTCACTGGAAGATAGCGGAGATTCCTGAGCAACATTAAGGCTATTTTTTATCCCGAAATTCCCGCGGGATCAGGATTCACGCGGGAAAAACTCTTATGCGCGAAGTCGCGGGCTTAAATTTTTATGGGACTCACTGGGAGATAGAGGTTCTGGAGCAACACATAGGCTACTTTTTGTCCCGGAATTCCGGTGGGATCAGGATTTACGCGGGAAAAACCCCTATGCGCAAAGTGGCGGGCTTAGATTTTTATGAAATTTTCACTGAGATAGAGAAAATTGTGGAGCAACATTTATGCCAATGGCTACTGTTTATCCCGGAATTCCCGCGGGACAAACTCCTATGCGCGAAGGTGCGGGCTTAAACTTTTATGGGACTTTAACTGGGTGGGTGATGGAGGAAGTTGTGGAGCAATGTACGGGCTACTTTTTATCCTGGAATTCCAGCAGGATCAGGATTCACGCGGGAAAATCGCATATGCGGGAACGAGGCCGCGGGTTCAGATGTTTATGGGACTTTCAGTGGGAGAAAAAGGAGGTTAAGGCTAAGCGTCCACAGGTCGGTATCGTACGCATCGCCACTTTTTGTTAATGACTTCAAGCGGGATCGAGATTTACGCGGGAAAAACTTTGTGACACACGGAGTTCCACGCGAGCGGAGCCGCGGGCACAGCTAGTAAGAAATAAAATAACATAATAATTCCTTTCGAATTTTTTATTAAATTAAAGAACAACAGTTAGAATAATAGTCTGTGCCAGTGAGAATGGCACCTTTCTTACACTACAATATGTGTAAAACATTGATGTAAATACACTAACGTAACTTTGTACATGGCCACTGCAAAAATAGTGTAGTAACCTATGCAAACAAGTCTATTTACAAGTCTAACAAAATAGTAACGATTTCGGCCCGATTTCATAAAGCCAAGGTTCTGTTCATTCACTTGTATCTCGATACAAATACCAAAGACTAGTCATACTCATAATTCTACTAAAACATCCAAAATACACAAGAAACTGATGTCGGTTAGGATATGTATCACTTGTGAGAAATAACATAAATACAGTCATTATCCCTACAGGAAAGATGTCTCAAACGGTACATGGGTACTAGGTGCAACATTATTAGTAGAATCGTTATGACAAGGCAGTAATCTTGAGACGCATTTTAAACATAAACAAAAATATATAATAATTATTTTCCAAGGTTGATCATTTTAAAGGAAAAAATGGTTCATTAACAACAACTTGAAATAATTTATTTAGATAAATAATAATGATGAAAAATATGATACTTAAAAAAAACTTGTCGAATGGTGTTACGATTTGGATAGAAATACTTGGAAGAATGATTTTATACAAGGTTTATAATAAATTCACTTAAATGGCGAACTTACATTAAAAGAACTACATATTCAATAAATATGGTCATAAAAATAAATTGCACTGAACATAAAACAACATCAAACTATCAGTAGGTGATACAATAAATGAATGTAATTACAGTAAACACCAATTAATATTTCATATTATACATAATTACTGTACGTAAATGATGGCAACACCAAATATTCACATCATTGAATCGAATGAAGAACACAATATAATCGAGAGACTTTGTCCTGAATATACAACAGATCATAGACTTAAAAGAGTTCAAGACATGGATATCATGTATCGCACTCACACAAGAAAAGGAGCAACTCAAGCCAATGACTTAAAATAATGGAGTCAGTCATACTTCGTATGTCCAATCTCACTTTGCGTGGCAGTTTTGTCTAGGACAGCAAAAAACTTTGCTGGACAAATTGTTCTTGTTTTACAGACTTTTTCGTGCTATTTAATGTCGGCTAAGCTCCCCAGAATCTGAAGTCTGTACATTTTCTTCTAAGTTTATGAAAAAATTACATATTATGTTATGAAACATAATTATTATAAACTGGAAACCAAAATATTTGGTTACTACCTCAGTTTAACATAGTAACTAAGGAGAGGCTCAACACGATCTTTTTTTATCTTCGGTGATAAAGCACATTTCCGTAAAGCCCATTATACTCAAAAGTTACATGCACAAGTTTAACCAAATATGATTATGAATTTAAATTTCATTCTCTCTTTTCTAACAAGGTGTATTTCGATAAAATACTTTAGATTGGTTGTAGAAATGGTATAACACTTTTTTATATGCAAGATAATTTTGAGGACGCGTTTGTGCGTCAAGTTTCGGCCGCTCCTGTTTTATAAACAATCTTTCGTTTTAAATTATTAATTTCAGTTTGGAAGACTGCAACTCAATAAAGTGGATTATAATTTAACAATTACAATATGGATACACATTGAAGCCAGGTAGAAAAAACATGTACACAATTATTTGACATTTAAAATACATAAAAAGTGTGGGAAGAACCATATTATATTATATTGCTTTCTGGCTATATTTTGTTTCAACTCTACAAGCAATGACATACATTACTTACGGCATAAATAAAATGCGTGTTTATAAATAGTAGTCACAAATATCTGCTTACTCGAAGGAAAGTCCACAGCTACCTAATTACCTATGATCGGACCTGGCTCGATAACAACTTATCAATACAGTAATGTTGAACATTGCGATCGTTATACTATAAGTAAATTGCACATAAACATAATTTACTATAATTATCTACAAATACACAGTTAAACATTGACTGAAAATTATTTCTAACACAATATAACTAGCTATCATGTACTTGAGTATAACTATTGAGAATATTGACACACTATAAAAACGAACATGTATTTGCGGAGAATTTCATTGCATATTATTGTTTAGTATTCCTTGTGTTGACGCCCATGGAATGAATTTCGTTGAGAATTACCTACAAAGCCTTGATCATCAGCACTGTGATCTGTTAAAAATAAATATTTTAAATATAATTAAAGTTAAATTACACAGCAGAGACCAAGTTTTAATATAAAACTGTTAGTATTTATATTCTTTGGTTCCATTACAGTGATTTAATAAGGAAATCCTGTCAATATAAAAATGGTAATACGTCCAAAGTATTAATCTTAATTTTGATGATGTGTAAAAAACAATTTTGATACTTGAAGATTGTATACAATCACAACCTTGAATTTAAATCACATTACACTATTTGTGCTTACTCAATATATTGTTAAAGCGAAACAATAGGTAACACAATATTATAGCTTAAAACAATGAATATTGTCACCAAACAAATTGACGCTACGATTTCACAAGGAAATTTAAAAAGTAAATTTTATAAAATAGTCATTTTTATTTCAATGATTAGTCCATTTCACTAAAATAATATCCTCTTTCGTTAAAAAAAATTAAACAATAATACTTCTTCAATATTGTCTGTCTACTGACGAGCTTCACTCGTTCACACATAAATGGCAAATAAGTTTTCAAGCAAACTTCAAGTGTCATTTACCATTTCACGTGTAAATAACTTCCCCATAGGTAGCGGTAAAGATTATTTAAATAGTTTAATTACCGCTAGACGTCGCTTGGAGTTCATTATATACAGCACTATGTACACTCAGTGTTCACTGTTCACGTATCTCACTACTCCGCGGGTGGAGTCAGGTATCACACTACGTCACTGTTCACGTGTCTCACTAACAGTTGTCAGGCGAGCAGCGCGCGCGCCGCGGCCCGCGATCACGACAGCGCCTCCCGCACCTGCTGCACCACCGCGTACACCTTGCAACACAATTCATCTCCATTAGGAACACCTCAATTAACTATATATTAAGTTTTTTAGGGTATAAGCGCCTCCCGCAAAGCCTCACAATTTATAGTTAGGTAAGTCATCGAGCATATGGAATTGCCACTCATCGCCAAAATCAAGCTTATTACCAGTGCTCACAGTTCAAGTTAGCTTGTCAGAAAAAAGGTACTTAGGACATTTTTAGATAACGCCGTCAAATGCGCCCGCATTGGCAGAAAGCTGTGTGCCATTCAACTATAGCCAATTCCAGATCCCTTACACTTCGACCCCAAATTCTAAAAACCATTCCAATCAATCAATCAAAATAATTAATAGCATATTTTTAACAAATCTATGTCGACATAATGTAGAGTGCGATCGATACCTTGATGGCGGGCCCGAGGCGCAGGCGCAGGCAGTCGACGAGCTCCTCGCAGGAGGCCATGACGAGCTCGGCGCCCGACAGCCGCGCCGCCGCCGCCGCCGCGCCCGCCGCCGCGCCCGCCACGCGCGCCACCAGCGCCGACACCTCCTTCTGTACACACAAATACACAACCTTCCTTACATTAACACGAACATTCATTTATGTCATGGTTATACACGTTTACATTTGAAAATTTATTGAATTGAAGACTTCTTAAGAAAATAAGTTGTTTTTTTTTGCCATAATAATAACTTTACATAGGTACTAGCTTTTGCCAGCGGCTTCGCCCGCGTGAATTTCGTTTAAAATTCACCCCTTTATTTCACCCACTTAAGTGTCATAAACGTAAGAGTAGATAAAATATAGGTATACTTAATCAGAAAGCTTCGAACTGCTAAGCTATCGGGAGTTAGGTACACGTGTTATTGTGAGTCAACCATAAAAGATAGACATATGCTGTCGTGGAATATTTTTTATATAATTTTAAGGAGAACATTTCCGTCATACATGATTTCTGTGTAGCTTTAACCATTAAGGTTGCACACGCGACGGAAGCTTAAAAAATGGAGTAACTTCTCCCGTTTCCCCAACATTTCCCTTCACTGCTCTGCTCCTATTGATTGTAGCGTGATGAAAAGTATACTATAACCAGCGCGGGAGTATGAAAAATAATTGTACCAAGTTTCGTTAAAATCCGTCGAGTAGTTTTTGTTTCTATAAAGGTTATACATCAGACAGACAGACAGACAGACAGACAAAAATTTTACTGATTGCATTTTTGGCATCAGTATCGATCCCTAACAGTGGCGATTCCTGGTGTTTATAATTGGGGTGGCTCCAGCTTTTGTTATATAGGGTGTAGTGTTAAGTGCGCATAACCGGAAAACCATTTCTTCAGACAGACAATCTAACAAACTTGCAGTCTTTCATTAAGGAACCTACTTTGAAATCGCAAATAATTGCTTTTTACAAAAAAAATAACCGACTTCAATCTTGATAAGTAGAGATAACTCAAAAACTACTCGCCAGATGGCGCTCAATTCAACATGTAAGTGTAAAGTTCTCGTCGCTACAAATTAAACAAGCCCAAACACTAGATAACTGCAGTAAATCGTTGAGGAGTACGTTCCCTCGACTGTCTTTCGGCTTCATCAGATCGACTCCAGATCTTCATGAAATAGTAGCGCTTTAATGTACTTATGGTAACATGAACAAACACACTAGATGTCCATACAATTTTCAAAAGTTCCCCTCGATTTCCCTGAGATGCCATCATCAGATCCTGGTGTCCTTATCACCGGACCCCACTGCGCATATCTACTTTAGAATAAAAAAAGAATTATCAAAATCGGTCTATAAACGACGAAATAATCGCTGAACGTACATAAAAAAAGCATATATACGGTCGAATTGAGAACCTCCTTCTTTTTTGAAGTCGGTTAAAAAGAAATTTCATACAATTTGACATTTTTATTTTTGTATGAAATAGCTGATGTTTTTTCGCGATTTTAGGGTTGGTCCCATAGTGAAAGTCCATTTTCCACTATCAACCGTTTTTCGGCAAACGATCTCGTCGGGAAAGGTCTTTCTAAAAGTTCTTGTATCACAGATTTTATTGAATCACTCATAATTTCATGTCATTTCATTATAAACTAATTACCTACTAAATAAAAAGTAAATTAAATCAATAGAAAGATAGAAACCGTAATCACAAATCTACACTATCACGAAAAACATGCGAAAACTCGTTAGGTAAAATGCGCCATTCCCAGCGCCAGACCCGCGTTTCAAACTCAGTGATACCACAGTATAATTTTACTATGGTGATACTAAGCGATCGAAGCGAAGAGGCGCGGGCGGCCGCGGGCCAACGACTTTGTATGGACTATGCATGCGCTAAACTAGCGGCACGCTATGATGGCCGGTTTGACGTTTGTCCGCTCATGAAGTTCCGTATTAATTGATAACGACTTTGAAGGAAATAATTGTATTACTTTATTGACGATAGTGATGTGCAGAGATTCATAAATTTTATCGAATGTAGTTTTAGGTTTAGGACTCAAAATTTATTTATTAAATTGATTTCTAAAATGTATACAAGTGTAGAAAAATCAGTTTGCACCATTTAAGGGGTGAATGTACTTGTGAATATGAACAATTTTCACTATGTGGACAAACCTCTGAAATCGCAAAAAAATATCAGCTGTTTCATACAAACAACATAGAAAACAAACCAACCAAGATCCGATACGTCATTGACGAAATAGCATTAGAACATGGGCACAGAGTTATACGGTTACCGCCTTACCATTGTGAGTATAATGCGATTGAGTTGGTGTGGGCTCAAATTAAGGGATATGCTGCAAGACACAATACAGAACCCCCATTTACCACAAAAAAAATGCTAAAATTATTAGAAGAAGCTTGTGAACATGTGACTAAAGGAGACTGGGAAAAGGTTGTGAATAGAACTGTTAAATTAATAAGGGAAGATTATGAAAGAGATGTGAAAATAGATAATATTATAGAAAACGAACATATAATTATTAATGTAGGTGATGATAGCAGTGACGACAGTGAAAATAGTAGTATGGACGAATCTGATTAATTATGGCCTTTTGTGGCACCTTTTTTGGTATCTTTTGTATTCATATGTTTCTTGTGTGCATATAAAGTATGTATATTCATTTTCATTCAAATATTCAGTTCATTCAAATAAATTAAATAAACATTTACATTTTTGTTTTATTAAACCTATTTAATCAGGTACAAAAACAAAACTTAATTGTTTTTTGTTCGAGAATAAATTGACATTCCACATCACTGTTGTAATGTGTCAAACCGGCCATCATAGCGTGCCGCTAGTGTAGCAGAAGCGCATGCCTCGGCCGCGCTCGGCGCCGACTGAACGCGAAGACAATCGCCGCGAGTCGCGTTCGTGATAGAAGACTGCAGCGCTCGTAAAATGTAATTATTGTACTTAGGTCTAAATAATTAGGTTGTAAATATATGATTTTTTACATTTTATTTAATGCTTAAAAATTATGGTATGGCGGCGCCATACGCGCCATCTTAGAGAAATCGCCACTGATCCCTAATCACCCCCTGATAGTTATTTTGGAAATATATTTAATGTACAGAATTGACCTCTCTACAGATTTATTATAAGTATAGTTATAGATATAACGCGAATGCTAATGGCGTAGGTCTATAAAAAAATACGTGGTTCGTGCAGGACCTCTCACAGTGACGTAAGTTTCGGGAGGCGATCGTGCAGCAGTAATCCATCCAAGGCTGAAGAACTGTGAATACCATGTAGTAGGTAATAATCAATTGTGACGGACCTGCGTCCAGGCGGCGGGGTCGCCAGTCAGCGCGAGCTCGGCCACGTGGCGCGCCAGCAGCGCGCGCGGCGCCCGCGGGGAGTGCGCTCCGCTCGCCGCGCCGCCCGCCGCTCCGCCCGCCGCCCCGCCCGCCGCTCCGCTCGCCGCGCCGCGCCACCGCTTGCCGCCGCTCGACGACATCGAGTCGTCGTCCGACGCCAGCGAAGGAGTCTGGTTAAATAGTACCGTTCTTTATAACAATATGAATAAAATTCATTTTATTCAACCATATCCAGATGGTTATTTTTTCTGTAATTTCATGTCCTCGTGTAAAGTTTATTTGTAGTATACTTACAGCCTCATTTTTGGCGACTTCCTCGATCCTTTTATGTTTAGGTGGCCTTCCCCGTGGTAGCCTGATGACAAAACAAAAACAATTATTAAAAACAGAATCATAGTGTTTTAGCTATTTTTTCTTCTCTAATATGGCAAGGTGCCTTAGTCGAAACAGAGGAAGCGAAATATTTGACGAGTTTAAATACATACTTCTCTTTTGGAGTATCACTCGTAGGCGTGCTCGTGTGTATGGATTTCGGCGGTTTACTATGGGATCTGTAAAAGGTAAGTAAACGTCGCTAAAAATAACAGCCGGACTGAAATTGGGATCAGTAAGAGTCCAGTTGGAAGTTACTTTTCCGTTTTGTGAATATTGCTCTTCGCAGAGGTTGGTCGCATGCATTTTTCCAAATTGGATTATTGAGAAATTTTAGGAAGAGTTGTTGCGAAAAAGAATTATATGTAATTATAATAATGATGAAATAATTTAAATTTATTAAAATAAATGGTAAATACAAATCATTTTTAAATTTCCTAACAAAATTCTACTATCACTATCTGTCACGCGGCTTTGAAAGAAGGATTGAAATTAATCGTTTGACAACGTCCGTCACTGACAGTTTAGCGATTCATGACGTCATTGAGTTGTCAAGAGCATGAGGCACTCAGGGTGCGGTTCCACTGAGGCGGGGCGAAGCGGAGCTGTGCGCGATTCACCAATCACATGGCTTGAAATCCACACGAGGCACAATGAGATGTGGATTTCAAGCCATGTGATTAGTGAATCGCGTACAGCTCCGCTCCGCTCCGCGTCAGTGGAACCGCACCCTTACCGTTGCAAGCCGGCGATGCGGTCGGGCGGGTCGGGCGCGTGGCGCGCGCGGTAGGGGCACGCGGAGGCGGCGGCGTGCTGCTTGTGCGCGCCGCCGCGCGCCGAGCCCAGCCCGCGGCAGCCGCCCACGCCGCACGGCCCCGCCACGCGCAGCTCCTCCGGCGCTGCAAGGGACGGGAGCCGGGTTACAAGTGGAACACGGCTAGTGTGGGATTCGCGGTTACTTGTCTATGGTTTTTTACGTCTCAAACTCTCAAATAACTAAATACCCGTTTAGTGTTGTTAAATACAAATTTTGGAACAGGATTTGTAATTTACGCGCAAATTCATGACGTCTTCGTCTCATTAATCTCGCTTGTTAATATTTTCTTGGCCTACGCTGACTATTTAATATGATCATTTGGGGTAAAGTTTACAGCTGTAGGACAACCTTGTTCCCGCCCTGATATAGAACGTAACAGCAGACATACCAATATTTCTGTCGTCTAGTTTCAAAACCCGCTAAAACACTTTTAACAAAACGTCACCAAAGCAACCAAAAAATAGTTGTATACTTCATATATTTCTAATTTATACAAAATTAACCATTTTTGATGCCTTATTAGACGTTTACAAATACTTTAAAACACTGAATATAATTCAAAAGAGCTGTAATGATGAAAAAATAACATGATTTTGTTTTAGTGGGTATTGGTGTAAGCTTTTGGTTTTGGCGGGTTTTGAAACTAGACGACAGATTTCATCAATTATTAACACTCAATGTGGAGTTCAGGACGAAGATCCTCGTTTGCTTTTTGGTCATTAACACATTGATAATAAACAGATAGCTCGTATTCTCGTTTATCGTGTGTTAATTAAATTTATCATTACACATTGTTAAATAATATTTTAGGCGTATGCCTATTTCCGTTCAAGAGATAATGCCTTGTGAAAGTTAGACGGACAGACAGCCAGACACCGCCACCGGAGGCATATTAATAGGGTTGCGCTTATAATTTTTAGTTACGCAACGATAAAGCAACTCTACATCAAATGTACATTTTTAACCATCGCATCGTTACAATCTGTGAGGTGGTAGTGTAAGGCACTTCTCACATTACGCTATTTATTAGCTACGCGACTGCGACACAATCCCAAAATTCTATGTATCTGACACTTTTGACTGTCAGAAGTCGCGTATGCCCCGTATGCCTGTCAGTACATAGTGTCAAATACATACAAATTTTGGGTTGCGTTGCAGTCGCGTAGCTCATGAATAGCGTTGTGTGAGGTGGTAGTGTAGGCTGTAAGACTCACTGAGGGGCGGCTCGAGCGGGTGTCCGGTCTTGAGGCACCAGCCGACGGGGTGGATGTCGGGCGAGTCGTCGTCCAGCCAGCTGGCCAGCTCGTCGGGCCAGCCGTCGAACGCCACGCGCACCTGGTGCCCCTTCACCGCGCTGATCGTCGCCACGCGGATCAGGAACGGCACCTGGTGACAACATCCGATTCTTCAACATCCTGTCTGTGGGGTCTAGGTTAGTATTTAATAAAATCATCCATTTAACAACTCTATGTATGTGTTAAACACTAATTATGTCGCTTGGAAATTTTTCATAAAGTTTTGAAAGGCAAATGAAGTGTGTAACTCTGCTATATACAAAGGAAATAGCCATAGGTCCTTTAAATTTTTGGGAGGGATCCAAGGTACATTAGTTGTTTGAACATTTGTGTGCGCGGTTTCCCCTGTGCAATTTCCCCTACACCGCATAGCACAGGATAAACGTAGGAATACTCAAAAATATTATATTTTGCACTACAAGTCTCAATTCCCGAATTCAATATAGTATTAAATCCTTTTGATTACAGGCAACACCTGTTCCGCGACGTCATAATAAACTAGATCGCACTGTTCTGCACTGCATACAGTACAGTACGTTGTCAGTGCCAGTCATCAACCCATCTACAAGAGATGATTCTCCTCACCCTAGGGTCGACGACCTCGAGCTTCATCCCCGGCTTGAACCCCTGCGGCGGGCGCGTCTTGAAGGCGCGCGGCGGCGCCGGCGTCGACATCGTCTCCGCCAGGTAGCTCTCCCATGAGAACGGCTCGCCGTCCTTGTAGACTGCACACAAACAAAATATATTACACTTTCAACCTTCCGTAGCCTAGTGGAGTGAGGGATTTCGGATCGTGAACATTACTGACGTCACGTTCGCCTATCCGCACTTGACCAGCGTGGTGGACTAGGTATAGCTTGTACTCCTCACTTTGTGACAGGAGACCTGTGCCCGGCAGTGGGACTGCTAAGAGTGGCAATGATGATGATCATGATGATGTTGATGGCATTAGTGATGTTCTGTGCTGAACATGCCATTCCAATGCCAATAGTGGGGTGAGAGTAAGATTGTAAGCGTCTTTCTTTTTATTTTTAATATTTTTATCTACAAGAGGTCGCCTCGAATCAACAAGTGATGCACGTTAAGACGCGGAGCGATACAAAATAATCGTTATCAGATACGATACTCGATATAAGCAGTAGAAAGGAACTGTAGTCCAGATACACCGCGCAAGGCGTTCTTGCGGTGGATTAATATGCATGTGTTTGCATAACCTTATCATAATCAACGAATAAGTACAAGGAGAGAGGTTGTTTGAAAGTACAACAGATATTTTACGTTATACCCCATGTATACTAGGCCATAATAAATTAGGCTATTATAACTTAAATAAATAGAAGGCGACTAACCAGAAGAATGCGCCATTTTATCTTGACTTACTGTAACAATATAATTATGAATCTGTGCCACAAAAAATACCTGTTGAAGTATCTTAATTTGAACACCACTTGCGTTAGCGCACCCAACAATAACTCGTCTCTACATTATTATTACTAATCATGAACATTCTACATAATAGTATCTATTGCAAAACTCCTATAAAACTTGACCAACGTTAATTACCATACTAAAATTAGCATTGCTTTACCAATAGTTACCTCAATGAATTACAAGCGTGGGCCGGCATTTCTTACACAAATTAAATTCGATTGGCTTAAGCCACATATACGACAAATAATTAAACCCCCGTCAATATAACATAATCAAGTACATATAATTATGAGATTTATGAGATACTGAGAAATAAATAAAACAATGAATCCTTACTAATATTATAAATGTGAAAGTGTGTTTGTTTGTTTGTTTGTGACGCTTTCACGTCGCAACAAAGCTATTATATGGTAAGGTTTATGTGTGTGGGGATAGTTAGGAGGGTGGAGAGTGACGTAGGCTACTTTTTACCGCGGAAAAACATCCCATTCCCATGGGAAGATCGATGTTTTGTTAGTTGCTAGATATTTATTTTCGGAGTTGCCAATAGATGGCGTTAACAAAATTCATTTGCAAGTTCTGAATTACGCTATCAAATACTACATGTAATTTACTTAAGTCATAGGCAAATGTAATAGGCTACTTTAACTCTGCCTCGAGAACTCCCCGCTCCGGCTGTGTTCAGTGTACCGCCCGCCCGCTGGCACTATCCTGTTGGCTGATGTCCGCAAGTTGCTGGACTCGCCGACACCGGTGGTGGGCGCGGGCGACTGGAACTGCAAGCATCCGGGATGGAATAGCCTAGCTGCCAACAGAAGTGGAAGGCTACATTTTGATGCCGCTGAACAGCACGGCTACACTGTCGAGTGTGTTGCACACCGTTACCGCGGCTCTGAATAAGAGAGAACGCGTGTGTGCAGTATTCCTCGACATGGAAAAGGCGTTCGACCGTGTTTGGCACGACGGCTTTCTCTACAAGATCTCGCAGCCGTCGGCGCCCCGGAGTGCCGTTAAGATGATCTCCAGTTTCCTCGAAAATAGAAGCTTCAGAGTAGTGGTTGAAGACGCCGAATCCACCGAGCGTCCGATCGCAGCCGGCGTCCCGCAAGGGAGTTGCCTGTCCCCGGTCTGCTATGCCTGCTACACCGACGACATCCCGGCGGCAGGGGGGGGCGTCGCTTGCCCTGTATGCCGATGACGTGGCGTACATCACCACGTCGCTGAATAGAACCCACGCCATTGTCAAGATGCAGCGTGCGCTTGATGCCCTCCCCGAATGGCTCGCCGCGTGGAGACTGTCGGTGAATGTCGGGAAGACGCCGGCTGTGAACATAGGAGGATACCTCAACAGGCGGGACCCTACTCTGGAGCTTCATGGACAAGATATCCAATGGGCCCCACAGCCCAAATACTTGGGCAAAATCGACGGAAGACTCTCGATGAAGCCACAGGTTACGAAAGCAGTCGCGAATTCCAGAAGTGCGATGGCAGAAACCAGTGCTCTCCTCGAGCATCCCTCTCGGACTGAAGCTCGGGGTCTACAAGACCTACATCAGACCCCGCCTCACGTACGCGGCAACGGCGTGGTACGCGCTCGCCAGCGAACCGCAGCGCAAGAGGATGCGCGCAGTTCAGGCGATTGCGCTCCGCCGGCTGACTGGTGCGCCGAGGTACGTCAAGAACGCCGTCATCCAGAGGGACCTTCGAGTCGAGAGCCTGGACGACTTCATCGAGCGATTGGCACGCAACATGTTCGGGCGTGTCGACGCGTCGCGGTTCCCGCATCTGTAGGACCTGGCGCCGCTCCACACCCGTCCACCGGACCGCTGGGCCTTCCCGCGCGACTTGCTGGTTGCGCGGGACGGGCCTAGCACTGACTGATACTGGGGCTTCGTAAGTCGTCGCCCGACGCTGATCGGCTCCTGCTGGGCTTCCCACCAGCGGGATTCACCCGGTAGGGGCTCGATCGCCTGGGCGGCGCGAAGATGAACCCCATCCCGTTTAAGACTCTGTGGCCTGTAAAAAGGTCACCACTCACCGGACTTGACCTATTGGTTAACCACAGATGGACAACCAAGGGCCTTAGGGCCCAACCCAAGGACAGGCCCGTTTTAACGGGCCGCGAGAGACATCCCCAAAGAGGAACTAACTGTCCCGAGGGCTCCACACACCTCAGACAGGGTGGAGTGAAGAGAGCGAGTAGTAGGCTACTTTTTAGCCTAAATTCCTACGGGAGCGGGACCTACGCGGGTGTTACCTACGGGTCCCGAAGCGAAGCGCGGGCGGTTCTCTAGTGAATGAATAATACAAAGTATGTAGGTACTATAAATATGACTTAGGTTCTATAAATAACAGGAGCATCTGACTCATTATATTAATTTAGTAATGTTGCGAATTATCACATGCTATAAATTTCGTTTTTCAATTACCTAAGTACTCCCCGGCTATAAAATGTGTTTTGCACACCTATATAACAATGAGTCAATTAGTTATGCATGAAATAACATTAAAATATGAAAATTCAAATAAACAACTTGAAGTTTAGTAGTTTTATTTGTCTTCATGATATTAATTTAACTTGACTTATTTCAACTACAACAAATTAGAAAAATATAATTTAAAAATATTTTTTTTTATTATTTTTATTTTATTTCTGGTTAGCTTAATCAATATAAAATTCATCTTTAAGTATAGCTAGTGCAAGATTACAGGGTGGATACCAAACCCAAAGATTCAATATTACGCTACTTCAATTATTATTTAGCAAATGATACCTACAACTCAGTATTATCAGGTTACATTACAATCAAATGGATGCTTTCAGTATGGCTTGGAAAATGTTGGCGACTGGTGGACGAAGATCCCACCCACACTACACAAGTACATAGTGCGGTCGGAAATAACTAAAACTTAACGAGGAAATGAACTATTATCACGATCAACTAATCAAAGCGCTCTCGGAAGCGCGGATGCACTCCTGAAATGCAGTCACCTACTTCAGACCGCCTCATTTTCCGTTTCATTGTCGATATCACTGCGCGAACAACGCGTAAACAATTCAACAAAAAATTCTATATTTTAATAATGACCATAAATTTCACACTTACACAATAATAAAGTTAACAAAGGACAACTAAGCACAATACACTCGCGACGGTCGCAACCAAATCACCACACGCCGTATTCGGCGGAGAAGGATGCCGATTGCCGATAGCATTATTACGAGGATGCATAATTTTATTTAATAATGAGGGAAGTAACCGCGGCAAGGCAACAGGCGGGAGCGGGCGCGGGCGAGTCGCCGCTAACTGATACGGTAAGTCATTTACACGTAAACTATGTACTCGCACCGACCGATTATATATTTAAACGTAACAAACGAGGCGCGTTCGGCTACAGATTTATGTAATGTACACAACTTACTGTTATCTCATCGAGAGACACCTGACCTGACTCATGCCGCTGACAAATATTCACATTTTATTTACAAAATGTCCACGTTATTTTGGAGTGTGGCTTCCTAGTTCCTACTAATGTGAAGCCCAAGACATTATCTAAAAATAAGCACCGATCGCATATTTTTTATGATTGTCTACCGTTGTCTCTGTCTGAGCAATACATAAAAGTTATCTTAGTATTTTATTGGCTTACAGTTAACTAGTACATAGTAGTAGTAGTAACTCTTTATTGTACATCAGAGCAAGAAATATACAAACAATGAAGAAAGACTAGAATTTGTACAAATGCATTCTTATCTCTAAAGAGTGATCTTTTCCAGACAACCAGGGGCTGAGAAGTTGTGATTGAAGGACGGAACATTGAAAAGCCTGGATGTACTACCTAATGAAATTTTGAAAAAAAAAATGAAACTAGAGAGAAAACGAGAGAAACAAAAGAAAATTAAGTATCATTCTCTTGTAATATATAATATCATTGGTATCATTGGATAATATGAATTTGTACTTTTATTTGGGTTACTTTAATTCATACTTATATTTTTCCGTAAAATGTGAGCGTTATTTTGGAATTCATTTTTAGATAAAGTTTTTTGAATAGATAATTTAAGTGCATGCTTAAATCCATATAAAATATTGAATAATTATTATGAATAAGATACGTACATCTTACTGTATCTTACGGCTCATAAACATGAGAATTTTGCGTCTTGTAATGTTATCAATCTGTCAATCTGTCGGCTGGGGTCCCGTGAAAACCACTGAGCAGAGTAACTTCCCACTTGTCACTTGCCGCATTTATAACATAAACTACGGGCTTTATGTATGTAAGTGTACCAATATTTGAGTTACTTTGTTTACTTTTTTGTTTATCTATGTAACGAGCATTGGACACTGATCAAAAATATAAAAGAACAAAAAATAAGTTGAATAGAAACTCCCATTATTTTACACGAAAACATACATTTTCCTGCGTAAGTTTATTTTATTTAAGTGTGGCGTGCTCTGTAGCTCTACTATGAACCATAACACAAATATTATAACGCCTAAATAAGGAACTAGTCAATTAATTAAATGTCAATACGAAGGTCTGATAAAGCGTGCCACAGACGGACGCACGTACACGGCGTTTCACCGCGGTATTAGTGTTTGTAACTAATAGGGATGTTGTTCATTTGGAGCACGTTTCATTACGATAATTAAGTTTGATTGCGTTATTGAGTTATGCGGTTCGGCAGGCACCTACTAATTATAGTTGTGGGTATCATTAGTTCCCACTTGTAACTTATTCCATCCAATTAGCTTCACCCGGATTAAAAGAAGGAACAACTAAAAAGAGTGAAAACCCTCACATCTATTAGTAGTCCAACACTGCAGCAATACGAGCCGCAGTCACACCGTTTGCCGTTTGAGAGTCGAAATGCTTTCGCTCGTAAGTAGAACGAAAGTCCTATCACAACTTTCATGACACATACGTGTGCACTGAGTGTTTCAGTTTTTTTATGGCCTAAAAATGAGCAGATTGGGCACTTGATGGTAAGAAGCTACCACTAAAAAACCACCAACTGTGTATCACTAAATGGAATGCATGAGATTCAGTTGCCTGGGGCGTGACTAACACCAATACAACCATCACCTAACACCTATCCTGTTATCCTATAGGTATCATTACATTATTTATAATGGGGCCCGGGTTCGATTCAAGGTTAGAACAGCATGAATAACAGATAAATTTTAATGTACTGAGCAGGTAAAGATATGTCTTAAATTCTGAGGGCACATTTTATTTCGTATAGGATGTATGTGTTATTTCGTATTGATAATTTCAAAATTGTATCCAAGAAAGGGATGAAGATATTATATCTATGAATTTTACTGAGGAAGTGTTCCCACATCGATACCATACCAGAGACTAAGCAACGACAAAAGAAACCAGGGGACAAGACAAACACAGGGGATGGTAGATGTAACGGACATCGCTCGTCATAATACATCATTTCGTGTTAAGTTAAGACACTTATACCACAACTCTTGCCAACTCAAAACAAATTATAACAAGAACATGTATTTAACATGTTATTACTTATATTAACGTAATTAAAGCAGCTCGTTCAACAAAAGGAATTTATTAAACTCCTAACAAAAAGATAACATTCTTACCTTGTGCACCACATCTAATTAAATACTACTAGAAAGTAGAGAAATGGACTGCAGATACGCGTATCTTCAACCATCGACCAATCGAACTGCTAGGTCTTGCTGTTATCACCCGGGTAACCTGACGTCTCCAAGGTTGCGGTAACCATGTTCGATAGAGGTTAACCAATTTAATTTTTATCTACTGATACCATAAGATTTTAAGCTTTTATCATCGCGGACACTAAACATTTTAACTGTAACGGGTACTCACGATATTTATTATTTACACCGATATTTCGACCCAATTGCATGGATCATGGTCACGGCGAGACCATGATCCATGCAATTGGGTCGAAATATCGGTGTAAATAATAAATATCGTGAGTACCCGTTACAGTTAAAATACTGATACCATAATTCCACCTTCAGATTTTACATAATGTGTCAACGTTTAATTAGGAACGTTTGTAAACACAAGTGGAAAGACACATCAAAGATTATGTTTAGGAGGCTTTGAAAGTGCTTAATTTTAAACAAAAAAGCATTGATCGGTGCAGGAGCAAAACAGGCAGTGCAAGGCTTCAAAATGGCAATGTAACTGCAGCCCTGCAGACTCATCTGCGCTACACCGGACGATGCCTACCCTATTGTGTGGAGTCTGTGGAGCTGTGCCCCAGCCCCCAGCCAGCCCAGGGTGTTACGAAACAATACAATCAATAATACCTACGTCATCACATCCAGTATATTATACTGTACTTATTTCATCTGTTGGAATAAAAAATAAATGTATGTATGTACATTACTGAATAATTAAATTTTGATCGTCCAAGCCAGAATTTAGAATACGTAATATGTTTTGGATAGAATAAAAATGAACTTCACTTACTAAAGACTGGGCGCGCTCCTGAATATTAAGTGGGCGTCATTCTATGTATTCTTTGACATGGTGTTCATCTGGTGTGCCATTGTATCCCTCATCTCATCTCTCTCATCTCCTCATATGCATAAATCTGGGGCCTGAATGCAGTCCAATACATAGCAATCGCACCTCTTACTGGCACATTACACACATCGCGAATTTATATTCTGCTTCATAGAAGAATTTCTGAACGTAATTTTAATATTTTTCATTTGTTTCCATAATATTTTTAAAATTTTAGGCGATCGACACGGTCAGATAAAAAATCGGTCGAACGTGCAGGCTAAACTTAAACTTTTATAAGCTTTCCACTAAATTGATAGATAGGTATGCCACAAAATCTTGAAGTTATGTTAAAAAAAATTAAATTCGTCAACGATATCTACTGATAGATCTAACTAATTTGAAGCGATTAGAGACAATTTTCGAACAAGAGAGCCGATGAAATTATATGTATTTATATTTTTTTGAATTTCTCAAAGTCTACTGGACCGAATCAGTATATTTTCAGGAAATCTAAGTTTTGTGGAATCCTTTGGAATGCAGTCAACCGCGTTTAGATTAATAACTCCAATTAAAAGTTATGAGGGGTTCACCCCACACACAGGGACACATATAAACAAACTTACGGACACCATCACGGGGATAGTAAAAATAATTGCTTTTTACAAAAAAAATAACCGACTTCAATCTTGATAAGTAGAGATAACGAAAAACTACTCGCCAGATGGCGCTCAATTCAACATGTAAGTGTAAAGTTCTCGTCACTACAAATTAATCAAGCCCAAACACTAGATAACTGCAGTAAATCGTTGAGTAGCGCTTATGATAACATGACCAAACGCACTAGTTGTCCATACAATTTTCGAAAGTTCCTCTCGATTTCTCTGAGATGCCATCATCAGATCCTGGTGTCCTTATCAGGGGACCCCACTGCGCATATCTACTTTACAACAAAAAAAGAATTATCAAAATCGGCCCATAAACGACGAAATAATCGCTGAACGTACATAAAAAAAAGCATATATACGGTCGAATTGAGAACCTCCTTCTTTTTTGAAGTCGGTTAATAACAATTAATTTATTGAATTTTCGATTTTCGACACTCGGAGTTTATAAGCGGGAAGTTAAAAAATAATAACATACATGAAATTTTATCGTATATACTTTCAGCTATAAGTGTACACCGAAAAGCTTAACATTAGTTACGGTCAGTGGCCAAGCTTCACGACGGCGACGGCTCGCGCGGTGGTCGAGTCCATCTTTGCCCACAAACCGAGGTTCGAGGCCGCAGACATTGATAACAAAACTAGTTTCTGTTAGCGCGTACAAAAATACATTTTGTAGGGCGCTTTTAGTGTCACGCGGATTTGCTCACGCACGCGGGATTGGCCCGCATGCGTAGCACCCACAAAGAACAATTTCATATAATGAATTTATTATAAAGCGTGATAAACGCACGCGGGACGCGGGGCGCTGTGCGGAGCGTCATCCCGGAGCGGGGCTTCCGCATGCGTGAGCGTCCCTACAACTGTACTGCCCATTTTAGTGTCGGACGGGGCGCACGCACCGTATTGTACTAATCGTCTACGCAACCCGTTACGCAACCCGAAGAAGACTGAAACTTAAACTGCGTATGATCCGCAGCGTGAAATTTCACGCATGCGGGCCAATCCCGCGTGCGTGAGCAAATCCGCATGACACTAAAAGCGCCCGTACTTAACACGCGGCGCCGCGCAAGGTTGGTGCTTCACGGAGTTGCGTCCACGTGCTCCGCCACAGACCCCACAACGGTCAGAGGTGCTTGGTATTGCTACCTTTTTTTGAGCCACCGTAAAACGTTTTCTTTTTCATCCTAAACTCTACAGGCGTAGCAGCAAAAGATAAGGCCTACTTTTGAGTAGAACATGTATGCCATATATAAAGGTTAATTAGATCACTGAACTTATTTATTTCCGATATGAAACTTTTTAAAATTTAAGTTAAATTCACAATCATAGTGTTGAAATATGCGTAGGCGGAACTTGTTACTTAAAATCGACGTCTTAAGAAAACTTAATTCAATGCTAAAATTCAAACAAAGGCCATTTCTAATCGTCATTAGTACTATGGACCTAACATGCGTATGATGAGCGTAACAATGCGGATACTAAATTTAATGAGAATAGTGTTGCTAGCAAACCAAACTCTAAGGGACAAATGGTTAACGGTTACGGCGATATCTACTGATTATTTACTAATGATAATTATGTCTATATTTATGTTTTTTTAGTGTAATTGATAACCATAGAAAAATATATAAAACTGCGGAACTCCATTATTACAAACTTTAATGTGCTATGTAACAAGTAACATGTGTATGGTGTATAACTATTTTCTTGATTTATTTTATTCTTTTCTTCATGAAAGTTTATGGTCTCCGCAAACTGACTGCAGCCACCGGCGGCTGTGGTGCTGTGGCGCTTCTTTTTATGTCGCCTCTACACGTTAGCCAACATGTTGGCGAAGGTTATGGCTAATAGGTAATGGCCATCGTGTAGAAGGGGTGTTTGTGATTACTTTGGTAGGTATTGGGCCGTTGGCCCACAACTTCGCGCAAGATCCGTGAGGTGTCGGTTTTTCAACGCGGATCAAAGGGTTGTGGCGTGATTGTGGCACAGTTATCGGCGCAGCGTCCACACGTTGGCCACGATTTCAGTTAGAAACGAGCGCCCACGCTGAGCGCACGCACTTTATTCACACGTCGATATCTAAATTATGTCTACAATATGGCAACTATGAGTAATATAGATGTATAATAATGTGTATTATAATGAAATAAATGTGTATAATAATTTTTATACACATTTTTATTGTATTGTATGCTGAGAATAATTAAACCGCAGCAGCCGTTAGAACCTCAATATTCATTTTAAGAAAATATTAATATCGTCCGCACATTGGCCCGAACCGACGCAGACTGATCGACCTTCCAACGTGTGGACGCCGTCACAATCTCTTGGCAATCATCTTCGCCACAACATTGGCTAACATGTTGGCTATCGTGTAGAGGCGCCATTAGAAGCGCAATCCGGCCAACAGCCAACAGCTCCAATAACAGTGAGCAGAATTCAGCGGAAGCGGCTGTCGGCCGGACCGCGCTTCTAAAAAGATGCGCCACAGCCGCCGCCGCCGGTGGTTGCAGTCAGTCTGCGGGGACCCTTACTCTTTAGTTTGTAAATAACGCTACACCTACTTTAGGATTCCCTGTGTCGTCGGCACAGAAAGAAACATCCAAACCATAAACACACAATTAAAGACGCTCAAATCGATGAATTCATCTCTCAATTCTCAACTTCTAGGTTCAACCTTAGGACCTTTCGAGCGGCTGTCCGGCATATAACCATTGCTCCATATGGATCGTCAAAGTTAAAAGTAAAACTTTAATAAATGAAGTCGACTAAACATATTATTGTCTTTCCTAGAAGGTGGAATAATTTTTGGAGCTTTGCTTTGCATTGCAACACTGGTTCACTCACACTCAATAACTTTTTATTATGTTTTACCGATCCTCATCATTAACCTCCAACAAAAGCGACTCATGTCTTGATATCACTTTGTTGTTCTATACATTCTATACTATAGGATGCAAAGTATGATATTATACAAATGAATTGAATTAGTGACATTAAATTTAAGAAATGCGCACCGCAACAATGCATTGCGCAGCAAGCTTGACAACAAAAAAAAAATATTTACACCAATTCAGTTTGTAGTAGTAGTATAAATAAAATTGAAGGTTCTATTTGTGATTTCAAAATAAGTGTTTTTCCGGAGCATATAGATATTTACACGACACTAACTAGAACACAAAGGATTTTAAAACGCTAACCTCGGAATGGATTTTTATGGGACATTCACTGGGAGATAGAGAAGGTTGTGGAGCAGCTAGAATTCCCGCGGAATCTGGTTTCACAAGGGAAAAACTCCTATGCGCAAACGAAGTCGCGGGCTCAGCTCGTTAATAATATAATAATAATTAGTCCTATCATTTGCTTGAAGAAACGAAAACATGTGAGGAAACATGCACATCCAGGGCGATGTCCAGGCTACAATCTGCCACTATGCCACTAAGCCAGTTTTTTGGACCCGGTTGCTTAACCCTGGACATAAGATGAAGTACCTATTGTTTTTAACTCCCTTAAAGATTTTGCTTCGCAAATCCCTTAAGGCTAAAAGCTTATTCCTTGTTCAGAAGGTATTTAAGCCCGTGGTTGCGATATTTGTGATCACTACATAGTATAAAACAAAGTCGTTTTCTCTGTCCCTTTGTGTCCTGAAATTTTTAAAACTACGCAACGGATTTTGATGCGGTTTTTTATAATAGATAGAGTGATTCAAGAGGAAGGTTTATATGTATAATAACATCCATTAAATAGTTATTGCACCCGTGCGAAGCCGGGGCGGGTCGCTAGTACAATATAAGTTAAGCATACTCACAGTTGGGCGGGGTGAGCGCGACGCCGTTCTCCTCGGCCCAGCCGACGGGGTGGATGTAGGGCGAGGAGGGGTCCACCCAGTAGTCGTACATGTGGTCCCAGCTGTCGAAGCTGACGAGCAGCCGGTGGTCCAGCATGTCGGCCACCGTGGCCACGCACACCAGCGCGTTCTGCCGGTCCTCCGCCTCCAGCTTCATGCCCAGCCGGAAACCGTTCGGCTTCACCATCTGGACAACATTTACTTATTTATTTAAAACTTTATGCACCATACAAAAAGTGCAGAGAAAATGGTGGACTTAACGCTAAAAGCATTCATGTTATTAGTTGATGATTTATAAGCTAGCATGCTTTACCATCTAATGTCTATATTGCCACTTAAAATCAGGTGGGTTTACATGTACAGTTATTGTATATTTATTAATTATACTCAATATTTAAATTAATTTTATTTTAAAATGTGTTTTTCCTTTGATATAAGAACATACAAGATTTATATGATTATTATTTTTTACTATTATACGATAGTAACAATAAGCTTGAGAAAATGATTACGTATTGGCAGACAAATATTGCGAATGTCAATTTAACGGAAACAGCAGGTATTATGTTAGATGATGCAACACTTACCGTCGTCATGACGTGATTGAAAAGGTGTCTCGGGGCTGCGACTGCGCGCATCTGTTTCAGATACAGCGGCCAGGAGAAGGTGGCGGGGTTGTAGTTGGCGGGCGGCTTCAGCTGGCGGCCGTTCTTCTCGCACCAGCCCGGCGGGAAGATGTCCACGGAGTCCGCGTTCACCCAGTAGTCGTACATGTCCGGGAACTCGTCGAAGTGCAGCCGCATGCGGTAGCCCTGCACCTCCGCCACCGACACCACGCAGAACAGCGCCGGGTGCTGCGGGTCGATCGCCTCCATCCGCATGCCCACCTTGAACCCGTTGCGGTTGAACGGGAACGGGTCCTTGAACAGCTTCACCGGCGCCGCCTTCGCCTTGCATATGTCCAAGTACCGCATCCACGAGAAGCCGTTCTTTCCGCACATCCACGGGTACTTCTCGTTCTCCACCAAATCTTCGTTCATTTTCAGAAGAGTCGCTTCCGGAATCTCCGGCGGCGCCGAATCGTAATGTTTGAGGGGGACTTTGTCGTCCTTCACGTCGGACATCAAGTCCGATTCCGATAGCTGCTTCTTTATCATCAACTTTTTCATCTTATTTCTTTTTTTCGCTATTTCAGCCTTCTCCTTGTCCTTTTTCTTCTGATTTATCTTTTGAACGTCGCTTTGGCAGGTGGAACTACAAAAGTTTGGAGTTATGAACTCCGCCGCCATGCCGTGACACCCGCAACCGTCGCATCGATACAGATCTTCCGGAGAAGTAGGCTTTTTGTCCCTGCTGTTTCTCTCCATGCGTTTCTTTAGTGGCGTATGATATTTCACGTTCGAATTCGATGCAGAAGTTTCATGATCAGATAGATCGAGAAGATCTATTAACCCAAATTCATTGGTCTGAAATTGTAAGCTGCTGCCTTGAAGTTGCGCGATCCCATTGTTCCATGTTAATCCCGGAGGATCTTCCTCTGATTTAGATTCACGACGGTCTTTCCGCTCTTCCCTTCTAGAAGACTCATTTTTACCGTAATCTTCAACATTTTGATAATAAATTACTTCATTATTTGTCTCCGAGTTTGATTCTACTTTAGATTCCTTGTAGTCCTCATGGTCCGAGTCCCCTAAATTTACTTTAGCCTCTAAATCTTTATCCAGCTTTTCGTCACAGAACAGAGACGGCACTCGGTGATCGTCGTTCAGATCTGTCTCAAGAAGATGCTGAGCCTTGTCCACATTAAGCTGGGATAAACTTAATTTTAATCCTTTATTTGACCAATTCTCATTACAGAGAGATATTCGTCTCTTAATATTCGCGTTGCTTGTTTTTCTTTCGCTATTATCTGAATTGGAACGTCGCAAAATGGCAGGGGCGGCAATAGTCACGGGCCCCAAGTCATTTCTATCAATTATGTTTTTATTTAACAAGCTTTTGCTTTTTTCTGGTATGGCTAAAGTAAAAGACTTCTCACGAGTCATCCCACCTTCATCATCCGCTATTGAGACTGTATATATGTCATCATTCATGGAGGCATTGGTCTCTGGTATTGACAAGGTGTATTCTCCCTGCTCGCCCGTAGGCTCTGCTCTAGATCCAGGGATAGAAATAGCAAATGTCTTTTCGCCCTTTGGACTCTGAGGTATACAGTTATCTTTCCCATTGACACTGACTCCTGTACCCATAACTTTTGCTAGAGGGTGTAGAGGTGGCATGTCCGAAGTTTCCATGGCAGTATCTCTCATTACAGTAATGTTTCCCTGGGGATCATTCTGTATCTGACCATTAGCTATTTGAAGATTAATTATTGGTCCTTTGGAAGCCATAGTAGCTGGTAGAGTTACAGGTAAGATGAATTTTGTATTCTGTATTTTAGGCATGTTCATTGGTGTAAGGAATAGCTTTTGATTGTTTGAATTTACATTGGCCTGATTGCTCGATATGAGAATAGACTGGTTTTCTGATATGTTTTTTGTGGCTGGTTTTTTGACTGATCCTAAATATGCAATTTGCTTCCCCGAGTTGCCAGGAGCAATGGTGACTGGCACTATCATTTTATCATTTGGTTTTGGTTTTTGAATAACAATTGGTTGATTGGGATTGGCAGAAGTCAGGATGGATGATTTATTTGGACCAGTTATTTTTGGAGCGATGTTTGGTTTATTAGCAACATTTGATATCAAATGAATGTTTGCATTACTTGTCACCTGAAAAATAAATATACAGATATGTGAATTATACATTTTATTAGGTAACTTTGTTATATCCACTATATTCAAAGCATAATATTGCATCATCATCACTTCTCAAATTAATTACTTTAATTCAATACTATCTAGAAATGTTTTAGATTTTAGAACAAACAAACATTAGGATGATTTAAGATTATGTATTGCACGCCATTTGGCAGGATTAAACTACCTACAAACAATGATAACACCTTATAAATATAATTTGTGTTAATCCAGCACTAAATGAATTGAATTATATTGCATAATTTTGAACATTATTTAACCTTATTTTAATTTTAAGAATTTTAAAAAGTACTTTTTTAAGAATTTACATTCAATAGCAACAAACTAATAGATATTATGAACCTACAGTAAATATTTTCATATCCACTGTGGTCTGACAAAAATTTAATCAAAGAGGTCTATAAAAATTTTAATCCAAAATTGATTGAAACATTTCAAGTTGAAAAAAGAAGGATAATTATCATTAATTTTAGAACATGCCATACAAAATGGCAGTAACTTTTTTGGCCATCAAAGAAAAGTTCAAACGTCTTAATACAGTAATGATCTACTCAAAGTATGCCAACAAAGATAACATAGTTATTTTAGTTACCACTTTTTAAGGTAAATGTCAATCTGATACATTTAATTTTATAGCACATACTGAACTGAATGAAATGAATACATAAGATTATATAAATTAAAATACAAATACTTACAGGTCTCCTCACAATAATCTGTGGTGGATTACCACTGGTGCTGGCCTGACTGATCACATCTGTGCTGGTCACCGGTTTCAAACCAGTCGGTGTCTGGATGTACACCACATGGGGCATGGTTCTTGGTGCTCCTCGCATTTGAACCCCAGTGTTAGCAGAGTTTGGTAGAGTTAATTGTATTGGATTGTTAGATGAATTGGGGATTTGCACTACGGTAGAATTAGGCCCCATTTGCATTTGAGACACCGTGGACGCATTAGTCATTTTCATCTGAACTCCGGTAGAGTCATGTAGCTGCAACTGGGCTGGGTTTGTCAAACTCATGTCTGTGCTGCCATCCATGTTTGTGGGTCTAGCATTTGAGCCCATGTGTACTTGAATTATTGAACTTGTTGTATTCAAAAGTGGCATGGATGGTAATGCCGGTGTGATCAACTGAGTGTTCTGGTTGCAGGAGGGTATCTGCAGTGGGACATTTATTGTTTCACCTGCCGGTAACTGAACAGGGACCGTTGTGGTTCCTGATACTTGTAGGGGTAAACTCGCAGGGGTGATTTGCAAGGGGACACTACTCGTGGCTCCGGAAAGTTGAACCGGGACATTGATGTTAGAGGTGGAGCCAGGTATTTGGACCGGCACGTGAACAGTGGACAGCTGAAGTGGATATGGCGAAGTATTAGCGTGAATTTTAACTGGTGCAATAGAGTGAGTGACTAGGCTATGTGTTATTGGCATAGAGCTCTGCGGCGCCTGAACCGAGGACACGATCATGCTGCTCGATATTGGCGCCTGAAACATCGTAAACAATGTCATTGAGGGCGAACTGACTTGTATTTATTTCACAGCGTAATATTTAACTCACGCGCAACGTATTCAGTAGCGCATTGTGCTGCGAGCTAGTAGTCGATATATTTCCAACAGTGGAGGAATTGGTCGCTTTTAATAAACGTTTTTTCAATATTTCCGTTTTCGGATCGTCAAAGTTTTGAAGTGAATTACAATGATATCTCTCCATTTCTCAGACTCGAGACCGATGTCGAAACCATTACAGATGTTTTATTATCTCTCGCAATTCATTATTCACGACCTGCAACGCAAGTAAAAATAAAATATTGTGAACTAAAAATTTACTTGCACTACCACTTTTCTTGAAAAATTTGCGAAGTAATAAAGTTCTCTGACAAAATTTAATATTGCAAGCTTTTTGATATAGATTTTTAAGTTTAATTATTTCTATCAATGAAATCGTTGCATTTTTTTCTTTCGCGAGTATCGCACTCTATCAATTGTGCTGCTACTTTTGCAGAACCACAACCTTTTATAAAGAAAAGTTCACAAAACACTCAAACTGCTAAATAATACTTACAATAATTTGGTTTGCGTTGAAGACCACTTTCACAGGTATTATTCTCGTAAACGTAATATAGTTTTCGTGTTGAAATCCATAGAAAAATAAATTAAATTCAGAAAAGCGACGAATTTTACCTGCCTACACAACTGGTAATAATTCTGACAACATAGCCAAAATGTTCATTGTATTGTAAGGTTGGTACTTTCGAAATTTCCATCCAATCAACGCTATGCGTTCCTGTGACGAAGCTTTCGCGCCTGATTATTCAGCTAAAAACATAACATCTGTTTAAAATTTTTTAAATTAAGTTATGTCGGCTAATTTTATATACATTTGAGATAAATAAAAGTCAAAAAGACAACCTAGCGTTACTATAAAGAAAAAACTGACGAAGAATGTGTAAATTAATTTTATGATTACGAACATTTCGACATCACAGCTTGAATATTTATTTTAAAATTAAATTATTACGTAACAATTAAACAATTTTAACTGTATAAGTGTATATTAATGACATCAAAAAGGTAAAAAATAGCAATAAAAGGAAATTTATTTTTTCTAAATTTTCAAAAATAAAATCGGAAGTTGAAATTTTCTATCATGTTTCCCGCTATGGATTTCCGTTTCGTTGTAAATTACGTTCGGATACTAATACTAGTTAATCATCTTTGTGGAGATTTTTTCATTTCATTACAGAAATATAACTATGCAGTTAAATTAAGATTTTAAGACCTCAATGAGCAATAAAATAAGGAAGAAATACATAGTAGGGCCATTTTAATGTTAAAATTATCATTACAAAGTTACGTCAGTGAACTCTTTTTCTTTTTAAACATTAGGGATGGTACCAAAAAAAACAAATCAGTAGATAAGTTGATTTCGAGAAGTCGAACTAATCGTTAAAAAGATTTCACTATCATAAATTAAATTATATCCTTAAATGTAACAAAATTAATTTTCAAAAATTATGTAATCATTCATTTATTTCTATAACGTCTGGCTCAAAAGAAACGTGAATTGTTACAGAAAAGTCCTGATTTCATTTCGCGCCATTATTTGACGCATTATTTTTGTTGTTTTTTAGTCGTTGTGTGAACTGTGCCCTTATTATATTTTCTATAACAAACGCATTCAATTTACAGATGTTTGAAGTCCTTATCGATTAATTAAGTTTCATCGATGTTTTTCAGCAGGTTAGGTACCTACCTACCTTACTTGCTTACTATGAAGCAAAGACAAACAGTTGTCTTTGTGATTGTGACCATTAAAATCATAGAGATATTACACTAGAGGGCAGAAGCCAGGCTTCAGAGCATACCTACCCAGGATAAAAAGAGACGAAATCTTTAGTAATCACCTTCCTCTTTCTGGCTCATCGGGATCGGAGAGAAATAGGTAATTACCGTTATCGTTGTTTCTTTTTCTAACCGGGGGCGATTGCAATGTATGGGCAGCCCGTATGGCTCACGCACTTTAGTGTAATATCTCTATGATTAAAATGGCCCTACTATAGGTACCTATGTTAGGTCTGCTTATTTTTTTTATAAGTCTGTGAACTGTCAGTACCCAAACAGTTTGTACCCAAACATAGATTATAGAGTCAAATACTTTTTATCTATTTTTCTAGTCTGTGTCGTTTCGTTTGTGATTTGTGACATTTTGTGACTTGGTGTCGAAGGATCGGAGGGAATTGTTTCATTTTATTTTAATTTCAGCGATTTTGTTGTTTCATATGTGATTTGCCGTGGTGTTATTGGATTTACAATGGCTCTGTATTGTGCAAGTTAGTATTTAATGATAAGCTTTTGTTCAAATGCATTAATGATTATATGCTTGTACCGGTGGATCGCAACATCGTATTTGTTTGGTTTCCAGTTGAAATTTCTTCTTCTAAAAGTTCTTTATTATCATTTTCGTCGACAAACTTGTGTTGTATCTTATCGAATACAAAACTTAAATTTAGGCTGTGGGTAAATTCTAAACATAACCTCTCCTTAAAATTTTCAGTATCAAATGAGGTTCCAGAAGTGCCTGTAGTATCTCCTACATCGGGTGCTATATTTGAAAAGCGGATAATTGAAAAATACATAATAGAAAATGGTGTTGATCCAATTAACGGGAAAGAATTGAGAGTAGAAGATCTTATTGAAATCAAAAGTAAGTGGTTAATAAGATTTATTTTAAACAAAATGAATGCAACAACTTCTTTAATATAAAGAAGTAATGGAATTGCATTGCAAACTGCAGAGATACATTATATGAATTTGTATGTGAATACAGGTAGTAGCAAATTAAAGTGGGTCATGTCTTAAGGCCAAACTTATTGTGCATAATTTCTTTGCACTTCATCAATTCAGTTATTCTTATCTTCAGATTTTAAATTCTAATAAGGTTGCAATAAGCTTGGCTCTTAGCCAAGGAATTGTTATTGAAGACATAACATTGTTTGTCAGCTCCACCGATAGTGAAGCCGAAGCCTCCAAGTGCCACCTCTATCCCGGCCACTCTGAAGAGCATGCAGGATGAGTGGGATGCCCTCATGCTCCACACGTTTACACAACGCCAGCAACTGCAGACTGCTCGACAGGCAAGTTATTGCAGTGTTGCTATAACTGGTTTTTTTATTCACCTCAATCTTCTTTTTTATTTATAAACCTTCATCTGTTGCCAGTTTATCCAAGATTGATGGGCAATGCTCAATATGCACATAGGCATTGAATTTGGCTTTTATTAAAAAAAAACTATAAACAAATAAATTGTCTTAATTATATTTTCAAAGGTAAAATGAATATTATAAAGTTTTACAATCATTTTGGAATAGGGAGTTACAAATTATAATTAATATCATGATGTTTTTTGGCAGTAAAAGATAAACTTCTGTCCGTTAAATAAAAAATATCAATCGCCATGCATTGTTAACATCAAAACTCTGGAGCTGTGTGGGTCCTTAGTATTTTATAACATCAAATAGTTTTGAATTATGAAGGGGTCAAAAGTGCCTCCAAATGGTTTGGGTAATATTACACACGGTGCTGCAAGCTAGTTATGTTAGCTGGAACCTGTTTTGACACACTCCCGTATGTCTAGTTCATATTTTGTGAAGATAATGTAGCGTTAGTGTCAGGGTACTGAGCGCGGGTGGTTGCAGGAGCTGAGCCACGCGCTGTACCAGCACGACGCGGCGTGCCGCGTGATCGCGCGCCTCACCAAGGAGGTGACGGCGGCGCGCGAGGCGCTCGCCACGCTCAAGCCGCAGGCCGGCATCGCCGCGCCGCAGCCGCAAGCCGTGAGTACACTCTGCACTCCCTGCAGCCAGCGCCATTGTTTAGTCGGCAATGTCCTAATATATACGTGTATATTGGTATTTTTAGTGGTATTATTATTTTCTCGTGAAGCCTGCATGGCATCATCCTGAGTCAGTCACCAATCAACTCATATACTCCGACTGTTAATTCGATTCAGTAAAATGACATTTCCAGTGTTACCACTTTTTATTATCACAAAAATAGTGATGTAACCTGGACGCAAATTATTCGATTCGATAAAAATATTAATCGGATTATAATCGCTAAAATACTGTAGGAAGTTATGACAAGATCAATAAATACACATAAAAAAATAATTTTTATCAATTTTCCCCCTACATTTTAATTGTTAGGCACTTTTAGTAGTATTTCAGGTTGGGGATTGTGGACGTGTGTGTACGTTCCAACTTTATTGAGTGGTAAACTGATAGCTCCACCAACCCGCATTGGAGCAGCGTGGTGGAGTATGCTCTAGGCCTCCTCAGTAATGAGGAGAGACCCGTGCTCAGTAGTGGGCCATTAGTGGGTAGCTTAGCTTAAACTGATAGCTCATTGTTGAATTGTATTATTGAATGGTTTTTTTTTAGTTACAATTAATTACTCAAAAAGGGAAATATTATGTTTGTTTCTACTTATATTTATTACTTGTCTTCAGTCTTTTATAGGTTTGAACAAGAGCATTCATGCTAATTTATGTTCGGTTGAATACATTGTGCGCCGTTGTCCTGTCGCAGGTGGAGGGCGGCGCGGCGGCGGCGGCGGCGGGCGCGGCGGCGGTGGGCATGTCGGCGGAGGTGGTGGCGCGGCTGCAGGAGCGCGCCACGGCGCTCACGCAGGAGCGCAAGCGGCGCGGCCGCACCGTGCCCGAGGGCCTGCTGCCGCCCGACCAGCTGCGCGCCTTCCTCACGCTCGCCTCGCATCCGGTACATATGCTGTTTATTTGCTATGGCGTTACAAAGTTTTTGGATAAGCCTGCTTCATTATTGTACTTTCGACTTCAGCCTGGTAGGGTACAGCAAACAAGTCATTTTTTATGGTACAAATATTTTTTATGATAGCAGTTTTAGGAGCCTCTTTTAATTATTGTACTTTCGAGTTGTAGTTTCGAGTGTAGTTCGAGTCACCTGGTAGAGTGCAGTAAACTAGTATTTTTTTAAGGTACAGATTGATGCAATCAGAGACCTGTCACAGGTCTTTAGAGTGTTAATCATACAACAGATTCCTTTACTGTCAGCTTAAATTAGCTTCTGAACTTGAAATGTTGGAAGTGTTTGTTTATTTTTTAATTTAGTTGTCTGTAGTTCTTTTTCTTTACCTAAAACTCTAAAAAGAAATGTAACTCATCCTAGCAGTTTTTGAAGAAAATAAATTTTTATTTTACAAGAAGTGTGTATTGCATACTAGGACTGGTTACAAATTTAGCTCTCAACAACCGTTTTGCACCTCCACATAAGCACTGAATCTGATGAGCTCTATCTACACCTAGCAACATAAATGAATAATGGACAAATATCTGCCTGCGCAGGGTCTGCACTCGGCCAGCGTGCCGGGCATCCTGGCGCTGGACATCAACCCGTCGGACCACAGCCGGCTGCTGACGGGCGGCAACGACCGCAACGCGACCGTCTTCAACAAGGACACCGAGCAGGTGGTGGCCATCCTCAAGGGCCACACCAAGAAGGTCACGCGCGTCATCTACCACCCCGACGAGGACACAGTCATCACCGCCTCGCCCGACCACACCATACGCGTGTGGAATGTGCCTACGTAAGTGTTGTGGCGTTACAATCGTGACCTCGTTTGTTAATCTGACTGTTTTTTTGAGTAAATGTAACCTCAATTGTTTGTTACTGGGGGAACTAATTTTAATTATTTGTTTTTAATGTTCGAAAGTTGGTGCTTATCGCGTAGTTCGATTTTGATTTGAGCAACTATGAGCTGACGTGTGTTAATATATTTGTTTCTTATTTGGGTCCCACATGCACAATACCCCAATAATAGACTCAACTTTTTACAACAAAAATATAATTGCTTTGGAGATGTAAGCTTCGGCAGGGAATATTGAAAGCCAATGTTGACTACAAACTGTTTATTTTTTCTAAAGTATTCAACCAGTGATGTTGGCTCCCTCGTTGCTAACAAGCGGTGTGTGTCCAGGTGCCAGACGTCGGTGATCCTGCGGTCGCACGACGGGCCGGTGACGGGGCTGTCGCTGCACCCCACCGGGGACTACGTGCTGTCCACCTCCACCGACCAGCACTGGGCCTTCTCCGACATCCGCACTGGTGCTCTGCTCACTAAGGTTGGTCCGAGGATTGTTCGTAAAAATCTACCAATGAGGAGCCGCTTTTGAAGTCGGCGTGATTATATTGTGTTAGGGGACCACTGTAAATCATTTGGCTTAGTAAGGAAAGTGGATTGTATCTTGTAAGTCGTTCTATGATTTTAATTCATCCAAATTTGTTTTATTAAATGGGTGAACTTATTTTAATGTGGTTGCAGATATGATGTAATAAACGTATTGATACTTGATACTACACCATAGGATTTCTTAACTTAAGCTCCATTCTACTAGTAGGCTATAGAAAATTTCAGTCAGGTTTTAGATACTGTGATCACTACATAGTATAAAACAAAGTCGCTATTTTTGTCCGTCTGTTTGTTTGTCTGTTTGTCTGTTTGTCTGTATGCTTAAATCTTTAAAATTACGCAACGGATTTTGATGCGGTTTTTTGTAATAGGTAGAGTGATTCAAGAGGAAGGTTTTTATGTATAATACATGCATATATTCCCACGAGAACGGGATCCACGCGGGTGAAACCGCGGGCGGTCCGCTAGTAATGTATAAGGGAAAGGTAAAATTCAAAGAGGCAATTTGATGTGAACAGGCTAAATAAATATTGTATGGTAGGTGAGCGACTCGTCCGGCGTGAGCCTGACGACGGCGCAGTTCCACCCCGACGGGCTAATCTTCGGCACGGGCACCGAGAACTCGCAGGTGAAGATCTGGGACCTGAAGGAGCAGAGCAACGTGGCCAACTTCCCCGGCCACGTGGGGCCCGTCACGTCCATCTCGTTCTCCGAGAACGGCTACTACCTGGCCACGGCGGCGGAGGACGCGTGCGTCAAGCTGTGGGACCTGCGCAAGCTGAAGAACTTCAAGAGCATCCAGCTGGAGGAGGGCTACGCGATCCGCGAGCTGTGCTTCGACCAGAGCGGCACGTACCTGGCGCTGGCGGGTAGCGACGTGCGCGTGTACCTGTGCCGCCAGTGGCAGGAGCTGAAGGTTTTCAACGACCACACGGCGGCCGCCACCGGCGTGCGATTCGGCAAGAACGCGCAGTACCTCGCCTCCACCAGCATGGACCGCACGCTCAAGCTCTACGGCATAGAGTAGCCGCGCGACTTGTGTTGTTCCCGCTCCAAGTTTTGACCCCTCTTGTATGCGCATATCGCTGCCGCTAGAGTATCGTGTGGAGTCGCTCAGGGCGGTCGAAATATTGGCGTGCTTTATAGATTTTAAGAAGTGAATCGTTTTTATAATGTTAATGTAAGTAAATATCCTAGAATGCATGGGAGCGTGTCACTATGGGGGTGCGAGCCGGCCTCCATGTCCTATATTGTTATGGTTTGGTTTCCGAGGATAGCGGTCCTTACGGTGACAGCCGTCTCTACGGTGAGGACATGTGCTAAGTTCCGCGTATTATTACACCGTTGGTCATCTTTACCCTAAAAAGTTTAGATTTTTGGATTGCCGTTTTCGCTGCTCTAATTGGCAGACTCATTTGTTACGTCAATGCCAATAATATAATTTGAAAAGGACTTCAACACCATCAGTTTTACGTCCACGAATTATCTAATAGACGGTACCGGTTTTTAACGTTACTGTGTCAATTACCGCTCTCTAGGAAACCGTATTCATTTGTTTTCATAAGTAAAGTTCTTTTGACGACATACGCCGCGGATTTACGGCTGCTACCTACACGACGGGACCGCTGTCCTAGCAAACCAAAGCCTTAAGAGTGTTGCCATACCGTCTGGCACTGGTTAAGGACCACTGTATTTAAGTAGCTGGTATGTTTAGTTCTCTTACGATTTTTAGTCAGATGAATTTCATTTTCGCAATTTGGTAAGGCATGTTTGAGTTATATGATCATCTATTAATTTTATTGATTCACATGTTCACTGTCAGCATTGCAATTATGTCGTAGACCGGGACCGAAGGTATGTTATATAGTGACACTAAACTAATATCAATTCAATAACGTTAATTTTGGACTTAAGTTTATAATTTTCTTTGAGATTTGTATTTTCCCCACTTCTTAATTAATTATTATTAACTCAGGTGTTGAATCTGTAAGTGACATTCAACGAATTTAATGTTTTGTATCCATTAATGAAACTTAGTGTAAAGGGCCAATATGAGTCACTTTAATAAAAACATTTAATTACTTTTTTAACTTACATGAAATGTCACGTGAGTGAATGGCCTTTGTTATGTTAGGTCACAGACAAATACATATTAGCTATTGTTTAGTCATTATCAATTGTGAGAGGTTGTAAGTGTCAACCTGGTCACGGAACTTCATAATATAAAATTATCTTACCATGGGGCCTGTCTCCCATTGAGAAATAAGTAAAGATTCCTGTAATCCTACATGAACCTCTAAGTATATAAATATTGAGTTATGATCAATTGCTACTGCAATCACTCGTGTTCGCAAACATATTGTATTAATTTTTTCATGAATGTATGAGATCGTTTGCGAATGTGAGTGATAGGCAGAGCATAATGAGGATATTATCACTCTGCGTCTGAGGAAATCAATGTGACGGATTGTGTGCACTTGAGTTCTACATAATATTCTCATTTTGTGACATCTACTAACTAGCGATAGAGCAATGTGGTGGTGTCCTGTACCCCTCACATTGAGAGAAGTCCTGGGGCCAGAAATTAGATGCTATCTGCTTATGACAATTGGTAATTTGTATCCACATGTAACATTGACTAATGTGCGTAAACATTATTATAAAAAACTTGGTTTGTATGTTATCATTGTCTCATGAAAATTAAGTTGTGTAATTCAGTTATCGATTTGTCAACAGTTGACTTGACATCAGAATGCAATAAAATATTTAAGTCATAAGTAGTGAGTTTGTTTTAGCCCTCAGCAACTTGTATCTGCTTTTCACCAAACTCACCATTTAGTACATAATATCTCAATGAAACTCACTAACATTATTTTGATAACGGGAGCGTGATCAGTTATGTTTTGTATGTAAAATAATACAGAAAAAATATAAAAATAACTCATAGGATATTTTTACGAAATTCAGATTAATTAGTCATTCTACAATTTATTGTAGACACAGGTGACGTTTTATATTGACGTATTATATTTTGTGAATTAATACAATTCTGAAGGTTGTCTTACCTTTCAACAAGTATGTAAATTGACTTATACATACTTAGCGAACAGCATAATTAACTATAGTAAAATTTGTAATTACTTTGTATTTCTTACATCTGTCTAATAAAATAAAACATGGCCTGCCCTCCCCAGTCAATGCCATGTATTTGAACCCGGGAGTGCAACTGACTTACAGATCAATAAAACATCACTTTCGCAATAAGCATTTTTATTTTAATAATTTACGTAGAACATCGAGTTTTAATTATATACACATTTATTTATACAGGAATATTAACATAAATCTTACCGAAATAATGGTCTTTTCACAGAGCAACGACGTGTATACCTACAATATGATAAAATACACTGTAACGCCGATACATGCGCTTTAACAATTAAAATAAAAACGGAACTACAAACTCTAGGATTTAAATAGGCTTTTCCACGGAGGCGCAGCTCTAATGGTCGTTATGAAGGCAATACCTATGCTACCTATGTAACTCAGTATTCAGTCTACAAAATTTTAATAACATTTGAACGTATTGCATAATAACGACCATTAAAACGCACCGCATGGAGAGGCCTTTTATCAACAAAACATCCATAACCAGTGCAGTCGGACCACGTGGATCTCAACGTGAGTCCAAATATTCTTTTACAATGCATAATTATTGTTTCACCATTCAGTACGTAATATTTAGAATCGATACAATGTGGAATTACCAATAACTTTGCGACTCATTCTAATGATTAACCAAAAAACATTAACCTATGGTCTTGACGTCACTCATGGCATGAACAACAATGTAAAGTGAACACATATTAATAACAATTTACATAAACGCTCATAAATTTACATAAAAGGTCTGTACCTTTATTCAATTTGAAACATCTGTGTTTTTGGAACGAAGTTCCTTACGGCAGGCTTGGAGGAGATAGGTAGGGATTTTGCTGTGCGACCGAACTGAAAAATATGTGATAGTAAAACCGTAAGAAAATACGCGTTACCTAGTACCTACCTTACCTAGTTACCTAGTACTAGTAGTAGTGCGTACCTAGTATAAAAGCGTTATTTCCTTGAGACAGTTTTAAGGGGAATTTGTTACTGTGCCCTAACATTATTATTTTACGTAATTTATTATTTCCTAAAATACTGAATTTTCTAAATACTTTCCTGTACTTAAATAAAAACTAATCAGCAAACTTTAAGAGAAAAATCAAGAAAACCTACTTACATAAAATTGAGCACGATTTTTTTTGCAAATTGTGTCGATTCTACATTAGCCGAAGGAACTTCGTTCCTACCTGGTGTCCCACGACACCACAATTTAACTTTTTTTTTATTAATTAATGTTTAAAAGGGGCGTTTAATATTTTGTCGCCAAAACTAATCACTTGAGTTTTTTCTTTAGTTAATTATTTGAATAGGTACGAGTAAGGGTTAAATTCATGTAGTTTTCTGCAACTAAGTATAGGCAGAAATAAATAATATATAGCTGTATACACGACAATGTCATAATAATTATCTATAGATAGCTAAGAAGTCATTATTTAAAGAATTAGGTGAGATGTTGTGATGGTCCGGTCACCGGATGACGGGACAGTGACGTCATTGGAGCGATAAACTATGACACGACACGATAATATATTATGGACAGCTAAGAAGTCCAGTACGTTTTTGTAGCTCTCACGTATAAAAATCATTACAAAGAATAAAATAATTACAATAATAATAATTTTTCCCGACGAAATACATGACGCAACGTGGACACAACGCGTGTAAATAGCGTAGCCGTAGCTTGATGATGCCTTCCCGTGATTATTATATCGTAAGCTGAACTTTGATAGCTACAGCTATAATCTTTAATCATATAATTATATCCAATGAGTTATTGGGGCGATCCCGGCGGCAATTTGTTTGAACTATGGATTTAAATGTTGGAAGTTAATTTGAGTATGCTCGACGATCCAGCGCAGAGGCAAGTACTAGAACTACTAGAAAGACGAATGCGTGAAAATAATTTTCTTCCTCCACAAGAAAAGGCGCCTCTTTTTAAAATGTTAACTTAATTTCATTTCCATGTATTGTGATCGGTGATGAAATACTGCTTACTAAAACATTGTTATTCGACGTCAGACACCGATTTTAAAATTAAAATGCGTATTTTCTTGTAATTATTTATCTTTGCCATTTTTATAATATTTTCGTTAAAGTATTTTATAAAGTTGTGGATCACAGGCAGTAGGTATATATCATTTTTAACCCAATTTGCTAACTTTATTATAAAATCTACACATATAAAGTTTGCATATTAATTTATACAACGATAACGATAATTTATAGCATACAACTAGCATTTATAAGTAGAAGTATCATGCGAGAACACAAGTTTTAGCAGTTAATTTAAATTTTTCCATCTCTAGACTAGATGTTGCCGAAACAGAACTAACGGGTACTAGAGCATTCCTACTTGTACTTAATTTTTTTTATGATTAGTGAAGTAAGTTCAGGCGCAAACGCTATGCTGGCTTATACACAAGTACGACAAAATTATTCGTACGATAAAATAACTATTTTATTACACAATATATAAAATTTGAAATCCTTTAGTAATATTAGACACTCCAAAATGAAAATACAGGACCTAGGCATTGTGCAGACATCTGACCCAAATTTTAACACGTTGACTGCCATGACGGACAATGTTGTCCGACAGCAGACTTTCCCCCGGGGCCATACCAATATTTCGAGAAATGGCCCAAAAACGTCGAGGTGTTTTTTTGTTTATTTTGTCAGGAAATAACTTAAAAATAACGGGCGACTTATGGAAACAGCTATGTTCCCATTATTTTCCGAGATATCAAATGGCAGACACCATTGTCCGTCGCGGCCTCCGAGAATGAAAAACCGTGTTTCCTTCCGCAGACGCCGCGCGGGTCCCACTGTCGGTCATCCTTACGATTTTGCGCTCGCGTAGACGAATGCCGAGATTTGTAAAAATTAGGATTCCGTATAAGTTTCACTCGCAGGACAAAATTTACGATTTTGTAAATTTTGTATTGACTCAAGAGCTTTGGATTGGCCCACCTTAATTCAAATGTTTATTGTAAACATTTTTAAATTTGACACCTATCGGAGACCCTGAAAGTAATTTTTGTTGAAGCTTATTTTTCATTATTATATAGGATTACTGGTTAAATCGATCTAGACCCGGGAGGAGGTGACAGTATACATCATTTGTGACATATTTTGTCCTGAAACACCCTGTCTGTCTGTCTGTTTTTAAGTAATAGGTTTTGCTTGATGGTCTAGCTAGATGCGTTAAGATTTCTTGTCTCAAAATTATGCAATTTATTAAAATTTTTTAGGGTATTTAAAAGTAGATAAATGGGTTATATAATAATCATATTCAGAATCCCAAGTCACTGTGCAATATATAGGTAGGTACTTCACAATAAAGGCTTCATTGTTAGCAAAATAAGTTTACTGAAATAAAGTATGTAATTTATCGAATATCCGAAAAATATGCATGGTAGTTAGTAGGTAGAAGTGTTAAAAATTATCTACTTTTCTCAAATATCCAATTCTATAGAACGCCATCAAAGTATATAGAGAAATACTTAAAAATAAAAATCCATCGTGGAGATCAGCAATAATTTCTTGGTCTAGGAATGAATTGGAATCATAATTTAAAAGTTATTTTTATTATTTATATCATTTATGGTTGTTATCCATAAGAAATATCTTTAAAATACTTGATTATCTAGTTCTGTTTTTGTATTTTAACATAAACTTTCGTATAAAGGCAGCTTACTTATATTATTAACCTACTGAACCCATAATTTTGTACTTAATACGTACTTGGTTGAAATTAATTATAATTCTAACGACTTTCTAGTATCTTATAAAGAGTAAAAATTAATGTATATTTACCTAAAACATCACGTAATTGATCACTTAATGTATGTACCTACAACGCTTTTATGAACCGCTTGTTTCAAAGCCCATAAGTTCTAAGTCTTTGCAGTTTTTTTCGGGCCAAGTTGCTAGGATGTTCCTTGGGGCCGCGCGGGTCTATTGCCTTAGTAAAAAGACAAGAAAAGCCGTCCGTCGGCCGATTAGAGGCTTCCAAAGTGAGCGAGTGCACGCGGACAACGTTGTCCGACGCGGCCCCCTGGACCAGACATGTTGGCGGACAACATTGTCCGCCGCGGCCCATTGGGCAAGACATCGATTTTTAGTCTGGCGTTCAACGTGTTAAGCACAATGCAAAGGCCATTTAAATACTTATCCTCTAATTAAATGTTATCGTACATGATATAATATTATTATCTATTAGGCCCGGCGCCCATTATCGGCATCGGTACGACTGAGGATTTTAGGTGGCAAATAGCAATATACTATAACATAATGGCAATAAAGTAGAAATTTCCGTGATATGTGGTCGTAATAACAAAAATACCGCTTCGGCATGCTTGAGGCTGGTGTATCGGCAGCCTTGAGAATGCTTCGGGATGCTTAGGCATCCTTAGGCAACCTTCGGTACGCCGCCGGCGCCGAGGGAACACTCGGGGGATAGTTTGTCCTGCGGGGCGAGGGGAGGCATCCGCCATTTGCATCATTTGACTCACACAACACAATCGAGGTAATCGCTGTGTGTACCGGTTGTTTGCTGTCACATCGAATGTCATGGCGGAAGAAAAGCTTATTAATTTAGTTCGTCTACATGAGTGTTTATACAATATAAAATCGCGTCACTACAGTGACCAACACATGAAACATAATGCGTGGGAGCAAATCGCCAAAGAACTCAATAAAACACGTAAGTAAGCATCTTAAACATTTTATTTTTATTGAGTTATAATAAGTACAATCAATATGATAATGATTAATTACATTGACTTATAGATCGTTAGTATTTTATGATCTATTGACAATATTATTCTGCCAACTAACTGACCCATGTTCAGAGTTAAAATATTGTTTGAATTGATCTCTAACGACCATACCCTCGCACATGATAATATCGTTATCGCCTACTACATTGTTATCCACGGAATCTTCTAAAATATCGCTTTCCTGTAGTGGGTTTGGAAGTTCCGTCGTTGCATTGTTAATGATATAATTATGTAAAGAACAGCAGGCTAAAATGACGTTATCTATATATTTTGCTTGTACTTGCATTCTCCTCTGAAATATTTCAAACCTTGATTGAAGAATGCCAAAAGCACTTTCCACGATACGCCTTGCTCGACTTAGTCTGTAATTAAAAACTCTTTTCTCTACTATATTTGCCAATTGATTCGCAGGGTACGGTCTCATTATATTTTTCGTTAGTGGAAATGCTTCATCAGCAACAAAAACATAGGGTAATTCTTCAGTTATTCCTCGTAAGCTCACATTTTGAGGAATATTTAATGTGTCGTTTTGCAATTTTAGACCCAATTTTGAATGATCTAATATACCACCGTCGCTATTTCTACCATAAGCACCTACATCGACAATGACAAATCTGTATTTAGCATCTGCTACAGCCAGCAGAACGATACTAAAAAATTTTTTATAATTAAAATACATACTTCCACTATTATTTGGAGCTCGTATCTTGAAGTGCTTGCCATCCATGGCACCAATACAATTTGGAAAATTCCATATTTCATCAAAGTCTTTAGCAATTATCTTCCATTGTGCTGTTGTTGGTTTTGGCAGAACGACACGGCCAAGAATATTCCAGATTACACGGCAGGTTTCATGGACTATACAACGAACTGTACTAAATCCCATTCGGTAATTGAATGCTATAGTTTTGAAACTGACTCCTGTTATTAAAAACCTGAAAAGGAACATTATATTTTTAAATATAGCTTAGGTACCTATATTAAAAATTATTATATTATTAAAAATATTTAAATAATACCAATTTTAAAAAAATATTATAATATTGAAAATTTAGAATAAATATACCTAGGCACTTTTGATAATCATATTTTAAATCATACAACACGGATTACGAAACATTATACATAATTCTCATTATAAAAATATTTATATGTTTATTATATTATTTTCAGCTCAAGAATGTCTCAAGATGTGGACGAATATCAGAAACAACTATCGAAAAGCGATGAAAAATAGAATAAGCAAAAGTGGTGATTCTGCAAAGCCACAAAGGCCTATAAAACACGAAAGAGAACTCCAATTCTTGAATACATTTTTACAAAATAGAGCGCAGGTATCTAATTTAGATTCATCTTCCGAGGAGACACAAGATTCTTTCTTGGATTCTCCTCAATCACGGCCACAATCACAAATGTCACATTCAGATTCTCAAAAGTCGCGTCCTCGATCACAAAACATAACCACAGCTGAGATATTAAAAGAATATATAGATTCTAAAAATAACGACAATGAACATCCTATAGATATATTTTTTAAATCAATGTCTGCTACGGTAAAATCTTTACCGAAAAAGTTGCAACTTCAAGTAAAAAGAGATGTATTGCTTCTTGTTAATAAGGCAGAAATCGAATATTCAGAACTATCAGAAGCACCACAGAATATTGAAACTACAAGATCTATTTATGAACCATCTACATCGAAACAAAAACCTCCTGTGAATTAACCAAACTACACCATGGACGATTTTTCTTATTACACACCCCAAGCAACATCCGTAAATAACGAGGACAACATACAATCAACATTGACATATACTCCGACACCCATACTTAGATGCCAAGACGAAAACATTGAAACCAGTGATTACCAGAATATTGAAACCAATTATTACCAGAAATCGTAATTTTTTTTTTAACATTTTATTTTTTACCTGCAGCAAAGCTAATGTGATTAAAAATAAAGATATGATTCGAATGTCAACAACAATCGCTCCACGACGACAGTCCTATGACTGGCGCAGCAAGAAATATAGATTCAGACGAAATAGTAATGCAGCCTGCGATCTGAAGTCACCATTCGAATCATACCTGTACGAGTATAATATGTGAATTAAAAAATAATAAATATGATTAAACTTATTAGAGTATTGTTTATTACTCACCTCAAGCACACAGACAATCTTTCTTCAACAGGTATAGGTGAGCGAAATCTTGATTGTTTTTTCTCCATGTAAGGTCGAAGCAAACGAACCAAACTTTCAAAATTTTCATAACTCATTCTATAATAATCATAAAATTTTCGAACGTCATAACGCAATTCATTGAATAAATTGTTGAATTCACCGGACATATATCGTTGCTTCCAAAGGTTGTTCACCCAAAATCTTCTTGATTGATTAGATTTCTCTTCTTCTTCAGCAAGAGTTGCTATGAACACTAGATCCCAGTCCACCATATTAAATACAATTCAGACAACTAGCTTGTAACAACTCTGAGACTGTTATGATGAGAAATACGATATTGAGACGCTTCGGCAAGCTACAAGACGGTGCGGCATCCTTAAGGACGCCTCGTCATCCCTAAGAACGTTGCAGCATGCCAAAGCATAATTGCCGATAGTGTGCGCTTGCATGAAGAATGCCGAAGGATCCTTTTCCTTGCCGATGCCGATAATGGGCGCCGGGCCTTAGGGTGCGGTTCCACTGAGGCGGAGCGGAGAGGAGTTCACCAATCGCATGGCTTGAAATTCACGTCTCATTGTGCCTCGCGTGATTTTCAAGCCATGTGATTGGTCAATCGCGCACAGCTCCGCTCCGCTCCGCCTCAGTGGAACCGCACCCTTACTCTCCCAAACTGTGATCCTGAACTAAGTATTTGATGTTATTAAATAAAATGCAGATAATTTCTCTATAAATAAGATCCTTAAAAGTCTAAACCCTTCCTCAATAGTAAAATACTTGTTAACTTTTAAACAACACGTGTTTAAGGTGCCCACCTTGACGGCCGACAACACGAAAAATAATTTGGAATTTCAGTCAATCGAACGTTAGGATATTTTTACCAAAAAATAGTTGTCTTATCCAAACATAATATACAAACTGACAGTAAAATATGGTCTTATGTAATGGTCGATAACCTCAGGATGGATGTACCTGGCGCGTCCCGTTCCTTGACCCACTTTACATACAGTAGAACCGCTTAATACGATCAACGCTTATACGATATCATTCACTTTACTTTCCTTAACCCGCTTCACGTTTATTTGCCGAGGAGCACTGCACTTCAATTCAGATATTTACAATAAAACTATATCATCGTTAGCGTCACATTATACGTGTAGTTTTGAAAACATTTAGCATAAATTGATCGTTGGCGCCATACGCTGCAAGATCGGTCTTTGACCTTACTGACGGCCGTAAGGCTTGCTTGGCGGTGAACGGAGCTCGAACGGCGGGTTTGAGGGTCAGCGCATACGAATGGAGCAGCCGCGGCAACGAAGCTGCTATATCAGTGAAATGAATACAGAAAAATGAATGTACAGCGCGGTTGAGTTGATTCAAACACCGATCGCTGACCGTCGGTACTCCTACAGCAGCATCACAGTATAAAAGCATCGTCGCCGTCGATGACAGCGGCGCAGTTACCTCGTCTAACGGCACCAACATCGATATCCTACGCTACATAAATGGGCCATACACGTACACAGAAGCCGGCATCGGTCGACCGAGGCTGATACGTATCGCAGTGTGATAATCCTCACTGTGGTGGGGCGGGGGAGCTAGACGGCCAGGCGGGCGAGCAGCCGGTGCGGCAGCCGGCGGTAGCGCTCGTCCGACTCCAGGGCGATCTCCGTGGGTCATGCGAAGATCAGCCACAGCACGAACAGGATGGCCACCCACAGGAATATCTTCGACAGAAATTGCTCTTCGTCGTACTGCGCGGTGCCGCGAGGAGCTGAAATTATACAGATATATTTTTATACTGACATAAAAAAATGTTATGCAGCTCGCGATGCCACACAACGTAGCCATTCTCGGTTCAACTTGTCGTTATTAATTTTCATATTGCTAAAGAAATAATTTAAGCACCAAAATTTATACGCATCGTTAATGCCGACTGGGTCGTGTTACAAGGAAAAAAACAAAGCTATTGAATTAATTTCAAATATGTCCTCCACAATCTCTTTAGGGCCCCATTATTATAAGAGGACAATAATAGGACTATTTAAGTATTAATAGCACCTACCAGCGCTGGGTCTAGGGTCGCCGAAGTTGAAGGTGGAGGTGAAAACGCCGAAGGGGAAGGCGCCGATGCCGAAGGACATGTGGAAGCCCTCGCCGAAGCCGAAGCCCGGGAAGCCGCCCGTGCTCTCGGGCTCCGTTCGCTGCCCCGCCGGCCGCGGCGGGACCTGTATACTCGTAATTGTCACACAAAAATCTGTAGGTACCTACTAGTTGCCACCGCCCCGTTCAGTACGGTTTCAATATATTAAAGGCTTAGCGTTCAGATCAGGCTCAGCTCAAAATGTGGTCCTAGGACTAGCCAACTTCCACTGCTCTCGATACTTATAGGATCAAGTTAGTCCAGGTCTTTCCAGTTCAAAGACGAAAGACTTTGTGCCACCGAACGGAATAGCGTTTGTTTACCATTAGGAAAAGATTACTAGCATTTGCATCCCTCTGGCTAGTCAATATCATACCCTAAGCCTTAGGGCCTAAGGAAAGGTTAAACAATCGACAGCGAATATTTTGTTTCGTTTGACGTTTCTGAGCCAGAAATAATCCTGGATACCCCCTTTTATTTTTAGCCGCCAACGTGTCAGTGTTGCTTGTGACATGAACATGATTGATGATCATAAATGTGGTGACACTGGTGACCACACACCATAAATGGAACGTCTGCTTGTTTATTCGTTATTTACGCATGAAAATTCATGCAACGAAAGACATTGAAGCGACATTCTATAGGTTTATGTACTTACAGAATGTGGCTATATTTATCGATTTGTCTCTACTCGTCTTTCTTGTACTACATCCGAAATGCGTATTTATCTTCGAATAATAACGCGTATTTATCATTTATAATAATCAGCACCATTTTCTTAATATGTATCACCTTTCTCGATCCTTCATGGTTTTTGGTATTTTAAATCCGGTTGCGAAACACGACCCAACAAAATCGATCACCTTCAAACAAGACCTTGCTTTTGTAGGTATCCTCGTACGTCGCGTATACGATTACGATAACAAAACAATGCTATGTAATGTAATAATGGGTAGGTTATAAGAAACTACTTGTTTTCTCTGCTTTGGTCCTTGAGATCGATTCTTAGAACCCGCTTAGAGCCTATTGCATCCAGATATATTCTTCACTAACATAATTATGTTGCATTCACATTGCTTTGCTTGAATTAAATATGTTTTGCTCTACACCTTGTTCTACTCAAAACATACCAACATAGGTACGAGACGTGACGTAGAGGACGCGCGATTCTACAAACGTTCTTATCTATCAAATTGTTCTCTCCTATCAGTGTAAACTTGTAACATGAGTGGAGGACGGTACACAAGGGACTCTCGGGATCACGAGAATGTCGAGATTATGCGGATTAGGTTTAAGCATTTAATTATTTGAATAAATGTCATGGGCGTCGCTGATGAGAGCAATGACCGACTGACATTTATACATAATTTGGTTTATTAGAGAGCGCGAATATATCTAATACCGAATTGTGACATGTTAACTAATGACTAAATAAAGACATCATCTATGCTTTGGCAGCCAAAATAGAATGAAGGGATAAAAATGAAAATACTGGCTCTCAGCTGTGAACTATGTACATATTGTACCTACATATTTAAAATAATGGTAGGTACTTACGTTAAATTCAATACATATGTTTATACCGGTGATATATCGTGATCTGAATGTGTCCGAGGTTATTATTGTAAGGACTTAAAAGTTATTGACCATTTGGTAACATTTGTAAATAATTAAACACTAAAATTTTGCCTGCATCAATCGAAATTGTTTAATACACTAACTGCCGCACTCAGAAAGGTTCATTAAATTAGACCTAATGATTACTTAACTAATTGCCATTAAATCTGTTAATTAACAGTTCATCCCAGGAACAATATTTAAGGGTTCATTTGCTAATGATAGATTTAAGTAACCGTAGGGCGGTGCATCCGTATCGATTGCAATTCGATAAGGCATTGGTGTAGCCACGCTTAAAAATAATTGGTATTTCACAACGAAAAAAGATGTATAAAACTATTAAAATCAATATTATTTGGAATATGATTGAAAGTCAGTTCTTTTACTGTTAGTTTTTACTAAAATACAATGAGAAATAGCTATTTAATTGAACAAAAAATAGAATGATTTGCACTTTTTTTCTATGGGAACACTTACTGTTGTCAATTAGACTTGTTGTCAATGTTGTCATTGTCAAATGTCAATGTCATAATAGTAAATAATAATTCCAAGGTTTGTTTGTATTTCATTTCTTGTTTAACCGGGCAAAGGCAATATAAATTATATTACATTATAAATTGGCCAGCTGGACAAAGACGGCTTCACTAAAGTGGAGAAGAAGAAGAGGAAAAAGCCTCTTTGTCGCAACCAATGTGGCACAGCACCGACAAGACAGAACCATCTCCTACGTCCCGCCGTTCCAGCGTCTTACGTGTACGTCTCTCGACTCCATCACACCACGAAAGTGTCCGATGTCGTGGAGTATTTGGAGAAGATGACCAAGTACCGGTTGCTGGAAGTTGGACTCGCGCAACGCAGTGAACTTCAACTCCTTTGTTGTGCGTGTTCCAACCGAACACCTGCCGACGTTTTTGAAGGAGGAGCTGTGGCCAAAGGGGGTCGTCTTCAGGAAGTTCCGTGGACGTCGACGACCACCGGGAGCCACCGAAAGCGCATCTCACTTCGCGACAAAGTGAATTAGTTTTTAAGTTAATATTGTTATATGTATGTTAGTCTGTAAGGTATATATGTTATGGGTCTTTGTTACCTGAATTAAAATAATCTATCTGTTATCTGAATAATCGCGTAAATAAAATAATCCTCTGTCCCACTTCTCTAAACCTTCTAGCATATTCCACAAACTCAATAAAGTCACTCATATCAGACTTTTTTGAATATTTAAACACAATGCAACTAAAAAAAGCTAAGCTACAACCCACTAATGGCCCACTATTGAGCACGGGTCTCTCCTCATTACTGAGGAGGCCTAGAGCATACTCCACCACGCTGCTACAATGCGGGTTGGTGGAGGGGTTAGTGGCCAACCCAGTGTCGAAAGTTTTCAAGCCGCCCGAAGGCCTCCGACATAGCTTAACGACTGCTATCAATCGATAACAACCGGGACCGACGGCTTTACGTGCCCTCCGAAGCATGGAAGCGCTCAAGAAATTATTGCCACTAACGGTCACCCATCCGACTACCGACCGCGCCCGCTGTTGCTTAACTTTGCCGATCGCTTAGGATTGACGCAAGCCGCCGGGCTATGAGTGCTACAATGCAACTGATTTTCATTAATTCACTGATAAAATTATGGTTTATTTATCACAGTAACCTCAAAACGCAAATGTCAAAATCATCCATTACATAGTTAAGTAAGAGTTCGACTCTACTTAAATTTAATGATCATTAAGGGACACTAACGATCCGTTAACTGACTGTGAGAGTGAACTTTTTTAAATCTATACTAAGGAACGAGTTAAGTAACCATTAACGACTCTGAGTGCGGCGGTAAGGTAGTTTTAGTTAAGTAAAAAGGTCACAAGCCACGATGGAACGTCTTAGTGAAGCCTAAAAATCATGAGTCAATTATATTCAACAAAAAGTGGCATAATGAGATTATTTACTTATACATTTCTGAGTAAGGTTAACTCGAATCTATACTTGATCTGAAGCAAGTTATATATTTCAGGAGCAGCCCTTGGCCAATAAAGTATGATGATCACTAGCTTGAGTGACATCTCACATGTCCCCCCCATTGGCAGATGCATTCAGTGGCAGTCACTTACATACATTTAAATTTGGTGTTTTAATAAAAAACTCATAATATATGTAAGTGATACAAAAATATAAAGCCTACCTTGTTTCTGGGGTCCTCTTGCTTGGTGTTTCCCCTTCCATACAGGGGGATCACTTTATCCCGGCTGATGGCGGCCTTACACACCGGACACACCTGGCGGCTGGGACGTGTCTCCAACCACTGGTGCAGGCAGGGCCAGCTGAGCATAGTTCAACATTATCAAATAACTAACCATGGTGTTGTTTAACAAAATATTAACTTCTTTGAAAGTAAATATTACAAAGATTCAATTCAATGGTTTTTTGTAACTTCCAAGGAAATTATAAAAATGACCCAGATAACAAGGGACCATTTGTTATTATGGGTAAAATCAATTATTTACAAGTTTTAAAAAACCTTTTATGAAGTTTATGAGTATTTTATTAATATGCTATAGCTACAAATTTCTAATTGGCACTGCCTGCAAGCAAAATGTTCCAAGTTTGGTGAATTTATGTAGCCTTATGCTTGTTATTCATCAATTTCTTTTTTATTTACAGCCCTGACCCTGAATGCAGAGGTATATGTGTGTGTAAATGTTTATTTTTTTCATTTATAAATTGCATTACAAGATCACTATCTATTTAACATTGTCTTGCTATGATATGATAAGAGTTACAGGGAGATATAAAAGTTTATGTTTTGAGTGATAGGAATTATATTATCACTTTAATATTCCATAATCTGGAATCTTGATCATGATACTTGAACATCTAAAAACATTTTGTTGTTTCTTTTTCCTTATATTATGGTGACCCACAGGGCAATAGTCTATTTTATTACTTCAGTAACAAGTTACGCTTATAGTTGACAGAGACCGAATCCAGTGGACGTTTAGGACTGTCAACAAATACTCGACATACGGGAGAAGACTGTTGATGCATACCAGAAAAGATGGCCGCACATACTGACGACGGCATCCCGAGCGGTGTCCAGGCATATGTTGCACTCCAGCATGCGCTCGTCGCGCTTGTCGTCCTCGCCGCCCGCGTCGCCGCCCGGCGGGCCCGGGGGCGGCGCGCTGGCCTGCGCCTCGCTCGTCTCAGCCATCGCACTCACTAACACCCTTCACCTGTTATTACGTCACGGAAACCTATTTCACGCACAGTTATCGCAATCACAAACACAGACTGTATCAATTCCTGCAAGCTTGCACCGATTGCTTTGCATTAACAAAATACTAAAAACATCTGTCTACTAATCTAGCTTCCGAATGTACATTGAGAATCAGATGCAACTATTCTAGAACATCAGAAACAATTTTATTTTGCTTCGCGTTTGCGCCCTAGAAACCAAAAGCTGAGACGTAAAGAAAAAGATGAAAGAATATTTTCATTGCCGACTTCACCCACACATCACCTGACGTGACTGTTTTTGAATGGTTTTTGACTTATCAAATCAAACTGTCAAAATTTGGTACAGACAGAGTAGAATAATTTTATTTTGTTGAGTCATAAAATTCATTCCTATCTCTATGTAAAATTCACAGACTTATAAACATCACAAATATACTATCCTTATTTTGTGTACAAACATATTGTATTTTATAAGTCTGTGAAAACATTAACGGGGGATTTACATTATACAATTTGCAGAGCGCTAACTGAGCTAGCGTGCTAAAATCGCATAGTGTATAGGCAGTTAGACAGTTAACTACCTAGTGCAGCGTAATGTATTAGTGCACTTACGTGACTTAGTTAGCGCTCTGCAAATTGTAGCCACACACTTACCAAACCTCAACAAGCCGTCGCAAATTCAAGCGTGGTTATCAAGCGTTTGCCTAGGCTTGCAAACGCATGCAAGTGTTTGCAAGAGCTTCAGGCAGTTTCGATCGCGTGTCGGTTTTTTTGGCACAAATCAAAGGGAATTTGCCGCTTTACCATTGCAGCCAATGAGGGTCGCCATTTTTGTGCTCACCAGTTGGCGCCACCGGCGAGTGAGGTCCTGCTGTCAAAACTCGCCCATGCATAAACAGTGACAAGTGACATTCAGACAAGTTAGAAGTGACAGTGCCACAAACTTATCTGACCTGGTGGCCAAAAATGGATCTAATGCAAATGTTAAACTGTGGTCAGATAAAGACAAAGACACTGTAGCGCCCTTCTTACCGGGTCAGATAAATTTGTGGCACTGACAGACAAACCTCACTCTACACTAGCGACATTAGCGGCGAATTCACACGCGTTTACCCTCATTGCAGCTATCCATAGAGCCATAGAGGTAATACGAAACCTCAAATCGAAACCTCAGAAATCTCTCTGCCTGCTCTGCGTTGTTTGTTGCATTTTGCATTGAATAGGTAGGTAGGTAGGTACCTATTGATTTTTGGTCATTTCATTTCTCTCTGTAGTTTTGATTTTGAAACAATTATAACATTTTACTTGAAATAAATGTCGAGGAACAAATATTTTGAAGTAATTGATTGTTTATTTGAATAATTTTGTCACTTCTGTCTTATTTGCGATATCACAACATTATCACAAATAATTGGTGAATGTGTTCCTTCGGAAAAATATGTTAGAAAACAACTGTGACGTCACAAACGAGATCAGCTGAGGAGTTTGAGTAAAATAGAAACTAAATAAATAGCACTAAAATGGGTGGTGCGGTGAGTTCCGGACGGGATAACAATGAATTGATTGACAATTTGATGGGTGGAAATTATATCCGGTCAACAAGCGTTGAGAGAGTGTTCAGAGCTTTGGACCGAGCGGACTACATGACCCCGGAGTCGCGGGATCAGGCCTACAAGGATCTCGCCTGGCGAAATGGCGCTTTACATTTGTCGTCTCCGTGTATTTACAGGTAATCGATTTTTTATGTTCCATAATCAAAACATACTAAGGAGCATGACTGTTAAAGACCAAAAGATTTGTCCTTTGCATCACAATGTGAATAAATTAGATCAGTCATCAGTGGGAAAAATGTGCACAATGCATGGATATGGTAACTTGATAATAATAAAAAGGATGATATAATAAAACCTATGTATTTGGATGTAAATAATCATGTAAATGAGATTAAAAACTCAATTCAAAACATGAAGTACTGTGTGAACAATGTGAATGTGTCTCTTCCGTAGTTTATTATGGGATGTTATGTATTATTTGTTATTTATAAATTAGTTATTGCACAACGAGGTAAAAGGTTGTTAATATGTTTATCTTGTTTGTACATAAATAGTTTGAAGATGGTTGGAGCATTACATCATGCTTTATCAAGATCTACCTTTTTGTTTTTAGTTCATTGATTGGTTTGTCCTGCTTTGTGACTAAATAATACACAGCATAAATAATACCTTACGGCGCCCCTGATAATATATATAACATTTTAATATTCACCATGTTTGTTCTAAGATGTTAAATCCTGTACATATTTTGTAATAACTTCTCCTTGTTGTTGAATTTTAGCAGTTTTGACATTAAATGCCTCAGGGTGGCCCAGTACTGATTACAAATTAGACTGACCAGTGTTTGTAAAATTGTTACATCAAATAGCTCAGTTTGTGTGTCAACACTGCTTAGTTTTATGACTCTTCTGAAAATATGATCAAAATTATTCAAGCAGTGTTTTTTGTTAGCAACATTCTGTATTCAAAATTCTGTATGGGCATGTTAAATTAAATAATAATCAAATAATACAAATGTATGAATATTATTTATAATCAAATCTATTAACAGTTATTGTTTGCAAGTCAACAGAACTGGGTTTGTTATAAGCCAATTATTTGGTTGGTGCAGGTACCTCTGATTTATGTGTAAACTTGAAATTAAATGTTAATGATTCTGCCAGTGGAAGATATTTTTGTAGTTTTGTCACAATTATTGTGCACATGTTTGCTCACAAAAATCGCCATAAACTCGTGAACTAGTTGTATCAATTTTGTACGGCATTTTTGTAAATAAATGACTGACAAGTGATCAGACATCCTCAGTAATGCAGGTTATCACTGCTGCCAATCAACATTAGTTCATTTCCAGTCCAAAAATATCCACCATAATCATTTCTCAGTAGGGAGCACAAAGAGCAGGAACCTTGGCTTCAAAATGAATGGATAACCCAATAAATATTGTATTTTTATGAATTTTGTTCCAAAATCGGTAAAAAACAGGGTGACCATCAATTAGGATACAGAGTTTTCATTTTCAACCTGTTGTTATAAAAACGACATAGTAGGTAAGAAATACAGAACAATATTTATAAAGTTAAGAAAAAGAAACACAAACTTTGATCGGCGTTGTTAACCACTTATAATTTTATCCTATTTACAATTACATTCCGTTGATAACAAAATTTATTCATAAATATATTCTGTTGTGTCTAGTAGTGTAGTGTAGGTTGTAGTAAAGAAAAGCCTTTTCAGGGGTAAACTGACATTGTATTTTTTATTAAGCTATGGTGTGCATAATTCGCATCTTTCATTCTTTCTTTCGCATTCCGGAGGCTTTCATTATTTTGTAGTTTTAAACGCATATTTATTGTTGGTACAGCGAGGTGATGGAAGGGCTGGAGCTGAAGCCGGGGCTGTCGTTCCTGAACGTGGGCTCGGGCACGGGCTACCTGAGCACGCTGGCCGGCCTCATCCTGGGCAGCGGCGGCATCTCGCACGGCGTCGAGGTGCACTCCTCCGTCGTGGACTACGCCAACAAGAAGCTCGGCCTCTTCATCGCCAACTCGCCCTCTCTCGACGAGTTCGACTTTTGCGAGCCCAGGTTCTACGTTGGTGAGATGCTCTTATATTCATCTATTTCTTTGCAGTTTCTTTTATATGTAAATAGCCAGTAAATGAAAAAGCAAACCATCTAATAGTATGCCCATGCAATATGGGATCGGACAGTAATCACAAAAAAATTAATTTGAAATAACGTTTATAAAATAAAATGTTAACTGGAAGGAATTTTTTGTTCTTTGTAATAATTAGTGTATTTTATAGAGGTAATCATCAGATAACACCAATCACTGTGTGACGTCCTTTGAAAGTAATGTCAACACATTTTTGTTCCATTACTCCTTCCAAAAAAAAAATCTTTATCATAAACAAAGAGAATAATCGATGTATTGTTTAGTTCTCATTGTTATCTCGACAAATGATGTCACTCATCCACTTCTTATGGTTAATTATTGCCATTATGGTTCATACTAATTATCACTAACAGTCCCTGTTCTCACACTTACTAACAAACTAACCAACTAATATTCTAACACCATCTACTAACTGGACTAACCATCCTAGTCCCTTTGAGTCTAGTTCTGGGTCGGTCACAGTTGTTATGGGCGGCAGCGGAAGGGTGGTGCTGCATGCTCGTTTGCTATCTTAATTCCATAAAAAAAATATAAAAAATATTCAATAACATCAAAGGGAAATCCGATGTGTTATCGACAAATAAATAATAGATTGGAAGAAAGGAAAATTCTGAGAGCCTTCGGCCTGGCCTAAACAGGACCTTTTTATTGTGTTTTTATCATGTTACTGGTGAACATCCTCAATTTACTTCGGGAACCTTAAATATTTTCAAAGCTTTGCAACATATTTCATAGCAGCTCTGCTCCTATTGGTCGAAGTGTGATGTTATATAATAACCTAAAGCCTTTCTCGATAAATGGACAACACAAAAATATTTTTTCAATTTGCACGGGAGTTAACCCGTTCAAATAAAGCTATGTAAACATTACTATAGATTTTACGTAAGCATTTGGCAGGACTGGGTACAATAGAAAATATTATGACATCTTAAAACGGAATACAATACTGATGTGAAACGAGTACCTCAAGTATAGTAAAGAGAATTATATTATATAATAATATAATGTAACCGTTATGTTGTAACGAATTAACCGTGGAGGTGTCGCGCAGGTAACGGGCTGTCGCTGACGCCACAGCAGCAGCCCTACGACCGCGTGTACTGCGGCGCCGCCTGCCCCGACGAGTACGAGAACTACTTCAAGCAGCTTATCAAGGTAAGTGGTAGTGGTACATTCCGAACACCGTAACATGGGAAAATAATTCATTTGCTGTAATATTATAATACACAAAATTTGGAACACACAACGGCATCTCCTAACTCCTCCTTAGCAATGAGGGTGAAGATAACCTACTGTTTTTTAATGCCACAAAACAAAAACAACACATTGATAAATAATGTAGTACATAGGGTGATTGCATAGTCAAGCTTACCGCCACCATGTTTGACCGCGCGGATCACTAGCTACAAGGCTCTTGTACCGTTTTATAGTGAAAAGAGACCCGCGCCGACGAACCGCGGGCGCCGTACGTCACATGACGTAAGTTTATAGCGCGATTCATCGGCGCGGGTCAACCGCGCTGGCGGTAAGCTTGACTATGCAACCACCCATAGGGCGCATTCAAGTAGAACGCTGGTTACCGGCGCCGATCTGCCAGCGCTTATCCGCGCAGGTAGTCTTTATACTTTGTGCCGAATCAGCGCCGATAAGCGCCGACAAGTTCCGACCTGTCACACGACCGAGGTTATGTCAACGGACGAGTACCGTACCGATAAGCGCTGGCAGATCGGCGGCGTTAACCAGCTTTCTACTTGAATGCGCCCATAGATAGGGCGGAGTGTAGGAGTATAGTGTGTTTGTGTGGCGGCGTGTGCAGGTGGGCGGCGTGCTGGTGATGCCGCTGAACGACACGCTGCTGCAGGTGCGGCGCGTGGCGCCCGACCAGTGGGTGTCGCGCAGCCTGCTCACCGTGTCCTTCGCGCGCCTGCGCCTGCCGCCCAAGGACCAGCGCCTCGACTACGTCAAGCTTGGTATGGCACTTTTACAACGTACTACATGTTGAAATTTTTTTTTCAATCAAATATCTTCAATGCTATTATTGCTACAAGTTTTTTTTTCAATTTATCACAGTGTTTAAGCAATTTAATGTCTTTAAAATATTAGTATAGAATGTTTTAATTTTATACCTTATTACCAAGTCGTAAGGTTCACATTTCTGTACGATTTATTTGGCTATACTTGTCAAAAATAATTGTACTATAATAGTGACACAAAGCCTTTTGTATTTCTGATTTTGTAAAAAAAATGTTTAATTCCGTTATTGTATACTGATAAATCGAGCTAGTCAAGAAGATTAGCAGTAGTTAATATGTTTAAAAAGTGTGGTTGTGGCCGGAAGCAGTGTAAGAGCGGGTCGGGTGATCGGTGTTGTTGCAGAGGAGCAGAGCCCGCCGCGGCTGCAGGTGGTGGCGCGCGGCGCGGTGCGCGCGGGCATGCGGCGCGGCGTGCTGCGGCGGCACCCCGAGCTGGGCGCGCCCGCGCCGCGCCGCGCCGCGCCGCCCGCCTGCCCGCGCCGCATCTGCATCCCCATCGAGCCCGGCGGCGCCGTCGGTACGTGCCGCTGCCTTACGCTGCCTTTCCACCAGGGATGTGCTATGCTACGTTGCTAAGGATGCGTTTGAGATCTACCAATCACATACATTTGCCCGCCTAGCAACCGCCTGAGGGCTGAATGTCATTGGTGGATGGCAAACACATCCTTAGCAACGTAGCATAGCACATCTCTGGTGGAACGGAACCCTTATTCTTGCAAGCGTCGGAATTAGAGACATCTGCAGAGAATGTTTTAAAAAGAAAAATGAATTCAATGAATATTCCGCATGATGCCCCAAAGAAGATGATCATGATTATGAAATATTCTTTTTTACAGAGGGTCTGGACATCCTTCACGATTTAGATGCGGAAACCGGGGCAAACGAGATGAACGCGCTGCTTAGCCTCGTCATTCGAATGGACCAGAACCGGGTCGCGGGGGCCATCCGCTTCGACGGCGTGGACTCCTCCTCCGACTCCGACTCGCACTCGGACGACTCGTCGGACGAGGGCAGACCCCGCCGGAACCGCGCCGACCGCGACGCGGCCGGGCCCGACGAACGCAGGCCCCGCCGGAGGTCCGGCCCGGAGAGGCGCTCGGCCCCCGACCGCTCGGACGAGGGCCGCCGCTCGGCCAGGGCCAGCAAGTCCGGCTCGGTCCCCGCGCGCACGGACAGGAGGAGCTCCAGAAACGGGAGCGGGTCCGATCGGTCCGGCTCCGGGAGCGCCTCGAAGGACCGAAGCGGGCGCGAGTCGGCCCGCCCGAGCTCCGACGACAGCGCGAACTCTAGGAGCAGGCGCGGCCGCCGGGCGCCCGACGACGACAAATCCACCAGGCCGGACAAGTGCCGGCGGGTGGTCCCGCCGGGCCGGCTGTGGGCCTTCGAGTTCCAGGCCACGGAGCGGCCGCCGCAGCCGACCACGAGCTCCGGCGCCGGCGGCGGCTCCGACACCTCGACGGCTCCCTCGGCCCCCACCTCCACGGCCACCTCGACGCCCTCCTCGGACAGCGGGGACAAGACCGGACGAGACACCCAGGACAGGACAGACAGGAGGAGCGGCGGCAGGTCGACGAAATCGCGACGGGTAACTACTACCTACACCTACTTTCTGTTTCAAAATGTTGGGCGTAAAAACAATTTTTTTCGTATACTCACAACTTACAATATTTCCAGGGCTCGAGCGGTCGTAAGCATAGCACCATAATGTCGTCGGAAGTGGAGCTGTGCTTCCGGGGCGGCAAGCTGCAGGGCCTGCTGCCGGGCCCGTCGGGCGCGCGCATGGAGTGGGAGGAGAGCAAGACGGAGACGGAGGCGAAGGCGGCGGGCGACGAGGCGCAGGCCGAGGGCTCCGAGAGCAAGGCCAAGCGGCAGAAGCTGGACAGCGGCATCGGGGAGAACTCGGCCAGCGGCTCCTCGCCCGACAAGTCCAAGGCCGAGGAGACGGACACGGACGACCGGCCCACCGACAGCGTCACCGACGACGCCAACCACTCGCCCGAATGCAATGCAGGTCAGTTAGCCACCGGCCTGGAGGACATTCTGTTTCAGCATAATGTCATGTTGCGTCGAGACTTGAGTATAGTACAGGGTACTTTTAAATAGCGTTCAAACAACATTATCATGGTGATATATTTTTCATATAATAATATCAGATAACAAGCATTCGAGACACCTCTATTTAAATGGTCCATCCATGGTCATCAGGAACATCGGCAGCATCACTGATGCGTTTCCGGCCACCTTACACACGAGAAATCTTATCCGACACAGAGTTAAGAACGAGCCAATAGCGATGACGCACGAATAGTATTCGCGCGTTCTCTAACGACGTTATTTCGTTATTTGGCACAGCGTACCGGCGGCGCCTGCACAAGCGGTCGCGCTGCGAGACGCGCACGTCGTCGTCGTCGGCGGAGGAGGGCGGCGCGGGGGGCGCGGGCGCGGGGGGCGCGAGCGGCGCAGGCGCAGGGGGCGGGGCGCGGCGCCGCGCGGCCCGGCGCGCGCGCGGGCCCGACGCGCGCCGCGTGCGTCTCTCCATCGTCATGAAGCGCGCCATCAAGGAGCTGCCGCTGCCTTACCCGCTAAAGAAGTTGGTTTCTCATTTTTTTTATCCTCTATAATAATTTCCTTTTAGAGTTAGAGTATCAGTGTGATAGTCCAATAGGTCTTATATTGAAAAGTTTTGGATGTTATGTTACCTAATTTCGACTAAAAAGCCGGTTCCGTGATCAATATTTATTTGCTAAATTGAATATTTCCAACTGAAGTTAAAATCATATTGTAGCTTTACAATAAAAGCGCCAGTATCAAAGACGCAATTTACACAAATATGGAATGAAATTATTGAAAAATATTTATGAGTGTTGTTTTGCCCGCAGGTACGTGAACTTAGGTCGCTGCTTCGAGTTCTAAGAAGTTCTGAGATCTAGCGCTCGGCGGCCGCGCCGGCGGGGGAGTGTAGGTCGGCCGTTCTCTTGTTACAAACACCATTGCCTCGATCGAAGTCCTCCAACATTGGAAAACAGTTCTGAAGAGGTTACCTACCCAGACTGGTATGGTCCTTGTAACATAATTTTATAAATCCATTAGACCTGCTAGACGTACTAGAACCTATTAGAAGTGATACAATAACTAGTGTTGGTCAGTTGTATGAATTTTATTATTGCTTTTCAAACCTTTCAGTTTTTTTGGAGATAAATGCTATTTCGTTTTACATACTTAACTATCCTCTATATCAGAGATGCCCATACTTTTTGCTGTGAAGATCGACTGTTAATTTTCATGTTTTGTTTGTAATTAATATATTATGAGGATGTAATGAAGGCAAATGAATGTATCACGCTGATAACAGCAACAGCTTCACATGGCATATTTTGTACCATATTGAGATGTTTTATTTTTCCCATTTGGAGCCAATTGACAAACCGACGATACCTTCCGAGGTTACCTTCATATGACGTCACACAGTGGTCGGTGTATCTTGTATGATGGCGAAGGGATAAAATATATTGCAATTTTAAAATTTTATTCAATGATTTAAAATTTCAGCGATAAAATCACATCTGTGTGATATGAAACAAAAATTACCTCCCAGTTTTTTTTTACAAATATTATTTTTCACTATGTGTTTGATTATTTTGTGACTACTGTTCGATCCCCTACTGTGAGCGCGTCCTGCACTCGTTATGCCTACATCCCTGCAACAATTTTTAATTATCCGAGTTATAACCTACTACGTATAAAATAAGTTTTCATGTTATTATCCTTTATCGCCATAATATTATGATCATTTATTTAGTGTCATAGTGTAAGTGTGTCCGGTGATGAACGTCGTGTGGTTGTGGCGTGGCGGTTTCGCCTTCTCTCGTCATCATTTTATTATTATATTCTTCAACTATTCTGTAAATTTAAGAGAAAAAAAATTGTAAAAAAAAATATTTAGGATGTAACATTAGACCGTTGATGATTTTGTAATGTTACGAGTTATATAGTATATAGTTATGTGAGATGGTATTAGCGCGGACTGAGCTGTATCGTGCGGAGGTTGGACGCAACGGAATGTTAAATGTTCGATGTTATCTTCACTTCTACTCGGTTCATAGGAAAACATTGAAATATGATCTTTATTAAGTATTTTTACGGCTCAATATTCGTCGTCAGCTTCGCGTGGATATTTTTTTCAAGATGATGTTGAAAATTCAACCGCAAGAAACAAGTTATATGTCAGTGCTTTCCTATGAATTGAATTGCAGTGAATTTGACGTCAATTGATTGTTCATAATATTATTACCAAACCCGCGGCACAGCACACTCCGTGCTGGTTGCCAAGTGTCCCTGCAGGCCCTTCGATTGCGTGCAGTCGTGGAGGTGTGCTTACTACATACGTACGGAATTTCGGTAGATGTATTGTAACGTTAAGGAGTCAGCGGCCAGGTTATTTGAACAGATGTTGAGCGCAGTGCATTTAAATACGTGTTTTCAACTTGAACATCATTTTGTCATGAATGTCACGCGTTTAGAGGTATCCATCCACACTGTTTATGGCTTTGTGCTTATATTTGTGCGGAGGTTTTTTTCATATAGGTTATATGAGTTCTCTTTCCCAACAATATAGTTTGAGGTGTACAGTGTTGTGTAGGTATTGACTGACCCTCTTCGCGACTGCCTCTCTCGTAGGGTTTGAACATTAATTGAAACCGTCTCTTAAACATCGAGGGTTTTATAGATATAGCAGTCTTAGTTAGATATTAAAAAGGCAAATGTATAGAACTGTATGTTTAATAAATATTACACATTCATGTATCGGTTGAGTGGATACAACTGCACTCTGTTTTGAAATTCGAGATAAAAAATGTAAACAAAGGAATGTCACTGCCAAACTGATGTTTAGGGATATTCCACATTTTCGTACGCGGCCTCAGTTTTGTTAAAATGTTTTCAATTATTGTCATACCTGAGACGTACAAATATTTATAGTAATTATTTAATTTTATTTAATTTAGTCGAGTTGAAAGACAGAAAACATTTACCTATTTAATAAGGATCTTGAACAATAAGATAAAACAGCTATCATAATTTTTCGTTGAAATATAATTTGTGCAATATTATTTACATCTTTTTAAACAAATGTCTTATGAGATTTTCCATTCATGTTCGTAGGTAGAATCCTGAATCTATTTATATAATCGTAACTGAAAACTACAATATTTATTACGATGTTTACTTTTCAAATAACCTATGTTTTGAAATGGCAATACTTTTGTTTACATTTGGAATTACATTTGAGAGTAGAGTTGCTCGGTATAAAGCTCGCGGCATATGTTCACAGTTAATATTATTACATGTCTATTATGCGAGACAAGTGTTCAAATACTTAAAATGCGGTCGAATCCCTTGCGAGTAGCCGGCGTAGCCTGTCAACAGGCGCATGTGGAGGTTTTTATTTTAAGTAGACTTAGGACACTCGCTACAGCATTACTTCAAAAGGAAGGCTTTAAATATGGCCGTTACTCGTTCGTGGTTGGAGTGTTAACATCGTAGTGCTTGGATTGTTGCCTTGAGTTGTACCTAATCTATAATATATATTCGACGGCAGCAAAGAACATAAAGACATCTGCAATTTTGCCAAAATCGTTTTTTTGCATAATTCAACTCAGAATTCTTTGTTCTATCTTGTGATATTTTTTTTTCTCGAAAAATGTTGTTTTTTACACCAATTTTTCAACGTACAAAAAGACATCTGCACTACTTATTTAAAATTCGACAAAGTACAAACGGACATATACCATTTGTCCTTGTGTACGTCGCGCAATGCGGCGGGCCAGCTGTCCTTACGAGAATAACCTGCGAAGTCTCGAGGCTCTTCAGCAAGAAAAAATGTCTGATGATGACTGCTTGCAATTGGAATAATAAAATAATTGAAAATTGAATCCGGAAGTGACATTCAACCAAGCCACAAATGTAAAAAATATTTATACCTTTTTTTTCTATCTTTGTTGGTGTGTTTGTTACACCATAACTTCGTGTTGGGTAAACCGATTTTGATGATTCTTTATTTCCTTGAAAGCTGGTGCTTTTGTTGAGGTCCAATATAAATTTGAGCGACATCTGATGAGTAATTTTGAATTTACTTGAATAATGTGTAAGGATCTTTAAAAGTGTGTATTTATGGTTTTTTCCTAATAACTTTTTATTGAGTGTTCAGATTTTTATGATTCTCTTTTTATTTGAAAGCTAGTATTTGCATTGTGGTCTCATATAAGTTTAAGCGGCATCTGACCAATGGTTTTTGAATTATCCTTAATAATTTTTATGTATGTATGTTACCTCATATCTTACTACTTAGAGTTCCGATTTTAATCATTCTTCTTTTAGTCAAAAGTTGGAGCTTTAGGTTAGGTCCCGTAACAATTTGAGTTTCGTCAAACGAATAGTTATTGAGTTACTTATGACACTGATACAAAGATGATGATTATGATACAAAGTACTGTTAAAATATTATTATTATTAGTAGTCATTTCTTTGAAACTATACTTTTTAGTTACTTTATATTACAAATACAATTATTAACAAGAATCACAAAACTTTTTTTTTATAAGACACCCTAAAACTCAAAATAGTTTAGGTATATCTGCAATTATCCAATAGCTTCAACGTAAGAATGCCGAAGTAATGTGAGACAACTACATTATTTTAGTGACAATAATAATTATATTTGTTGTTTTGATGAAATTGGTTTTATATGATCAATAAAAATAAAAATCAATCATTAAATTAATAAAATAGTTAAAGAATAAATAATTATCAGGTCCCAAGTAGGAACGAATATATGGCAGTTGACTCAATTTGCTTGTTTTCTTGATTGTAGTAGAAAAAGATATCTGCCGTATTTTTAAAAATTAAAGAATTATTAATAATTTACCTATACCAAATAATAGTTAATATTGTAATAATTGACTATTCCAAAATCGACGAAGATGTCTTTGTAATTGTAGAAGTTATACCATTTTTGCACTAAAAACGCTCTCCTGAAAACTAACGTTTTTGTAGATGACCGTTTGTTCTTTGCTGCCGTCGATATTATTGTAATATTTGTTGTGTTGGCGGCCGGCGGCGGCCCGCGCCAACTGAGACTGAGCGCACTTTGGGGCGGCATTCGCTGTCACTACGAATGCCACCGCAGAGTTTAAATTTGGGAAGTTACGATGATAATATGTCAATATAATTATTCTTTATGATTCATGTAAATATGTTTTGTTTTTGTTGCAAGTAATTATAAATTGATTAATATGCAACTCTCGTTTTATTTATCTATTAACGGATATCAATAAAACATGTGAACCCATAGAAATATACTCTTTATTCCTTAAATAAATACATTTTACAAACAGGTGAGTACTCGCCGGTGGGTGCTTATTGGGTTACTGCTGTGTTTATATACAAAATATAGCTCTCGCGCTACACGATTACCTACCGGGCAATTCTGTTTTTAATGGCCCTCTGGTATATTCGTATTTCTTCCATGTTTTGGTCGCGGTCGGGTCGGGAGGAAATACGAAAATGTCAGTAATATAGTGTCGTCGGGCGGCCGGGCGGGGCGGGGTCGGGGCGCGCTAGCACCACTTGCCGACGGACTGCACCACGCCGTTGACGCGCAGCGGCAGCGCGGCGGGCGCGGGGTACAGGGCGTCGGCGGCGGGCGTAAGCCCCTCGAGCGCCTTACGCGCCGGCCGCGGCGTGCGCACGCGCTCGCCCCCCCACTTGTCGCCCGCGTGCGTGCGCTTCACCGGCCGCTTGCCCGGGGACTCCGCGCCCGCCTCCGACGCCCCCCGGCTCGCCGTCTCCGACTCGCTCCCGTTCATCAGCGAGTGCGCGCTGCGCGCCTTGTGCAGCGACAGCCGCAGCGGCTTCCGCGGCGGCGTCGGCCGCGACTTGGCGTCCGCCCCCCTCTCCTCGTTCTTCTTGTAGTGGCTCAGCCTGGAGCGGTTCTCCGAGCCGTAGTCCAGCCGCGGCGAGCTGCCGTACATGTCCCCGTTCGGAAAGTCCGATTCGGACTCGAACTCGGAGGACTTGGCGCTCCTCGAGTGCGACTTGGCCGATCGCCTGCTGGACTTGTGGGCGTTCTCTAGAACTTTCCCGTCTATCCTGTGGTACATGTAGTGCCTCTCCGATTCCAGCTGGACGTCCTCGGCGCTCTCGTTCTTCTTCAGCTTCCGAAGGCGCTGCGACCGCTTCAGCTGCTCGATGATCGACAGCGTCTTTCGCTCGGCCCAGTTGGTCTTCTTTATGCTCTCCTCTATCCGGTCCGCGGCCTTCTTTATCTCGTAGCGTCGGGGGTCGTACTGGCCGACGTTCGAGTGCGAGTCCCGGACGTCGAGGTCGCTGTCCGAGCGGAATCGGTCGTCGACCTGCGACCGGCTCAGGCGCTCGTTCTTCATTCGCTGCTTCTCGAGGTGTCTTTGGTTTCTTTCGATCATCCGGATGGCGGCGTCGGTCTCCGCGCCGTAGTCCACGCGGTCGTGGATGCAGTGGTGCGAGAGGGAGTGGCGCAGGCGGCCGGCGCGGCGCTCCAGGCTGTGGGAGCCGGGCGAGGTGGGCGAGGCGCGCGGCGAGCCGGCCGGCCGGGATGACGCGCCCGACGCGTTGGAGCGCGGCCGCAGCACCGGCAGGTTGGCCTCCAGGCAGTCCAGCCCCGGCAGCTTGGCCACGATGGCCGTGATGTCCGGCCCCTTCTGGAACACCTGCACCTCCGACTTGGGACTCGGTTTGCCGCTCGTCTTCGGTTCCGTGGTGATGTTGATGTTGGTCACGTTCTTCTTAGTCTTGTTCACTGTGATGCAGCTGTCGCTGCTGCTCACTGCATGAAGCTGAAAATAAAAATACCTACATTTAGATAAGCACCTATTGCAACGCAAAATTCAGACGGTAACACTAAGTTACTTGTGTTTGACGTCTTCATCTTATTGGATTCAATTTTTTTTTATTAAAAATACGGTACATACAATTACAGTACGGTACATACAATTACGCTACATACAGTTAATTGATCAAAGTAGCGTTAAGACTAGCTGTATTGGAATTTTTGTCTGGGTTTTAGAAACCTCGATAGTGGATGTGAGTGAGTGAATGAAGGCGTTTCAGGAGCAAACTACAAGAAGGAGGCGGGTACCTGCGTGTGTGTTGCCAGCAGCTCGGCGACCTGGTCCTCCAGGTAGGAGATGCGGTGCGTGAGGCGCGTGTTGTCGGCGCGCAGCGCGTCGTTGGCGCGCGCCGCGTCCTCCGCGCCCGCCCGCAGCGCCGCCGAGCTCTGCAAATCACTACGCGCGTTGAGACCACTGCACGAGTACCGAGTACCGACCATAGAGATATTACACTTGAGTGGGTGAGCCATACGGCTGCCCATACATTGGAATCGCCCCCGGTTAGAAAGAGAAACAACGATAACGGTAATTACCTATCTCTCTCCGATCCCGACGAGCCAGAAAGGGAAAGGTGATTATTACTAAAGATTTCGTCTCTTTTTATCCTAGGTACGCTCTGAAGCCTCGCCAGAAGGAGAAAGATGATTACTAAAGATTTCGTCTCTTTTTATCCGAGGTACGCTCTGAAGCCTGGCTTCTGCCCTCCAGTGTAATATCTCTATGGTACCGATACCGACAGTGTTGGCGAAGTTCCAGCGTCTCGGTGGAGAGGAAGCTCGCGGGTTGCTCTATTGTTACGTTTTGCGCGTCGAGGGTCTTTGTTGTTCTCGGTGTTCTTACTATTCCACAACTAGCGACCCGCCCCGGCTTCGCACGCGTGCAATAACTATTTAATGGATGTTATTATACATATAAACCTTCCTCTTGAATCACTCTATCACAGACTAGTTACTATGTCTGTGCACTCTATCTATTAAAAAAAACCGCATCAAAATCCGTTGCGTAGTTTTAAAGATTTAAGGACACAAAGTGACAGACAGGACTTTGTTTTATACTATGTAGTGATGATGCAAAAGGCTGTGAGAATGTTATAGTGAGGATTGAAAGATGTCGGTCGTCATGTCGCTCGTTCTACTGCCAATTGTACACAAAAAATTCGGTCCATTATCTAATCGAGATTAACACAAGCAAGCGGTCTATGAGAGCTTTCAAGGGTAGGTAAATAACCCATGTATGTCAAGTGAATCAATAGGTGCTACTTCAAGTATTTCGTGATCTTATTATTTCGTTAAGTGAAGTTAAAATTAAATTACTTCTCAAAGAGGTCGAGTCTCATATATACGTAAAGAAGTAACCAGGTGGACAAGCGGACCTTGGCGCCGGCAGCAGCGGCAGCGGCAGCAGCAGCAGCAGACGGGCGCAGCAGCACGAGGCGCACGGGCGCGGCCGCCGCCACGGCGCGCCGCAGCTCCTCCTGGCTGCAGCACACCACCGGCGTGCCGTTCGCCTCCACCAGCCTGCCGATCAGAACGTCAGCGACCTCATTACTACTGTATCTTATTGCCTTAGATAAAACTAGAGAACCGCCCGCGCTTCGCTTCGGGACCCGTAGGTAACAGCCACGTAGGTACCGCTCCCGTAGGAATCTCGGCTAAACAGTAGGTATATGATATACTGGAACATCAGTTATAACATTTGCCTATGACATAAGTAAATTACATGTAGTATTTGATAGTGCGATTCAGAACTTGCAAATGAATTTTACTAACGCCATCTATTAACAACATCCGGAACTAAATATCTAGCAACTAACAAAACATCGATCTTCCCATGGGAATGAGATGTTTTTCCGTGGAAAAAAGTAGCCTACGTCACTCTCCACCCTCCTAACTATCCCCACACACATAAACCATACCATATAATAGCCATGTTGCGACGTGAAAGAGTCACAAACAAACACACTTTCACATTTATAATATTAGTATGGATGATGACTAGCCCGTCGACGCTTGATGTAGAGTTACCATGTAGTGGTGTATATTCAATTGTTTGTTTTATTTTATCGTTATAATTATTCAGTTATAGAATGAATTGTACTTAAGAAATAGGTTCCAATTTTTCTGAGGGCAAATAGGACAAGTGTAAAAGAAGGGAAATAATACGACTATTTTTACTTTAGGATTTTATAATTTTCTGCTCAATGACAATACATAGAATAGAATACCAAATCAAAAATTCGTCAACGTCACATCTTTCTTTTTCCAATAACATCAGTTCATGCAAAAAGTATCGTCAATGGCTACAGATAAGGCTATGGCTATGGCTTTGGCGTATATTGACACCTTCCGCTCCACCGTCTGGCTGTGACGGCTGCCTGGCTGTGGCTGGAGGGAATCATCAATATGGCGGGCGGTGGCTTTGGCTTGGCTTTGCTTTAACTAAGGCTAAGGCTACGTGATGCGTTGGCAGGCGGCTCCTTTAGGCACAATTTAGCTGGCGCTGCATCAGCTTACGTCACGTCCGTTACAATCGGCCATCCTGCAACAATTGCGTCCCGCAATTGGAACGCACACAAAGGGTTATTAATTTAACAAAATCAGCAACAACTTGTACTTGTACTGGCACAGCATGATGACAGCGACATGAAATGGCATACATCACCTTTTATGCTGAGATATACTCCTTCACGTAATGACCATTTTTATAAAACTGATAAGCATTCACTGATTTCTCTTTACATTTTGACAAGGCTCTTTTCTTCAGTCAGACTGATTATGAATTCTTATTGAGGGCTTTCCCAAATTTTATCTGACAGATTTGACAGTTTTTCCTTTTCAAGTAAATATGGCATTGCATCTTGAAAACTATTTTCCATATCGTAGTAAGTATACTTATCAGTTCGTCATTGGCATAAAATTTAACTCTGTTCAGCTGTTCCACGAGATCCATCTTCAACATTTCTCTACTAGCGGCAATACGCACTTGGAATTGAACATCGCCTGTAACAACAAAATACAAACGCGAGTATCTCTCCACGATCGACCCTTCCAGACCTACCATGAGACATTTCCAAAAAGAAATCCTGTCTCTGCCCAACTTTATCAATGTTTGTTTCCAAAATTACGACGGCATTCTCAAAATATCATCTCCGTCCGACCCGATTCATATTTAGTTCAAACTATCAAAATCTCAACGAACTTTCAAATCTTGAATTCAATGAAATTTTAATCTCGAAGCCATGAAACTACTGATATTATTTCTCCAGTTGATAATTTATTCTGTCTTAACCACATCCCTTTTAGATATGCAGACGAATAGCATTCAAGTCCCATTTTTAGGTTCTCGTAATACCTTATCTGGCTAAACATTAAAGTAAAAACAATACAGAGGTCACCTAATGTCCAGAAGCGCTGATCCACATCCAAAGCATTACAAGTACACGTCCAAGTCTCCCCTCCTTTAATACTTTTATCGCTTTCAATTTCGACCATTGATTTTAATTCTCTCCAGTATCAGGACGTAGGTATATTGTTTTTTAACATTATTATCCACTTCTGAATGTAAAAGAAGGGAAATAATACGACTATTTTTACTTTAGGATTTTATAATTTTCTGCTCAATGACAATACATAGAATAGAATACCAAATCAAAAATTCGTCAACGTCACATCTTTCTTTTTCCAATAACATCAGTTCATGCAAAAAGTATCGTCAATGGCTACAGATAAGGCTATGGCTATGGCTTTGGCGTATATTGACACCTTCCGCTCCACCGTCTGGCTGTGACGGCTGCCTGGCTGTGGCTGGAGGGAATCATCAATATGGCGGGCGGTGGCTTTGGCTTGGCTTTGCTTTAACTAAGGCTAAGGCTACGTGATGCGTTGGCAGGCGGCTCCTTTAGGCACAATTTAGCTGGCGCTGCATCAGCTTACGTCACGTCCGTTACACAAGATTTGATTTTAATTAGCACCCAAATGTTGTTGCACACAATTGAAGTACACAGAATGATGCCTATGACGTAAAATTAAAGTGACTGTCTGTGATTTCAAATTAACTGTACCTATTCTCTCAGGTGCTATAGTTATTAACACAGTACCTACTGAATTGATTTTAAAGGACTTTCGCTGGAAGAGGTTATAGAGCTTAAATAATTAAGTCACCAGGGGAGCCGTAAGCGGGTGTGCAAGGCGTGCGCCGCAATAATCAATAGTTAAAAATTTAACATCATTGTATGTACCCGATACGTACTGCTTCAACATATAAGTGAACATTTCCATACTTTCGCACATGTAATGCTGCCTTCGGTGAACAATTATCTTGTTAGCGTCACCGCCTCCCGGCGTCCACCTAACGACACAATAAAAGGAACGGATGCCCCGTAGATAGCGGCTCTCGGCGCGGTGAGAAATATCGCGTAATTGCCGAGGAAACGCACTGCTGCATTTGTTGCGGAATAAACGATCTGCTGATACGGACCGACGCGACGCGGCGACGCGACGCTAAGATGTTGCACCGGCCTATCGTACGGGGTTCTGAATGACGGTACATTACTTTGCACTAGGCCTATGTAAACTTCTGACACAACTTCTAGAGTAAGTGCCTACCTAATGGGGTGGAGAGTAGTTATAGCTGCTACTACTTAGTAGAAATTGAGTTGAGGATAAATTAAGGTCTTCAAAACCATTTGGGACGTGAGCTCAATATCTTTAGTGACATAATATTTAAGTATGTATGTGATAGATCAGAGATACCAAAAACGTGACGTTTTCAATTTCATTACCATCTTTAAATATGTATTTTTAAAGCATTTTAACAGATAGGTGTTGTTAGGTGCTGAAAATCAGCTTTCCCTGTATATTATTATTTAAATATCTTCGGAACTTATTTTAACTTTGATCGTTAATTGTTATCATTTATCACAACACTCCGCATCTGCCCAGCGCATTAGTGGGCAATGGGCAAGCGTAGTTTTATCGGCGCTGGCATTCAAATGCGACTTGGACAAATAGCCGTCCGCGGGCGTCCTGCCTGCAAAATCATTTCTTCCATTTGCATTATTTACTCCAATAAACTGCCTGCAAGTTGCAACTAACGACCACCTCCGCCTATATAATATGTAGGTGCCATTGTAAAGACCGGGTTTGTTGTTCACGAGATGTGTCCCTACAGATGAAATGTCCACTTTATTATATCCCTAGTCCCATATTACGGGTACTATGGTACCCTATTAATATTTGCTTTAGCGCTGTTTATTCAACATTCATTAGTGGTGTACGGTGTAACCGTACACTCTTTACTTAGCTATGCACTTTTACGCGCCAAGTGCCGTAATTAATTAATTAGAATTTAGTACGTATTCGGGAAACGAGCAAACCGCACGTGCTCACTACCATTCATCAAACAACATCTTTAATCGGTCCTTATTAAACTTTATTCAATCAACGTCAATCTTTCATTTAACTATCGTACGATAGCAACAACCCGTACATAGTTAAATTGGTCCTTCGAGCGTTTAAAGTGAACTAGAGGATCTCGCGATAAAGTGGTTCTGCGAGAGAACCGTAACTCGCGTTGGAAACAACAGTGCTAGTGACTACCGGGAGCAGAGTCTGGACGTCGCAGCGACAGCCGGAGTGCAGCTAGCCAGGGAGCAGCTGTGCCGGTAACCAACAACAACAGCAGCAACAACATCAAGTAAGATCTTTCCATTTTTATTTTACTAAAGAGTCTATATACAATATGGAGGATCTATATAAATCGCAGACTGAAATTTACGAGTCTATTAACAAACTTGGGGTCAATTTGAAAAAAGATGGGGCGGATCGTAAGACCGTCGATTATTTTAAACGAAAATTGGGAACTTTAGAAAACTACTGGAGGGAGTATGAGTATAATCACGACAAAATCAAATCAGAGGGTAGTAGATTACATCCTTATTTTACGATGTCTGAATATGATAGGGCTGTTGAGCTTTACACACAGGTAAAAAGTCTTATCATCCAACAAAAACAAGCCTTATTAACCAAAACGTCCGATCCGATTGGTGAATCCTTTCATAACCAACCGGATACCGAAAAAGTTCCAAGTCAATATGAAGAACAACCTGGAACCTCCGTGCCGTCCAGGGCTAAAACGTCAACGGGCAGTTCGAGTAGACTAGATGAAATGCTTAGGAAACAGTCGAGCAACTTTCGGGCTTTCACTAGAACTATTTACAACATCGAAAGTAAAATAGATTTACTTAAACAAGAGTGGGAGATTAACGACTCATTACGCACACTTCAGGCACGATGGGATAACATTGACTCTCTTCATTGGGAGTTAGATCAAGATCTGGAAGGCTCTAATACGGAATATGAATTATCTTTCTCGAAATCGGAAGAAATGTACGAAAGATTGAAACAGTTATTAAATAACAAACTAAGTTCTGCATCATACAGGGAGATGTCTGCCCCAAAAATGGACATCCCCGTGTTCAGTGGTTCATTTCAACAGTGGGTACCTTTCAAAAATCTATTTACTGAGGCCATTCATAACAATCCGTGTCTCACTAACTTACAGAAAATGCAATACCTTAAGAGTAAAGTAAGAGGAGAAGCCGAACATCTCATACAAAATCTTTTAATTTCCTCAGAAAACTATAATGGTTGCTGGGATATCTTAAATAATAGATATGATCACCCTAGACTGATTTTTTCGTTTCATGTCAATCATATATTAAATCTGCCAGTAATTCAACAACCGTCTGTCAGTCACTTTAAACGGGTCCATGATACAACGTTCGAATCCTTAAATGCCATAAAAAATTTGGGAGTGGACACAACGTCTTGGGAACCACTCATCGTACAAATTTTACTTCAAAAAATAGATTCTGAAACGCAAAATCAATTTTTAGAATCTTTACAAAATCCTCGGGAATTATTTAAACTAAATGAATTTATGGATTACTTGGAGAAGAAATTTACATCTGGAATAGAAACACGCAAAAAACAAGAACAGCATAAAAATAATAATTTCATTCTAACATCAAAACCATTTAAAACTGGTCATTTTTACACAAAACCCAATTTCCATAAAACTACGCAAGCAAAAAGTATTAACAAAACAAGTGTCAAATGTCCGTATTGTAACGAGAGCCATTGGTTAAGTGCATGCAATATGTTCGCTTATTTGTCGCCGCAACAAAAACGCAATTTTGTTACTAAGAACAATTTATGCATTAATTGTCTATTCAGCCACGGCGGCAAAGAATGTATATCGACTAGAAGATGCCACGAATGTCAGGGTAAGCACCACACCATTTTACATGAAGCGTTCAAAAACCACGTATCGCAGCATGTTCTTGACAAACCGTCTACTTCTAAACCTGCCGTCCTGGTCACAGAACAACATCAACAAGGCAGAAGTCAGAACGGTCACGTTTTACAACAACTTTCTAACTCTACGGAGATACTACTCGCTACGGCGATCGTTAAGGTACGAGCTAGGAACGGTGCGTATTATAACTTACGGGCGCTGATCGATCAAGGTTCGCAAACGTCTTTAATTTCGGAAAAGGCGGCCCAATTATTAGCATTACCAAGAGAAAAATGTAGAGGAGCCATTTCAGGTATAGGTACAAAGGTTAGTCAATGCAAAGGAATCATAAATATAACATGCGCATCGCTACATACCGACTACGACTTTACAACAACTGCGTTAGTCATGAACACCTTAATAAAAAACTTGCCAAGCTTCACATTTACTAAACCAACATGGTCACATCTTGAGGATATTCCTTTAGCTGATCCCAAATTTTATGTGAGTCGTCCTATAGACATATTATTAGGAGCGGATGTATACTCTAACATTATTATGAACGGTATAAGTAGATCCGATCAAACAGTACCTATCGCTCAACAAACACGTATAGGTTGGATACTGTGCGGTAATGTGACAACCCTACAGTGCAACGTCGTCTTGCATCAAGATCCGATAGATCAAATCCAAAAGTTTTGGGAGATAGAAGACATTTCTGAAGAACAAAGTCTATCATCGGAAGATTTGTACTGCTTAAGTTATTATAAATCAACAACTTCACGTCGGGAAGACGGCTCATACGTAGTGAGATACCCCTTCAAGCAAGGCTTCAAAGAAAAGATAGGTTCGAGCAAAAACTTAGCTTGCGCACAATTTCGCAATTTAGAACGGAAGTTTAACAATAATTATAATATAAAACAACAATATACATCTTTCATTCATGAATATCTAACACTCGGACATATGAAACCAAGCGTTGGAAGTCAACAACCTGATTGTTATTTACCGCACCATTGTGTTTTACGAAACGATTCCACGACAACAGCATTACGCGTCGTATTTAATGCATCGAAAAATACGTCATCAGGGCTGAGCCTTAACGATCTTATGCATAAGGGACCAAACTTACAACAAGACCTACAATCCTTATTGCTAAAATGGAGACAGTTTGAATTTGCATTTACCGCGGATATCGAAAAAATGTTTCGTTTTATTTGGATAAATGACGACGACCAAACTTTTCAAAAAATTGTATGGCGCGATTTGCCTAACGAGTGTTTAAGGGAATATCAATTATGCACGGTTACGTACGGTACGAAGGCGGCGCCTTACCTTGCGATGATGACCCTAAAGCAGTTAGCAACCGATGAAAGAAATAACTTTAATTATAACACCATAAAAACACTTGAGGAGTCGTTTTACATGGATGACGTTTTGCACGGCGCGCATTCATTGAAAAGTTGCATACAATTAAAACAAGATCTTATTAACCTATTAAAACGAGGTGGATTTAATTTACGTAAATGGAAGTCAAATTCATCGAAGTTAACTCAAGATGCGCAGAATTCGGAAAAAACAGGGGATAATTTTGAATTCAAACAGGAAAACTCAACAAAAACGCTAGGATTACGGTGGAATATTTCAACAGACAATTTTATATTTCAATGCAAAATAGAGAACTCTAACGCAAAACATACTAAGAGATCAATGCTTTCAGACATATCTAAGTTATTCGATCCCTTAGGATGGCTTTCCCCGTTATCTACTAAATTAAAATTACTGTTTCAAGCTGTTTGGACAGCTAATATTCCTTGGCATGAAACAATACCTGACAACATCCTCAACGAGTGGATATCATTAAGAGACAGCTTGTCACTTATTGAACAGTTCCAAGTACCAAGGTGGTTACGCACTCAAGAAAATGATGAAATTGAATTGCATGGGTTCTGTGATGCCTCTAACCAGGCCTATGCATGTGTTATTTATTGTAGAATAAAAAGAGAGGGTAAAGTACTGTTAACACTGCTGGCGGGCAAGGCACGCCTGGTACCCATATCTAAGGAAATATCCCTTCCTAAAAAAGAGCTAAGTGGAGCTTTATTATTATGCAAACTGATAACCAAGGTTCACGAATGTCTTAAAAGCTATGCGGTGAAACTTTTTTGCTGGACAGACTCGATGGTAGTCTTGGGTTGGCTGCGTGGGGATCCAGGACGCTGGAAAACCTTCGTCTCGAACAGAGTCAGTAAAATAACTGAGAAAATACCTGCTAGTCGTTGGAGTTATGTTAAATCAGCAGACAACCCAGCTGATTGCGCTAGTAGAGGCATGACTGTTAGTCAACTACAACAACATTCCTTGTGGTGGAAGGGCCCTACCTGGTTGTTACAGGACTACGAAGTAATGGATCCAGAAACAATTCCTATATCTAACGAGGAGGTTCGAAAAACTAAACAAGTAAACTTCATTTCTAAAGAAGATAACTCTATTATTAACATACTAATTAATAAATACAGCTCTTTAAAAAAGTTAATTCACGTGTTATCATGGGTACAACGGTTTATTAAAAATAGTAGGGATAAAATTAAAATTAAACAAACATTTTTAACACTTGAAGAAATAAAACAGGCTCGTAATACAATTATAAAACATGTGCAATATGTTGAATATTATTCAGAAATAACTAACTTACATCAAAAAATACCTATATCTACAAAAAGCAAACTATTAGAATTAAATCCATTTATCGACTCAAATAATATTCTTAGAGTTGGCGGAAGACTAAAGAATGCAAACATCGATCCAGAGATGAAACACCCCATCATTTTACCTCACAATAGTCCAACTGATCTAATAATCGATCACGCACACAAGTTAACTTTTCATGGTGGCGCTCGAGTGACGTCAGCTAACATCCGTCAGAAATACTGGATTATTGGTGGCAACCGTGCTGTAAAGAAGAGACTGCGGACGTGCATTAAGTGCCGTAGGTACAACGCTACCAATATTACACCCCTAATGGGTGACTTGCCGTCTTCCAGGTGTAACTCGTATCCCCCCTTTTATCATACAGGAGTGGATTTTACCGGTCACGTTATGATCAAAGCCAACAAGGGGCGAGGTATTAGAACAACGAAGGGTTACGTGGCAGTCTTCATCTGTATGGCAACTAAAATTATACATTTGGAGCTTGTGTCTGACCTCACTACATCTGCATTCATCGCCGCCCTACGAAGAATGTCTGCCAGAAGAGGCACGCCTCGTCACATATATAGTGACAATGGAACCAATTTTGTCGGTACTAACAACATCATACAAGCGCAACACGAACAGCTACAACAGATTTTAAATGAAGAGTTCATGGCGGAGGTCGTCGGGATGGAGATAGAGTGGCACTTCAACGCACCGTCGTGGCCTTCGGCAGGAGGGCTGTGGGAGGCGGCAGTGAAGAGTCTGAAACGTCATATGAGAATAGTCATAAATGATCACAAACTCACGTACGAAGAGTTTACAACAGTGTTGACACAGTTGGAAGCTGTTCTCAACTCTAGACCTTTGTGCCCTCTGACAGAAGACCCAGAAGACTTAGATTTCCTATCACCGTCAAGTTTCATTAACATCAAACAAAATCTAACATTTATTGAAACTGAGACAGACATGCGTACAAGGTGGTATTTTACACAGAAAATCGTTGAGGACGTCTGGAAACGATGGCGAACCGAGTACCTGAGCCAGTTATCCATCAGGAGTAAGTGGCGAACTGCCCAGGAAAACGTTAAACTTAACGACGTTGTCTTGATCAAAGATGCCAACTTGCCACCCGGTAAGTGGCCTCTCGGTCGCGTTGTGGAGCTACACCCCGGCAGCGACGGACACGTTCGTGTGGTCACCCTTAAAACTAAAAGCGGACTCATAAAACGACCAGTTGTCAAGATTTCTGTCATGCCTGTTAAGTCCAATAGTTTGGAACAAACGACCAATAACAACAACAACGGATTGGAACAAACCCGAGACTCAACGAATGAAACACCTAAACGACGTAAGAAGTTGAATGTTTCATCATTAGCAATATCATTTATTTACCTCATGTGTTTACTGACTACTTCTCAAGCGAGTTATAACTTTACATCGTTTAGAGAAAACCAAGGCATATACTTCGATAAAATTTCCAACATGCAAATAATAAGAGATGAGTGGAAAATAGTTGTATATTACGATATGGATCCGTACTGGCAAGGCACAATGACCTGTAAAAAATATCTAAACTACGTTGAACAATTATGTAATAAAATATCGGACAGTACCCATTGTAATATAATAACCCTCCAGCTGCGAAGAGAATACGAGGAAATGGAATATTATAATCGTATACTTTTAAATCAAAATACTGGCATGCGTCACGACATACGCCGACGCGGAATCATCAACGGTGTCGGATACCTGGCTAATACGCTGTTCGGTGTATTGGACGAGAGATTCGCAGAAAAATATCAGCGGGACATCCAACTCTTACAAGATAATGAAAATCATCTGGGGTCACTATTGAGAAACCAGACATCCTTATTTGAAGCGGAGTACAATATTCTAAAAAGAGAGGAACAATCAATTAACAAACAACATAAGTATCTTAACCAACTAAATAACAAATTAGATAATCTGTCGACAACTTTCAAACAAGAATCTGAAAAAAATGCCCTCATTAATGACGTTAGCCTAGGATCGTTAGCCGCCACAAACATTTTGCGGAACTTAAAAAACATACAGACCACGTCGTTATTGGACACCTTAACTGATATTTATCACGGACGTTTCAATTATCACCTGTTGTCCCCAGAACAGCTCAAACAACAGCTCAGCCTTATCTCTAGTCATCTAGAAAAGGATATTACCCTACCTATAAATAATTTACAAACTGATTTGAAGTCTGTGTATCACTTATTATTAGTGAAGGCCAGGATGTCTGAGAAATATTTAATAATAGAACTAAGGATACCTTTAGTAACGCGTGACTCATTTGAACTATTCAACATCATCCCAGTTCCAGTATCGACAAACAGTACTCAGCTTAGCATCGTACCAATATCGCCGTACGTTGCTATAAATCTAAAAAAGGATTCTTATTACATCCTCTCGTCGGAAGATATAACAACGTGTCGACATAACGATAACGACGTGTTGCTCTGTCATATGAGGAAACCTGAAACGCACCTAAAGAGGGATGAGCAATTTTGTATTAAAAACTCTAAAACTAACGCCTGCTACTTCAAAGTTTTAAGTAATTGTGAAAACAACTGGACGGCACTACATGTAACGAACAAATACTTATATTCTTGCTGCACGCAGTGTCATGTGCGACTATTATGCAAAGAACAAGTCACTTCAATTCAACTGAAACATGCTGGTGTTTTTACAATCAGTCATGAATGCATGCTCAAAACAGATACATTTTCCTTGCATTCAGTAAGAGAGAAAAGCAGCCAAGTATATACAAATAATAATCAAGAAATAATACCAATAAGTCCTATAAATCACTTAATTAATTACTCATTCCCCTCTATAACCGATTACATTGCCGAGAACAACACTGACGTCGAATTGAGAGAAATAAAAAATCGTCTTAATTCATTGAAGGAAAACAACGTCCAGCTAAATCAAATATCTTATCATGATATACATCATTATACGGCTATATATGTGGGATTAGCAGCATTAATTGTATTAATAAGCTGCGCCTATATTTACTATCGTCGGAGATGGAGTCGCCAGGCGATTTATTCCGTGGCCGCGGCGAGGGCCGCAAGAGCGGGCTTGGAGCTCGCAGCTGCACCGAGGTCGGGTCCTACCGCTTCTAACAGTGATCAGTGTAGTGCTCGTGCTAGTGTTAGTGATAGTGGTAGAGTGATTTTAAACACTGAATTAGTTGATAAAAGTGCCTCACCCGTTCAACGGAAAGTTGTGTTTAACTAGAGACATTAAGATTCAAAATGAAATCACCTTGTATTTCATCTCATCTCGTTTCATCTTGGTGGGGAGCATGTACGGTGTAACCGTACACTCTTTACTTAGCTATGCACTTTTACGCGCCAAGTGCCGTAATTAATTAATTAGAATTTAGTACGTATTCGGGAAACGAGCAAACCGCACGTGCTCACTACCATTCATCAAACAACATCTTTAATCGGTCCTTATTAAACTTTATTCAATCAACGTCAATCTTTCATTTAACTATCGTACGATAGCAACAACCCGTACAAGTGGTAGGTGTCTATTAGGGCTAATATTTTTAACATTTCAATGCTTTATAATTGGTATCCAGAATTTGATGTGATGATTTAAATTGGACAGGACTCGAACCATTTTTAATTTCTATACCTACTTACCTACTACTCTGCTATCTACCCACCAATCAGTTAAAATTTAATTTATTTAATAATTTAATTGTAATTTTAATAATTAAATATGTAAATCGATAAACAGAGACGTTACAGTTTACAGATCCATACTAATGGGAAAAAACTGATATACACAGCTATAATTATTAAAGTAATGTGATTTTACTGTACAAAAACTTCGTAGGGCCACGGAGGTTCCCATGGCGGCACGCACCGCGGATATCTGATGGCGGCGGGTCGAAGCCCTAGCAGCTCTGCTCGCGGTCACGGTTCACGGGCCGGGTCCCTGGGATCGTGCCACTGCTCCAACTACATAGCTAGCTCATTGTGCGCGCCGCCGCCGCCGCACCGTGTTAATGGAAGGGTTTTGCGAGTGCTTTCACACCGCGTAACGGTATCTTAACTAATTGTGATAGATCTTCGTAAACAAGCATTCAGTTTCTGCAGATAACGCGCTGTTAGCTAACAGGGTATTGCCATAGTTTTATGTTTAGAAGTACTAATTTACATACATAATTCTGAACTACATACTACTACATAATTTTCTCCGACCAGGTGGACTGACGACTACAAGAAGACGGCGGGCATCCGCTGGATTCAAAGGGCTCAGGACGAAGTGGCGCCAGTTAGGGGTGGCCTACGTCCAACAGTAGACATGGAAAGGCTAATGGATGATGGATGAACCTACATACATAATTTCGAAGACCTTGTGATTTTGCTGGAACCAAAACTCTTACCTATAGTCTATTATCAGTTATCCTTGTTTTTCTTTGTGCTTTAGGTCGCTATCATCGACTGTGGGCGAGTTCTACGGTGGAATATGATATAGGCGGGTTTAGTCGTACCTGTCGCCGGGCTTGACGCTGGCGTTGTCGGCCCAGTCGATGACGGCGCCCGCGCCGCGCGCCGCCGCGCCCCAGCCGCCGTCGCGCAGCTCGGCCGCCACCAAAGCCGCGCACCCGCCGCACTCGCGCACCACGCTGCAGCAACAATACGGGTAAATAAGCCTATAGCCATTTGTTGTTATCCGGTGCTTGCGAATTCGGCCTCCAGGCTGCCCAGGTTACAATCCAAAAAGCGTTGTACTCGTACTTAGGTAAACTGTGTAGGTACTTAGGTTATGTGTAGGTTCTTAGGTAAACTGCGTAGGTACTTATTACAAATTTAGTTGCTTGTATGGAAAAGAAATATGCCCGCAAAGAAAAAGATGGACCCCTTATGTTGTCACCTACTACAAAAATGCTTTCCACTACCACGGTACGAAAGCAGAAGTACCCACCATACTTCATCTGTTTTACGTTGCATTGGGAATCAATAGGTTTGCTACCCATTTGATGGTTTCAATCCATCCAAAATTTTATCTGTCATTCAATGTAATATATTATTATGTTAAGACATGGAAGTGTTCTTAAAAATGTCCATACGTCGCCGTTTGAACTTCAACCTGCTTTAAAAAGTTAATGTTAGTGATAACCGATAAGCGTCAATTTATGCGGCAAGCAAGGCCGTAAACATCGTTAGCGGAGGCTGCGCGGCCGATATCATCGTGTGGCCGGGCGGGCGGGGAGTTATGGCGCGGTACTGCAGCGACGCGGCCGAGGGCACGCGGGCGAAAAGTGCACTGACCGTCGGGGACCCACGTTGGGTTTTAGGCTGGGATTAGGGTATAAATATTTTAGGAAGCTTCCAGGAGAGTGCTTAAGACAGTGGTATATACTTTTGAGTATCATGCATTTAGATTGATAACCATAGATAAGAAATGAACACACTACCTAAATAAAAATACATTGAAATGTATGCTCTTTACCGATGTTTAAATATCGCCCTTTTGCATTAAATTAACCTACCTTGTGATTGTCATTTTGCAAATGGGTTTCAAGCTTTCAAGTAAGGTTTTGTATTAAGTCGTAAAACGGGTTTCCATGCATTGCCTATTCGCTGCCTAGTTTATGGTCACCCGAGGGCCGACACCTACACGCGGCCGCTGCGCCCGCGCCGTGTCCGGAATGCCCTTTTGTTCTCCAAGCGAATTTGCATCCGCCGCGGCCCGCGATGCTTCTCGCCTTTTATATTTATTTTTCCGTTTAGCTTACTACGAAGGCACCTCTTAGGGAGATTTATCCGTCTATTGTTCTACTGCATTAACTTTGAAAATATGCAGCAGTGCTAGCTAACGCTTGAGCGAGTGGCAATAATTTGTTTGATTAGTTAATAACTAATTATGATTAAAAAAATTACCATATACTTATTCGATAAGCGTTATTTCATTGATATTTGTATTCTATGTTTAATTAATTATAATTTGCCCCTTTTAACCGACTACAATAGTTACCTATTGAAGCAAACAGTGCAAGCGTCTTCCGGTTCCATTACTTGAGAATAAACATAAGTATTAATGATTAGGCCGCCAGGAATACACAACAAAAAAGCAATTCCCACGCTGGCCAAGATCGTGAGTGCAGCCAAGCGATCGAAAACAGAAATTACTGCAGCCATGTCCATACACGGGCAGTCGGTCGCTGCGGTTAGCCTGACCTATCGCACCCGCCACTAATGCACTTGTCTATAACTACTTGCAACTCTACTGCACTACTTGCGATGCCGGCGCTGTACTGCCCCCTGCCGTGGCCCAAAGCTACGCAGAACACTGCAGCTTTGATTGGCAACTAACGTCGCCCCGAGGAGCATCGTACAAGAACATGTGCCAAGAACAGCTTACGTTACGTACACAGCTAAACTGGGTTGAAATAAACTTTACAATGGCGTATGATAGGTGATTCTTCCCGGTTCCGGTATAACAGATGTTTTGTGAACATTTTTAAATTAACAGTTTTGCTGTAATGAGATACTTAGAATTAAATTTGAGAACCTACTTACATTAATCATAATAATGAGCGGTGCTTGACGCCACATCCGGAATTTTATTTTAGAACCTACCTACCAACTTTATTTCGCACTTTGTTAAGTCTGTAATACTAAAATTGCTTCGATAATAGCAATATACCTACCTGGTTGACCGAGCTTTGCTCGGTTGAAAATTATATTTAGTATGAATCGCAAGAAATACGAGGAATTCCGCCATCTATTCAGGAGTCAAATCATACAACTGTTCACTGAGCACAAAATTCATTTTACTTATGTTACGGCCAAAGGATCTCAACAGCGTGTTTCACAAAGTTGTACAGCGCCATCTAGTTTCATACTACTGAAATTTCAACACGTTACAAACAGTACCTCATAGAAGTTAACTGTGTGAGCGAATTAATTGCATTTTAAATAGGTACATACTTAATTAGATAAATTCATTGAACTTTCCTTCGTACTTTTCGCAGGCTTAGGCAGTCCCCGACTGAAATTTTTATTTGCGATAAAATGTATTGAATGTTTATGATAATTAAACAACATAAATAAATATACTTTTAGTTTAATGAGCAAGTTGTTAGGCGTACTTAAAATTTTATTGATTCTATTTACAACAATAGTAATTTCATCGATCTGACCATTATTTATTTAAAACTTTATTAAAATATATTATTAAATCGATAATAACAAAACTAACATTTATTTACAAATATTCTCGTAAATATCACAAACGCACGTTAAACTATCACTACGCGTCCTGCGAGGTCAAGCGAGATAATCGCACTGATTTTTAATTTTATTCAAACAGAAAATAGGTAGGTATAACGCAAAAATAGCGCTTCAACGTAAGAATGAATATTAATATTTATATCTTTAAATTAGTATTAGCCGAACAAAAATATATTCGAGCGCCATCTAGTTTCATACTACTGAAACAAACAAACCGTATCTCATAGAAGTTATCCTAATGTTTCATAGATGGCGTCAGTTCAACACGTTACAAACAGTACCTCATAGAAGTTATCCTAATGTTTCATAGATGACGTCAGTATGATGTTTTTAAAATCTCTTTATCTCGGGAACCGAGCTTTTCTCGAACCTGGGACCTTGATAAATCGATTCCTTGAGCCGAAAACCCCCTAATCTGTAACTTTCATGAAAATCTTTGCAGCCGTTTCCGAGATCGTGATTATATATAAATAAATAAATATACAAGAATTGCTCGTTTAAAGATATTAGATTTAAAGATATTAGATTACGTATACCTAGGTGTAGAGCAGTAGTTACCAACTCTTTGGACATAATTTCTGTACGAAGGGCGTTCTCAGACGTCGCCATAATATTCAGCAGATTTTACGGCCTTCGATTCGATGCCAGAGATTATTGATTAAATCGCGCCAAATATGGAGCTTCATCGCTGGGCCAACGCTATCGTATTGTAAGATCTCATTTTCTGCACTTTAAGCCTTACTGCAAAGGAAACAAATATCATTGTTAATGTGCTGATAGACGTTCGCCTTGTACGTCCTACCGTAGCACTTACTTTGTGTAGAAATAGGAGATGGGCCATATACAATTTTTCTATTAGTTTTTTGACAAGTGCTACTATGTTATACTCATATGTTTGGAATGCTTATGAGTTGAATGTAGCTTGGGTCGTTAGGTTGGTTTGAAGTGTTTCAGCGATAATAATCCAAGTCCATCTGAGCTTTAATGAAAAAGGTGATTGTAGGCAATCGTTACTATCGATAAGAAAATCCCTTAAAATATCAAATGTACACATTTGTCTCCATTGCATTTTTGTAAAGGTTACCACATGCTTAATTATTGTAATATGAAAATTAAAGAAATAAAAGTTTATCTATCCATTTTGTTTGCGATAAAAACTGTACAAAGTTAGCGAGATGCATAATGACGTTTAAATGCAATCCGGTCCGCGCTCGTAAACATTACAGCGTTTAATCTAAGGTTTACGATTGCAGATTGCAGCGAAATAAAACGTCCGAAGACGGTCGTGTCCACGTCGAGTGTCCACTCGCGCGGCCGTCACGGCGCATGCGGGCGCGCCAGCGCGCTCCAGCGTCGTCCGATGGGAAGATTATTCAGAATGCAATTATTTGCATTTTATCTGCCTTTTGGTGGCTCTCCCTGTTTTGTGATAAAGAAAATAATAAAGAGCCTTTTAAAAACATGTTTAATGTTTAATTAAATTACGGAGCGCAGCTATGCAAGGGCCACGGCTCACCGCGAGCGAGTAGCGAGTGTAGTGGTAGTTTCAAGATTTTTTTCTCAGTATTTTGATTATTTCGTCAGTATAATATAATAAAGTTACCCAGTTTACGTTTATTAAAATGTATTGTTTTAAATTAAACGAAGTCCATTCTTAATTGAAAACGCTATTCATAAGCTCAGATTTGCACTACACCCAGCGTGAACAAGCACCTTGCGGAGCCTGGCATTCCCAATTCATTATCTTACATCTATTATTACCGGAATTGAAACTTCCGTTTAGGCTTTTGTAATTTTTTATCTCGTGATATCTTATCTCCGTCGTCTGTTGAGGAGAGGAGAGTCGGCGAAGTGTTCACTTTATCGAGTCGGGCATCTCAAAGGGCCGGCGGAGGATCCCTTCATTTGCCGGCCTTCAAATTTATGTGCCATATCTAAATGAGAGAATTAAGTTGGTACGGATGTTTATGTAATTGATGGGTTTGTTCACTCAACCCGTGCTTGTATCTGGTTTATTGACGTGATTTACGCCTGCCTTGTTTTAATTATAACTGTATGTTGACATACTTCGTAGCTTAACGTAGCGTATAGGTGTAGCACAGTAGGATTACTTTTAAACATAACGATGGTACTATCTCATCTCTTCAACTGTTTAGATTATTTTTTTGAAATGTAAGTCAGGGTCAACATTGCACATTTTTAATAGATATACACTTTGTATCTAAAGGTCTTGTCGAGAATTTTGTGGAGCCGATTGCGGCTGGTAGGTGACACACATTCGTGGAGACAGTAGCAGCTGGTATGTGACAACATGGATTTAATTGTGTCAAATTGTGTGACAACCGCAAAAATTTTGGTGGTTCTTTTGAATGGCGGGGTCCAGCCGCGACGCACATCGCCCACGGTTTTGTGGAATGCTTTCACTCCGCTAGCCGAGTAACCGACACATTTAAAATTTTGTTGGTCGTTGGAAATTCCTAGAAATCCTAACATACAATTTTAAAAGCTTAGAGTCTAAGCTTTTACTTAGACTATTCATATAGATAACGGTAACCTTATGGATCGTGGCGTATGTATAAATATGTATGCCCATGACTTATTGCGATATTATTGAATGTGGGAACCGGTGTAGGTATACCTATGTACTTATAAGTATTTCAACTTAATTTGAATATTAATTATAAATCGAGATGATTGATTTAATTACTCAATAACTTGTTTAATTGCTATCTTCATCATGGAACAAAATAATTTTCCATCACACACAATATTAATTCTAATTTGTTTGTTCCTACTGTGATGGCAATGAAGCCAGCCTGCAACTCCACGGCCAAAACATCAGATGGGTTATTTGTTCGTTGCCTGTTGTTTAATAACTTAATTGATTCGTGAACTGGTACATGACGGAAAATCTAGTAATTATTGGTTTCACAGCGTGTTCGCCGATTGCTTTGTTCATTGGCTATTGTAATTATATCCAAGTGGCCAGCACGATTACCAGGCTACTGTAATAGCTCGGTGGTTCGCTGATGTGAGGAAATCCATCGTTATTTAATTAGTGGAAGTACGTAGCAACGCCGCGGTGCCGCGGCCCAAATGTGAGATGGTACGCATCGAGCAGCGACCAGCGAGGCATCATGTTCCTACACACATCTTTAGTCAATTAGGTGTATTATATGACAATTTTGAAATATTTAATCCTCCTCGAAATATTTCTATCCGATAAATAACATTAACTTTATGTAGAGGTCATTAATTTACCATAAACTCTTGAGTCATGACTTACATTACAGTAGATTAGATTCTTTTACGTAAAATAATTTATTTAAGTTCTTCATAAATGTACCTACTTAAGTATGTACATATGAGTAATAAAAGTTGATTCGACGATTATAACAAGTTACAGTGGCGTAGGTTGTAGGCAGGTACAACGTACCTAACTGTTATTAAATAAAATAAGTTTTATTTGAAACGTACGGCAGAACGTAATGGAAAGCATTGAAAGCCTTCCGGACCGTTTAGCTGGCTTAATTAAAAAGTAACATGGACCACTTCTCTTGTACTCGTATTTCATTATTAGATACACTAGTGCGATGACACGTCGCGATGTCATTTACCTGTTATTAAGTTGTATGGAAAAGTGACAAAATGCGCATGCTAACTCTACCATCTGTTTAATATTTATCATCATCTCAACCAGTCATGGGCCATGGCCCACTATTATGTAGTTTGTGCACAGCTGATGTTCTGAGAATGAATAGGTTGAGACCTTAGTCCATCACGCGGGCCATGTGCGGATTGGCAGACTTCACACACCTTTGAGTTTTGAAACTTTTCGGTATGCAGATTTTATCGCGATCTTTTTCCTTCACCATTGCAGCGAGCGATATTTAAATTCTTAAACACACATAACTCCGAAAAGTTAGAAGTGCGTGCACTAGGAATCGAACTCGGTTACTTATCACCGCTATATGTATGCTTATACTCGTAATTGTATAAATCACACGATGATCGAAAAATCAGCTTTTACTGTCATAATGATACCGATAATTATGTTATTTGATAGATCAGGCTGTCTACCGGTTGCGGGATCTTCCGCGCGTATCACATGTGTGAACTTGCCCCACGTTAATCCGATACAGTTACGTTACAGAACGTCATTCGTTGAACCTGCTCCGGTTCATGAGCCGATTAAGCAATTACGATTTATGGGAGGAATTATTCAGCGGCGCGGAACGCGAGACGTGCCGCGGGCGCCCGGCCCTTCCCGGCCACAGTAACGTGAACCGCGGGAATGCTGCCGGCTGATACTTGGTTATCTCCGAACTAAACATTAGGATTCTTCTTCTCTCCTTTTCTCATTTCTTCTCAATAAATTATATTATTGGTTGTAACGCGGCAACACCAGCCCTCTCTCACAGACAGCCGCGTAAACTTTTATGTTAAGTTGTGATGTAATTTGCTGTAATTTTCTGTATTTCTGAGGAACCCAATAAATTCTACCGCTAAATGATCAATATTGAGTGTGAGTTGAATGAGTTTTAATAACGTACAGTAACCATTCTGTAAGAATAGGAAAACACGAAAGTTGAAAATTATAACTTGTGACATCACTTCCGTATCCGTGTTGCGAATCGCTCAAAAAGCTAAACTACGCATACAATGTGCGTGTTATTATAATGCAATTGAATGACTAAGTGATTTCCATCTTCACGCGAGCCATCAGCAATTTGTAAACGGAGACACTCGGCCGGCCGCCGGTCGCACGGCGAACAATGCCGTGGGTTCACAGTTCACACGTCTAGTATACTGTCTTACAGACATGTGATGGTAAATGGTATCCGCCCCCATATTTGTCCATAAAAATGCAACATCATCATCGTAACATTGCCTTGAAGCAAGCGGCAATAGCCATTTGAAACAAAAATAAAATAAAAATGATTTCAAAAAGAGGAAGCTTCGTAAGAATCACAAAATCCCCGCAGCTATCCGGTACCAACTGGTATTGAGATCAATCAACATGGATCTTAAAGAGTTCTATGACTTCCAAAGGAAGGAACTTAATATCATTTTTCAACACTGTTCACCCTGACCAACTTTAATCCGGACGGACATTCATGTTTAACGCCCTAATGTAACTAGATGTTGCCTCATAGGAATCAGGCTTTATATAACGATATAAAAATATTTGACTTATATATTATGTAGAATATATCCGTGTACTGCACTAATGATTGTTTGGATGTTTCCAGTTTCATTGTTCGCACCAGAGCGAGATAGGTACCACATTCAGCCGCGAGTACCGCTTGCCAATATCTAATTTGCCGTATTGAGGATCGCACTTTCTACAATCAAGGGGCTCGACGGCCGCTCTGGGCAACCTGCGTTTCGGCACCGAGCTGAAGATTTTCCCAAAGATTGTGGACTAGAACATTAACATAGAAAGTGTGTCGATCCGCCCCCAGAACAATGGCGGTGTCGTAACTATTGTAACAATTACTGGCGATTTGTACCAGATCCTATCGAGGCGTCCGGGCGTCCGCGGCTTTCCGCTCAAATAAGCCATTCGAATGAAATCACGTCACGGCACACTTTACACGGCCCCGATTGTTTCGTGAGGGGTGCCACGAGAGCGTGTATCAGACGGTGTAATTACGCTGATTTACGCTAAATCGTTCTCGAGATAACGACTTGCGAATCAGGGAAACGCGGCTAAACGGATAGTTGAATAACTTATCCGTGTTTAATAGTTGAATGGAAGAAGTTTACGGTGGGAGCGGCATGCGGCAGCACGAGACCGCGGGACCGACCGGCGGCGACCGCATTCAATGGGCGGCCGATTAATATCTTTATCGCGCTCGCATTGTCCGCATCTTTTTCTGATATCAATCAGGCTGATATCAATCAATATTACATCTCGTTTATTAATATTTTTTTTGTTCTACATTTTATAAAGGTCGCGGCGCTCATTAGTAAGTATATTAAAGTTTTCAAAGTAGTTTTTAGATCCAGTGCGTGATGTTTTCCTGGCTACATCCGACGGTCATCCGAGTCTTAGATTGCACGATAAAAGCACAATTAAATAAAATATTTACATGAGTCTTATAAATACTTAATACTTATTAATTGTGGTGTTTTTAATGCATAAGTTTGTGATCCAGTCGTTAATGAGCGTGTTGTCCTTATATTACTTATTACATATTTATTTGTTGTGCTAAAAAACATGGCATTCCGGTGGAGTTCTGAGAGGCAGGAGCGGAATGTAATTCAATTATTAATTTATTTAATGGCCGTTAGCCACTTCTAGGCTTTAATTAAGCGATTTATTTGCGTTGTGTCCAGCGAGCTATCAGCTGTAGCGCTCACCTGTAGAGCGTGGCGCGGTGCGCGCGCGCGGCGGCGGCGTCGGCCTGGTCGATGAGGTGCGCCAGCGCGCGCGCCTGCTCGCCCAGCGTCAGCAGCTCCAGCTCCTCGCGCCCCACCTGGTACTGCAGCTCCGCCTGCTCGATGCGCGTGTCGATGTTCCTGTACACGACAGGCAAACCAATTACCTAACATGTGCTATGGGTTGCACGATCATTTAAGTTTGTATTTTTGAAATTTATCCACTACGTATAAGAAAGGGAAGAGTAAAATAAAGCTGATGGGTCCTTACTCGGTGACTTGCGTTTTATCAAGTCGTCGCCGGAGCTCCTGGATGTTGGCGCGGCGCGCGTCCAGGTCGGCGCGCACGGCGGCCGCGCGCTCCTCCAGCGCGCGCCGCTCGTCCGCCGACAGCGCCGCGCCCGCGCCCTCCCCGCCCGCACCCCCGCCTGCACCGCTGCCCGCGCGGCTCGCGCCCGGGGACGCCGCCTGCGCCGCTAGCCGCGCCGCGCTCAGGGACGCGCTCAGCTGCTTTTTGAGGCTGTGATAGGAATTTCGACCACCTTAAAATCCATTTTTTAGTGACCACCGACACATATACTCGTATTTTGCAGGTTTAAAAGCCATTAATCAAAAACAACGTTTAAAGCGTTTGGCACAGCTAGAATTCACATTCCTTGGTCTTTGGAACAGAACCACAGATTATGAAGGCGGTACGGGTTGGAGTTGGAAGTAGACCTTACTTCTGTATGAGCGTGTCCTTGTCGGCGAGCGCGCCGCGCAGCGCGTCGAGCTCGCGCGAGGCGTCCCGCGCGCCCGCCGCGCCCGCCCCCGCGCTCCCCGCGCCGCGCCGCCGGGACCCCGCCAGCGACACCTCGATGCTGGCCATCTGGAACAACACACACACATGCTACACTCACGGAACACTAGAATGTGTGAGGGCTGATTTATTTCTACACTTGATAAAAAATTCAATGACCACATATCTCAATCCTTAGAATTGCTAATAGTACATTATGATACAAGTGTGCGAAGTTGGTCATTACAGTCGAGGCGGTATTGAGCCCGAGCCGCAAGGCGAGGGCTGTAATAGAGCCAAGACTGTAATGAACAAAGCACACGCGTATCATACGACGTTTTTCAACACACTTGCGAGGAAAAAAACAATTAGGTATCGACATTTTTCAGTCACAAATCAGCAAATTTTATACGAACAAATGTTTGCACAAAATGGCGCGGTTTATTTTTTCGCGCGCCGTATCTTTGGTTGAATAACTATGCGCGCGCAGGTTAAGTCCAAGGCACCGAACATTCAGCCACAATATATTAAACTAAATAATTATGTATTTCTAATAAGAATTTACGGTAATTAATGATTTAAAATATTGTATTATTTAAATGCTTTTATAGATAATTAGATGAAGTATAATCTTATCTTATCAGATTTTGACTAAGTACAACAAGTTTATTTATTTACAAAATAACAAATCTTTTGGTAACAACCTCTTTACGGATATTAAAAAAAAAGTGGAATAAGAAAAACACTAGTGCGGTAATGAAAAGTAAAACGCACTAGTGTGTAATAAACCGCATTCCGGGCGTAAGACTAAAGAAAAAATATCAACTTTACGAGCAAGTGTGTTGAAAACGTCTATTTCGGCTAACAGTACCTACCATGATAGTCGATATAAGGACAGATTGCAGTATATATTCTGCTACAAGTACAAGATGCACACCATATCAACTATTGTATAGCTCCAAAGGGACTCTACATCATTCACAAACTTTACATGATACACCTATTTTATCTCAGTCAGCATAATGTGTAAAAAATAACACCTTCATGTACGAGTAAATCGCGTTAAGCTTTTTGTACTTTTAACACGTTGATGATACCAGTAAATGTTGCAACGATATTAAGAAACTTTATACAAATAGTTTAGCTTTATCTCGGGCCAGCTGTACCCAGGCCTGGCCGGAGCAAAACGATGTAAAAGAAATGAAAAAGTTATCTAAGTTGGCGCGGCCGTCGGCGGATTTATCACTTTACTTTGTAAATTTCTCATCGTTACGTCGCAAGACGTTATCTGTTCCCGCTATGACAAATCGCTCCATTCCGACTGGAAAAATTGCTCGGCCGATAGTAATGATCTACGACACACGGCGCGGCGCGCGGGTCGAGCAGCCTCGCGCGCAATTATCGGGTTATTCTCAGAGTACTCCGTTCTTTTGTTCTCAAAAAATTTAAATCTCTAACATTGATTCTCAAAATACTCCGAAAAAATTTTAATAAAATTAAATACCTATTTTTAATTCTCATCCTCCTCCGCAAGGTGTTACGTTTATTCTCAATATCCTCCGACGGTCATTTTCTTCAATTCTCATTCTCCTCCGCGCGTTAAAAATACAGTTAGATGAAAAATAACTACTACTCAGCAATATTAAATTATTTTATTATTTTCTATGGGCGCTTACCTAAATATACAATCATTCCATTATTAGGTAGTCATTATTGTTGTAAAAAATAATAGCAAACCCTAGTGCGACAGAGACAGAGAACATGGCGTGCTTTAATGTTTCGCTAATGATCTTGGGTCTCCGAGGTCAAACTGACCAATAGGGTTATAGTTTTATCTCAGGTACCTGGTATCAGGTACTCTAAGTAAAATGCACTTTTTAATCCCTATTAGCGATGCCTATGTTATGTTCATTATAAGTCGGAAGTCGAAGTGTCGCAGTCTCCTTCTTATGTTTACTTAAAAAAACCATGAATATGGAAAATTTCAGTGAAAGTGAAGGTGCTGGAGTTACAAGCTTTAATTTTTTGGACGGAAAACGTAAGTAACTGATTAATATAAATTATTATTAATTAAAACGCTGGCAGATCGGCGGCGGTAACCAGCATTCTGCTTGAATGCGCCCTTATTGTTGATTAATTTTTAATGTTTAATTGTTGATTTTTTTAAGTCTTAATTCAGACTGATTCTTTTATACATATTTTTCACTTATATTTTGAGGTTGATTTTTGTATATTTTTATTTTTTTCTTAGTTTATTTTTAATGTTTAATTGTTGATTTTTGTTTATTCTTAATTCAGACTGATTCGATTATAATTATATATATTTCACTTTTATATTCTGAGGTTGATTTTTAATATTTCATTGTTGATTTTTGTTTAGTCTTAATTCAGACTGATTCTTTTATACATATTTTTCACTTTTATATTTTGAGGTTTATTTTTAATGTTTCGTTGTTGATTTTTGTTTACTCTTAATTCAGACTGACTCAGACATACATGTTATATACTAATATAAGACATAATGAATCAAAATGACTGGATTTTATTTAGATTTTCCACTTGCTAAAACTTGCCAAAGACACTTGCTTCTGACTGTACCGTTCGTAAATATTCGGAGTAGTTTGAGAATGGATGTATGGGTTATTTATTTTTCACAAATTAAGGGACGGAGTATTTTGAGAATGAATTTGAATTGCCTCGGAGTCAAGTGCGAGTCGATTCTTAAATCATTTTTTTTCGCGGAGGAAACTGAGAACTATTTTCGGAGTACTTTGAGAATAAGCCAATTATCGTGCTTTTTACGATACGGGAAATATTTAATCGCTTTAGTTGACGCACACATTTAATGCCTGTTAGTAAACTAGTATTAGAAGTACACTTTTTATTATGATACGGGTATATGCGATATGTATTTTGTAGCATAGGTACATATTTGTGATATTAGGCGATATGCGAAATATCTGATTGTAATGGTAAACGTGGGCCAGCAGAAGTATCAGTCGCCATATTATCCTCGTCCCGTCGTCAGTACAGTACCCTTCCTATACTGTGACAATGCTCTCGTAGAAAGTTAAATAATAAATAAATAAAAAATATTCATTATTGCAGCTTGAGGAGTAGGGACTACTACTGATGCATGCCAAAATGTCATAATTTATGCTTTTTACAGTTATATTTGAAACTACCCAATAAAGTGCCATTTTTAGGTAGGTACAGTATTTGGTTATCAAACCTGATAATTATTTTTATAAATCAAACCTGATAATTATAATTATTAAGTCAATATCAGTCAAGTCGGCACAATAATTATTTATCGCTTGGATAAAATCCTCATTACATAGATGCATTCGAGATAAATGATGTGAAATTACATCGTTTTAACATGTGATCGGGAAAATTAATGAAGCCACATCCATCTCATTCGGTCACACTTGATTCATAAATCGTTCGCGCAGCGCGGATACTCCGCGAGGATCCCGATAATTATATCATCCGTCAACGTTATCGGGAACCGAACCCAGGATGCATCAATCTAATTCGTGCGCGGGTCGCAGCCCCGGGAGAATGAGTGGCGCTCGTGGAAGGAAACCGTTGGTCGTTAGCGGCGGCCGGCGACTTCCTGTGAGCAAGTGCACGCGCACGGTCCGTTCCACACGAGGGCTTCTTCCATCGAAAGCTTTAATTTTTCACAAGGACATTAAAATTTAGCAAAGATTAGGTTCATGCTCAACTAAATCTTTTGATATTTTTATATAAATATTTTTCAGACTTGCCTGCCTTGGGTTGGGTCGAGTGACGCACCATCTTAATTGCGTAATTATAAAATATCCAGGAAACGACATTTACCTAATACGACTGGTTTTGTTACTGGTTGTTTAAAAACTTTTAGTGATAAACAAAACTGCAGTCCGTTGGCTGTTTCGTACTCAACATAAAGTACGTCACACAAAATAAGATATTGAAATTCTCCATGCTTTTCTATGTTCGATGCAGTCCCCAAAGCGAGCTTATCGCGCTGTTAGATCACACCTTATGACCATCCACGGTCCGCTGCTCGAATCTGAATAGAGGAATGTTGGAGCCGAGCTTCTGTCAAATTATGGCCGTAATGATCAGAGGAAATAACGGTACGTGGGATGTACTTTATTCGGCTCGATGTTTTTGTGGCAATCATTCTGAGGAAGCGCTCGCGCTGGAGGCATTGGTCGTTACGCTACGCAATTTATAAAACGTTGGTGCAATTAATATTTAATTACCTCAATTACCACTTTGGCTTTAACCCATTTATGAACCACAGCTCATGAAAATAATAACCACCTCGATATACCTTGCAATGGTAAAGCCTCTAACGGACTATTTCCTAACTATTAATTGAAGAGCTCAAATAACACTGGAACAGCGCAGTGCTCTGCGTCTCTGTAATGACGAGGGAATCAAGCCAAATAGGCAGCTCTACTGGCTCTACAGCTCTACTACCGTTATACTATCAAGAATTAAGGCATGCTGTGTGTGTAGTATTTACACAAAGAATAATTCTAAAAGTGCAAAGTGATTGTCTTTTTGTTTGCCTTGTGTGCCTAAATCTTGTGTTAAATCTTAGATGGCCAGAAGACAGAATGATCTTATCTCCGCAGTTCTGTGGAAGCTGTGCTGTGCAGTTACGTGGTTACATTTTTAAATGGTTATTTTATAGCGTAGCGGTGTACACGTATGACTTTTGTCATAAATCATGGGTATTTATTGCGACAAATGTAGAACATAATTTGATGGTACCATTATTTACAATGACCTTATCAAATCCATCAATATCACATAAAGAAAATGTTTTGTGGCTAAGTTCGTATTTAATAAATGTTTAAAATAATTAACAATACAATTAAGTTATTAATTATTTAACCTTATTCAATTTGTTCCTCTCGAAGAATAACCTAATACATATATGTATGTTCTTAGGGTATGAATTTTTATTTGTGCTCATAAATTTTTGTCTTCGTTAGGGTCGCTCCCTTAAGAAGTATTTTTTTAATACTTAATGATCCTCAACACCATTTAAGAATTTATTCATGCTTTTAAGTCCATCGGAGTTTAATGACTTTTTGTAACTTTTACTGAACCATGTAAGTTTAATCAATATGACCTTTATCCCTATAATAAAATCTTTAGTGGTCTGTGAACTTTACATGTAACCAGGTAATGTGGTACATTACTTCTAGTTCTCACATAACCTTGGTAAGTCTCACACGCTAAACACCGCCACTAAAGACAATAACCGCGCGGCGCGCCACACCGCATATCGCCCACATCTAAACATGTCCACTTTGTTACGTTACCTACTGCCTGCTGCTAACTAATTTAACCTTAATTAAAGCTTGTTTTGTAAATAATGAGCGAGTTTTTAATTGCAATTTTAAATAATAATTATATTAATGTTACTTTTTACTTTTCTTAATTCATTAAATTTTCACGCGTGTATGGCTGGGTCACCCACAGACATGGTGTTTGCATTGAATGGACATTCTTCCTTAAAATTTATGTCATAAAAATGTTTAGATTTTTTTTACTGAATTAAACAGAGCATATAAATAGCCATTATACTGATGTGGCTTCACGTCTTGTAGTCGGGCGGGTCGGCAGTCGGGAAGGAGGGAGGTATTTCACGGAATACTTAGTCAATAACTCTTTTATCTGTTCTGTGAGGTATTTCCCCAATTGAATTGGGTAATTTACGGTTTACGTTACCAGGGTTGACAGACAGACAGGACAGAGGAGTCGCATCTTAAAATTTTGCTTGTTTTCGACGCAATGACCTAGCTACATTCAAAAGCGTCCTTTACTACATACATCTACATAAGTATACTCTTTCCTGACTCCCTGTTTCAAGTACACCGCCAAATCCGCTAATCATTAGATTGAAGTACCAAAAATATGTATCACCAGTATGTGTGAATGTAAAGATTATATTTAGGTATATATAAGTTAACAATGGGCCTGTAGGTATAGATGTACTAAGAATATTTGTGTTGAAATTTGCGCTTTCTATTTCTTACGCATTCTACAGTCAACTTCCTGAAGTTTAGCGGAGACGGCGCAAATCGCTTGATAAACCTACCTAGTTGACGCAGCTCCCAGCCATTGTCTGTTACTGCGGTGTACTTATTATTAGTTTTATTTATTTTCCCACAAATTATCTTTGGCTCAGTTTTTATTGGTACGCGAGCCGTGCGATAAGTCTTTAATGACTTGTTTATACCTCATTGTAGCTTAAAGCTAGCCATAAACGCTAGAATATATGCCGACTGTACAAGTATGTTGTACAACCGTGCATGTTGGTATGTCCACTACGTACCCAGCTCAAGTTTACCTGATGAGTTAGACCGTGCAGACAAAGTCTGTTACACGTAACGTGTATGCAGGCCTGTTTAATACTCGTCGATTAAAATATTAGAACTTTCTGACGAATTATTCAAAACTTTCCCAGCAACAAAATTTCCTCTGGTAGAGGATCTCGTCTTATCTTAGATTCCACGGCCGGTCATTCTACAAGTTTCTATATTAATTTTCCTTATTTTTATCTTATGTGGCATTCCGAGGTTGTTAAGTAGAATTTACCTAAGTAATGTTGCAATTTTGCATTGTTTGCATGCAAAATTCTGAGACTGCATTACTTCAATGTGCAAAAAGTGTAGCACGCAATACTCCTACACTCTCAGCGCATTTGCTAGGTACTTGTTAATCAATTAACTCCTACGTAATAACGTAGATGTTCTCTACGTTGAAAGGTATGCTACCTTTTGAAAAGTAGACAAGCGCATTCGTAATTGAGTTTGTTAATGAAACAAAATTAAAAGAAATGGTAGACCACATACACATACACCTACCTACCTAGTCTACCTACCTACTCTAATTGGAAATCTGATCCCTAACATAACGATCACCGAACACATCTCCCTGAGCCAAAGAATTGTCTCTGTTGGTCGTCAGGCCCTAGAATAGCACAAGTATTAAATTCCTGCACGTTCGGATTATCCACAGATGTGGGGCCGCGTAAGTAAACGTGCCGCGTAATTGATCGTCAATTTGAAGTCAAGGATTATTGGTTAAGGCACACCAGCTATTTTATGTCATGAGCGAACCGACGGTAAGGATCGTAATCTCAAGTTGGTCTTTAATTAATCCAATCTACTGGAGGTCCGCATAGTGCGCCGTAACTGAAGACTTGCATTTTCTAGGTTAATTAAATTTTTTGTAGAGTTACAAAACGTGCTCGCCGGCAGCTAATGTTTGTTTCCAATTCAACTTCTTACAGCTATTAGATACGTTTATAGCTTTAGCTGTAAGTATATCTATTTCGATATAGCTGTAACACGCAATGGAAGAGTATTTTCTGTGTAGATATACAACGTGGTTACCACCATACAACAATAAATTTAATTTTATGTACCTAATGATTACCTAAGCCCCAAAAAAATTTTCAATCAAATACCTCCTTTACTTTAGCCACAGCAATATTTTTTTCAATATTCACAATTTCAACACGCTGTATCCACAGGCTGTATCATTATTGTAATAGCAGATTGTTGCCGCTCTTGTCAAAAGTAAGTGACTGACGTTTAGATAGGCTGTTCTATTTTTTCCTGTATTTTGTGCTATTTAGTTTGTTTGAAAAAAACTTTTTTGTAAATAAGATGTTAGGCGTTTTTTACTAAATGTAATATGTTCCTTGCATGAAGCAGGGCTCGTGGTTTCATTTTTTGTTGTATGGTGGTCATCTTGTATAAAACAGCAATATATTGTCATGATTTCCTGATAAGAAATTTGAAATTTTCACAAAATAGGGAAGGTACTGGTTCCATCTCGATTTTCGATAATCAAGGTTTCACATAAACATCATATCCATATATTCTTTCATAAAGTACCCGACCTTCGTTCCGGGTCATGTGAGTTTTCTACACGCTAACATTAATAGAATCCACCCGGCACATATCGTTTGGTAACGGGATACCATGTGTAACCACCGCTTCGCTTTCACAATACCCAAAGGGCTCGTGTTAAGGTAATTGTAAGAATTTCCACGTTATGATTTCTCACACCGCGACCAATAATAAATATTGGTCGTACACACGCGGTGTGGGAAAACTATCCGTGCTGCAAATATTATACCTCATTATTAGTCTTAGCTATTATAGGGTGAAGCTCATATAGTAGAATCTAAGCACAATAGGGCATTAACAATGACTTGTCATCGAAGGAATTCTAGTAGAGTTCGGAAATATGATGCACAATTGACTAAATTAATCCGTTTTCAATGTGGTTTTGTGGACGGCTGAAGCTTGAAACAATAAACGATACATAGACTGCCGCCGACCACCAATAGCTATCATTATATCTATTGTAATGTAAGTACCTATTACCTATGTCACGTAATTTACGTCCTCGCGCCGCACCGGTTCCACTATAATTATGTATTAATACAAAGTGAAAACGTTAAAGAACACCGTTTTTTTCTCTTCAACATAAGTACAAAGTTTTTTATATGAAACTAGGTAAATGTCGTATTACACTTTTATACTAACGCAGGTAATATTTTAACTTTTTTGTGATTAATATACAGCTCATTTAGTGATATCTTAATATGAAAAAACAAAATGTCTTTTATTGTAATTCTTGGTAGTACCTACCATAGTACCTGAACATAGCAGCTTTAATTAAAAGACTTGTACAATAGTCTGATAGGCTTCATTTATGTTTATAATTTAATAAAAGGTGTAATGTCTTCATTAGATCATTACCAAGAATGTGATGTTACCCGAGTTGTTCGCGGTGTACAATTTAAAGTAGGTACATTTGCGGAGCGGCTGAAACCGCGGGCGGTTATTAGGTAATCAGAAGTGATGTGGGTATCGAACACTAGCAGAGCCCGAGGCTGCCCCGGGCTGCATCGGCCCTCCTGACAGCACCTCTTGCCCTCGGTCGGTATAGTCATTACAGATGATGCAAGTAGTGCAATGGGTCTCGTCTAATATTAAACTTATAATACATACATAGTACCTTTACGCAGTGCGTACATTATTTTGTTTGGCGCAAGTGCAAGTTAAATCTCTCTTGTTATTCGTCCTCTAACAACTGATTTTAAACTTGTATCTTTTCTTATTACACACATTTTTACTATAATACGGGTTACTCACGATATGTAACGATCCATGAACATGCAACAATATCGGCATACCAAAATACATATCGTGTGTAACCCGTATTACAATAAAAAATTCGTCCTCTATTTAATAATTTTGTATGTTTACTATAATTTTGTATGTATGTAAGGACTTCGTGAATGTTAAGAGCACTGTGATACCCATTACATAAATACAGCTGTATTACGCGAAAGCCAAATACAATTCTTTCGTCTTTGGACACGAGGATTCTATATCTGTAACAAAAGCCTCTCGAACTCTTCATAATACGCAAGTTGCGTAACAGATGCAAGGAGCTGGCCACTCACCTTAGCTTCCAAACTCTCGAGGTTGACGACCCCTCCGGTCTCCAGGGCTTGCTGTAACAAACACGCGCATTGTAAATATGTTAATGATTTTAAAAAGTTTCCGGAACATTAAACTTCTGCCGTAACCGTGCCAAAAGCGCTTCTTGTAGCCTTCTACGCCTCTACGACACGGAATAAAATTATAAGTACTGGTTTATTACAAGGAGGCACTTCAATACCTAGGAGGTATGTTTTAATATCCTACTCAACAAAGCCTAAGCAATGTAAATATTTCATTATGATAAGATCTTTATTTATTTTCTTTTAATTCAAAATCTGGACAAGAAAAATCTGTGTTTTGAACATAAGGCAAGATTAAGTTTAAAGTGGTAATTTCCTTTTGTTTTTAAATGAGAGGGCAATGACAGATGTTTTCAGGTTGCTATAGTCGTAATTTCGGGACAACTGCGCGCATGATGCTTGTCACAGGTGGCTTCGTATGAAGAGCAGTCGAGTACAGTGCGCCCAACTTATCTCTGAAATGGCAAAAATTGGAACTAACGAAAAGTCATTCATAAGTACGTTGTGGTCATTCATCTGTCAGTTACTAGTGTGCTATGATTGGTCAAATGAATGTCAAATGCGTCCGACAGCGCCTCTTTCGTTTCATTCTTAAGTTGGGTTTACTATGACGATGCCCGCGTTGGTCGGCGAGTAGACAGTTAAACACGAACGTCACCATATTTTACTTTGCATTGTTGTCATAACTTCGATTAATACGTATCTGCCTAGGAATAAAATATTCGAGTGTATAAAATGTGTTGAATAAGTGGGCACACACGTAAAAATACGTGCCAATCATAAGTAATGCGAAACAAGTGAGAATAATGTGGAAAATGTTGATGTACGTGCGTCAATTACGTCTGGTTAATTAATGTATTTCTGCTAATCAAATGGAGAAAACTCTATTATGTTCCACTAATCAGTTTTTTGTTGCGTTAGAGCTGCGCGTGCGCACGGAGCGCCGCGGGCTGCCGCGCCGTTGTCAATTTCTCGTTACGGTTAGTTGCTGACGGTACTTATAAACTGATTATTATGATTTACGGCACAGACCCCCAAAGACTAACTATTCAGCAAATCCATACCATGCGTTAGCGAGTACCTAAGGCCCTACTTTTATTATCTTCTTACTCGTATCATCTACGATTATTATCGCATCATCATCAACATCACCCGCTTCGTTTTCGATCGGTAACGGATCAGTGATGACTATTGTGTTATTGATATCCATGCGAACGATAACTATATACTTAGGTCCCATCAGAAAGTTCGTCTGTTTCTTTATCTATAGGACAACGACAATTTTGGCTAATTTTGGTACATTGAAAACTTTAACCACTCTACAGTTTGTAAATGGTAGAATGTTAAGAGATTTAAAGAGTATTTTTACCAATCAGTAAACTAACGAAAGGAACTTGTTTTTAATTAATGTGGGTATAGCTGCGATGTTAGAATTTGAAGCGTTTCCTAGAGACGAAGCAGGAACAGTTTAATAACTGCTTATTAACATTCCCGCTTCGAGGTTCTCATCGACGGGCCACCGACGAGCACAGGACGTTTCAAGCATGAGTCGCAGACTTTCATCTCAAGAGAAAAATATAACATGGTTACATTGCTCGCAAACGCAAAGATTGGCCACTTCAAATTATAATGGTACAAGACTGAAAATGGATAAACGGGATGTAATGTGATGTTTCTTGTCATTGTTCTTGTGCATTGTTGTGTTGTACCACGAGGGCGTATTGAATGTAAGCACGCATAATTTCGCACACTTGACATGGTAAATAGTTAGGTCGAGTTAGCATGGGTGAGTACCTACAACTAGTAATAACTAACAATGAGTAAACTTCTTGAGGGTGTTCCAATTAGATTATAGTAACCAAAATCTATTTCTATAATCTATAATCTTTAAATATTATCCAGTCATTATACTACGTCAGCATACGGTATTGTACGTCGCTTCTCCGTATCGATGATCAATAAATTGAGGGAAACATTAAAACGGTATAATACCTGAAATAAAAACGACCGAAGCAACATAAGGGCGAGTCCCTGCTTATCTATTATAATTATGCACTAATAAAGTCCGGCGCTATGTAATGTGGCTATAACATTCTGCCCGAGCTTTGAAGTTTGATGTGCCATAAATACCGTAATTTATAGACTATTCGGCATCGATTTAATATGCTGTGCGGTAACCGTGTATTAGCTGAGACACCTCATAATATCTGCATAATTTATACATTCCGTTTGCATATGCATGAGGATTACGTTATATTGTTGTTTTAATGTGCGTGGATATTTCATAAAAGATTTATGCTGTTCGGAACAGTTTAATAATTTTGTGTTATCGTTTAGTGGCATGAGTGTGATATTTTTGGTTGTGTGAGGAGCTGAGGAGTGTTCAGTGCTCACCAGGGAGGCGGAGCGCTGCGTGGTGTTGAGGTCATGCTGGCTGCGGCTGCGCGCGCGCTCCTCGCCCGCGTCAGAGAACTGCCCCGACTTGCGCGAGCTGCAACAACACACACGGGACTGGTACTCACCAGGGAGGCGGAGCGCTGCGTGGTGTTGAGGTCATGCTGGCTGCGGCTGCGCGCGCGCTCCTCGCCCGCGTCAGAGAACTGCCCCGACTTGCGCGAGCTGCAACAACACACACGGGACTGGTACTCACCAGGGAGGCGGAGCGCTGCGTGGTGTTGAGGTCATGCTGGCTGCGGCTGCGCGCGCGCTCCTCGCCCGCGTCAGAGAACTGCCCCGACTTGCGCGAGCTGCAACAACACACACGGGACTTCACACACGTGTATTGATAATCATCATAACTTAATCTATTGGTCGTGGTCTTATGTAACACCGATCTTCACTGATATGTCGTCGACAAAAATACTTACATAGGTACTCATACAATAACTGATGGACTAGAGTGTCTAGACCGAAAAATAAAAAAATATATGACCAAATACGAATGCCGTCTGGATTAAACGGGTTAAATGGTCAGTCGGAGGCTTATTATCAGACTCTACACGGGCTTGGCAATTCCAGCTCGATCGTTTTTCAGGAGGGAGCTACCAGGAGGAGAGGCAGGCATGGTTTAGGGGGTTAATGGAAAAGAGTTAAGTGTTAATGGTATTTTAAGTATTCTGTAGCGAAATAGTATCTCGAGGTTTAAAACCTTAACACGATTTATCTATAGCGAGAGTTACTTCAACTTGCAATTTCTGTTTATAAGTAGCGATATCGATAGCGTAGGTACTTATTACATACATAGAATTTACTGTTAATATATTAATATAATTCATTTATTTTACAAATACTTACACCAAGTTAAAAAACCTCATTTTGCAACGGGAACACACCGACCATGACAAGGAGACGGCGGAATCACTGAAACATCGATAGCGGAAGCTAACTGACCCACTCTACATCTACACTTGACATTCTGTTTAAACAAAAACAAGCACGAGATCACGAGATGTAATCGCCGGGCCGGCGACGGCCTTCGTGACGTAAGTGACAGCGTAATTCGATAGTGACAGTGTTACAATTGAGCAGAAACCCGGTCGGGAACCTTGAGCCAGTGCCTCGGATGTTGCCGAGACACGCGGCTCGCGTTACAGCCTGTTTACAAAATAAGACGTGCTCCCGGCCCACTGCAGCTGCCAGCTACCTGTCCACTGGTGCACTGGTGCTCGTATACCGAAACCGAAACAAAACACTATACTTTCAAATAAGCCTTAACTGTCCTGCTTATAAAGATTAGCCCTCTATTATTGTGTCATACATATTATAATAATATCATCATATCATATAACATATCCTCCTTTCACATAATAATGATACTGTTCATAAGGCAAGACTGTCTAATTGTTAAGTACGTTTAGTATCTCAACTCTACTGACTCTACAGGTGAATGATTTTTGATTTATTTAGCGTTAACATATTTTACATGACTCACGAAATGTAAGTGGCAGGAGTTTCTATTAAATCACTGGGGCAATACGATAGCTACGATTACTAGTGACACAGACAGGTGTTAGATTGTAAACAGATCGGTGTAGCACTGATGCTGGCTGCAGTGTACGCGGGCTGCTCCCGGCGCGTGCCTAATTGTAACGAGCTTAAGAAATTGTTTCTACATAACTGATACGCTAACAATGTATGCTTGGAGAATTGTGAAAGCGGTGGAACTAACGGATTACTTTACTTTTATACACTTTTTATGCCCAATTATTGCGAACTGTTTTATTGACGCACTGAGCAATTAAACTAACACTTCCAGTCTTTTCCCTGACGTTACGTAGAAGAAGAATTATTTACGATTTCAGGTGTTGACGTAGGCAATGTAACACTTGATAAATATAGATAGGTCGACAGAATAGGATAATGAATTTTGTAGGACGGTGGCCTTCTTCTAGAGGCAAATTAGCACGAGTCGACCACATTGGTCGCAATTTGTTGAAAGTCGTAATACTCTCACCAAAAATCTTCACACATTCATTTCTTCCAACTCTATGCATTAGATTGGCCATTCTTACATCTACCAATTCGCACACTATTACAAAGTTGGAATAGCGTCGAGGTAAATTCTGTAATTGTTGGACCCGTTGCAGATCTTTGAGGGCGTGCACGGGTCGCAATCGCAATAAGAGTAAGGTGCGTGCCGAAAATATTTGGAATGACGTTCTGGCGCCACCAGCTCCGGCCCACGCGTCGAAGCTACAGTACCTACACGACAATGGGCCGGTGGGCCGGTGGGCTGCCCCAACATTCCGCATTCCGAGACACCACCAATACGGCCTGCCGCCTGTCGCGTGACAAGCCGCCTTTATGGTCCCCGCTAATACGGCCACTCGCTGATTTCATTAAACAAATTAAATGCTGCCGTACATAAACATGACTTGCTGATTGTGGTTGTTCAATGTTTAATGTAATTTATTAGTTTGTTAAAGTTCATTTATATAAATGTACCCGAACTGGTCGGTGAAGTTAAGTTGAGATTCACAATAAACTACAGATTCTTGGAGGTTTCGCACTCTCTCGTACATTCGCACGAGACTGGTATGAAATTAACATGCGTGAACGGAAGTAACATCCACGCGGTGTCGTGGAATTCTTCACGCTACGCCTACGCCGGCTGTGTACCGGAGAAAGGGGTTATGTTGCGTGAGTTCAGGTCACTGAGATCACAATGTTTGCTCTGTCGTTCTTAACTCCTTACCATCCGTCGTAAACTTTAAGATTACATCAATCGAAACCTCCTCCTTGACTGTATTCCCAAGTGTTGGTTTGATTGGCGTCAACTGAGTAAATGGCTGGTATTACCTGGTGAGCTTGCGGTGTCCGCGGCGGCCACCGCTGATCATGGACAGGGTGCTCATCACCGCCGACATGGCGCTCCGCCCTCGCACTCATCACACCTGCAATCAACATAAATGTACTTTATTATTTTAAATTACGCTGCGATCAAAATTGCATTATTTATCTGCCCTATTTACTGTTGTTAGAATTTAAATAAACGCTTACACCTGTTACACACCTATGTCTACTTTAAATGCGTCATATATCCGCTACGGCCGGGAATACTACGGATTTGGTTAGGGGTAGTCAATGAAAATCGGGATATACTTATACTCGTATGAAATTCAAAATATCTTATGTCGAATTCTTGGTAGATTTAAATTTAAATGTTTCGTAATAAAGTTATCAAGTACCATGTAATAGGTTCACGCAACATAAACTATCACCTGTTATAATCATTAACTTGTTCTCGCTTTTTATCGACATCGCAAAAACTCGTTACAGAGAGTTTTTTTTTAGTTTTTGCTACGAATACCATTACGCTCGGTTTGATTGAAATTGATCAGCCCGCGCGCGACATCGATTATATTATCGGCGCGATGGCAGGCGCTGACTGTCTTGCGGTCAAACAACGCTCGCGCGACCAACAACGCACGCTTTTAACACCTTGTCTGTCAGCATGCTATCTAGAGCTTGATAATATTAATTCAATATACTTTCAACGCTTCATTGAGTAGGTAACTATTGAAACAGGTATTTTTGCGAATACTCGACAACCGACCGGGCAAGCCTTGTAATAAGTAGTAAATATTCACCAGCTCCTGCTCCACGCGGGGAGGGCAAATCGTCTCTACCTGGTTACGCCCATGGTAACCATAAGCGATCAGTTACTGGCCAAAAAGTATCGCATTATTGCTCGCTCTCCAACGAACACATAAAATTGCATTTCATGACTGATTTTACGAAGATATTTAAATAGATATCTAGATATTTAGGTAGGATCTCTATATTATTAAACCGCGCTTCCTTTATTTATTATGATTTAAAGAATGAATGAAATGATACCTGAAGGAAACATTTTTACATAATATTATGTCCTCTAAGGCACATGTGTGTAAATTCTGTATAGATAATATTACACTTTAAAGAAACTCTACCCTCTAGGGTATTAAATTTGAGTCAAATCTGCGACACGCCAACTGACACCGAGTGAAGAATATGCTTCGACACCTTCAAGAGATCGATTTCAGTGTAAGTTATGATATCATATTGCGCTAACCTAAATATACATATTGACCCATTACCATACTCTATCTGTATCTAAAACAATGTAACAGTCAATTTTCAACATTATCCTATGAAGAAGTATTTACCTTTTCTAATCCCGGCGCATATTTTTACCGACTAATACCTACACAAAAAGTGGCAGTGCCTAAAAGTAATATCCGGTCAGAGTAGGACTGAATAACGTTGCTCCGGCTTATGCTTGATTATATCCGAAAAAAATATTATTGCTCAGCGATCCGTAAACAAAACGTCATTAATATTGTATGTCCGTGGCTTTCATAACAGGTTCTTTGTCCAAGTGTCGGTCAACAAACCAATTAAGTTATTATAAAATACCTACATACGAATGTATCGCGCGCGGCTAACGGACCTTACAGGGGAGACGCCTTCTCTTGATATCGGACTGGAGAGATGGTGATGTCACTGGGCAGGCATACCTACATAGCGCGTTCTCTATAGCCTTAGGAGAGGAATGTCTGACACTTTCGAGTTATTTGTAAAGTCGTGTGTTTATTTTATATAGCGGTCAATCGGATAGTTTTCGTATTCTGTCGGTTTACGGAGGTACAACCTACGAGGTACCTTACTTGAAAATATAATAAATTTTTATATGTATTTATTTTATTATATTCTTAGTACCTGCATTAGTATTTTTGCTAGTTTTATCTACGGTATATTATAACATCACGCTAGTCACTTCAAAAGATAATTAGACATGTGAAAGAAGGATGTGTGAAATATAAGGATATTTTTCGTTTAGGTTTAGATGGTGTGCGATGCTTAATTATTTGTTTTTCAGTTTGTCGGGGCAATAAGTTGTACCTAATATTTTACGAGCACTGTACTGTGAAAGCGTCATGTGAAGGCGGCGCACGGCGACAGGCTACGGCGCTAGTATTTATACAACTCACTGTTGGCGATAAAACAATTATTGAATTGCGCAACATTCGGTTCTGGTAATTACATAAATCCTGTGATTGCTCTAACAACCTTGACTACACCGTCAATGGTACACTATGACTCAACTTTTACGTTTTTTTGTAAAATGTAAACAATATTTCAAGTTTCTGTTGTAACACTTGTAATATATAATAATATTTATTATGAATTTAGGTACTTATATATTTTTTATTAAAACTGATTGGAAAGTGCTATCTTATATCAGATTATTGAGGTCATCATAATGTCCTCGCTATGTATAAGAGCAGCCTTCGCTTTTTTCAGCTTTGTGTTGTGTTGTGGTGCATTGTGCCTCATTCAACGCCCTACGCACCATACTAACTACTGAAATCATGTAGAATGATATGTTTAAGGCTTACCTACTCCTAAAATATGTGCAAACTCACGCCTTAATTGAAATAACTGCACACGTAACACGTTCCTAACTCCCGATGGCTTGTTGCCCATGGCCGTGGCGCAACCGCCGGTTACAATTGGAAGTGGAAGGTTCGTTCGGACGGCGAAGGCTTGATTTTCCGAGTATCTGTCGGACTTACCGATTGACAGCCTTGGCGCGGTCGCCGGTCGGCTGGAATATTGTTAACCGGCAATCTACAGCCATTAGAGAATAGTGCCCTCTCAGTAATTGTTATATCGGGGCCTCGAACAGCGTACGCGTGGCCTCAGCCTATTCCTCATTATCCACCGTACCTTTGTTGTTGAATCAAAGGAAAGTCCTATTTGTTTGACACAAATCGCGATTTTATTATAATCACAGAACAGATAAAAGTGTTATTATAATAGTCGACGAAAACAGTAGGCGGGTAGGTGAGTGTGTAAGTTACTAAACAATGCAAATTATGCATCATCATTATAACATTATGCATGACTTCTAAGTTTCATAAAATATTAGGCAATAGATACGTGCATAAGTATTTAGTAGTTCTCTTAACACATTTATTGCAATTTAAAGAAATATTTTAAACTATAAGTAACTTAAGTCCAGCCATCCAGGATAATTAATAATACTCGTCCGTAATAGTGCGCAAATAGCGTTTAAAAGCAAGTTGCCGTGAGTGCTTAAGTAGATGGATCGCCGTGCCGTCGTGCGATGAGTAGGTCACCTAGGTGATTAGGTGATAGGGCGCACCCAGCGGGCGGCGGCTGCGGGCGCTGCGGCGGCCCTGAGCGGAGCCCCACGCACCGCCGCGCGTTAATCACCCTGAGCTAACACATTGCACATATCCATTGCCAAACCTAAGTGACTCACTGTGCACCACCTCCTAGCAATACTTAGTCATTATAATTATAGTTGCTACTAATATTAACCAAGTAATGCGTAAGCTTTTTACTATCCGCCAAGCTCCAAAAAAATAATAGTTTTCAAATAACGTTCTTATACAAACGACCTCGGTAATGAAACGTATCTCAATTTATACAGCACGGTTAAAACTACAATATGCCCGCTTTTGTGACGGTTCTCATCTCACTGTGTAAAGTGTACATGTCATAGTCCACCACGCTGGTCAATTGCTGACTGCCGGACTTCAGACGCCTTTGAAAATATTAAATACTAGTAAATCCGCCCTCGCTTCGCTTCGGGAAACCAGTCCCTTCAAAAATCTCTATAAATTTTAACAAATTATGTTATTCCGATGTCTAAGCTATATTACTGCAAAGGTTCATGAAAATCCGTTCAGTAGTTTTTGCGTGAAAGAGCAACAAACACACACACACACACATACATCCTTACAAACTTTCGCATTTATAATATTAGTAGGAAGGAAGTAGGATGTAGACCTATGTAGGTTCCGGTTTAAAAACCAATATGAACCTGACTTGCAAATACCCAGGAGATATCCACGCCATTAAACACCCTGTCACGAGGTGTTCGCGTCGGCTTCCAGCGAGCGCAGCATCACTGGGCTGATGGATGGCTCTCGCCGTGCGCCGGCGTTGCCGTAATTACCTGGGGCTGCCTGCACACCGCCAGCCATGCTACGCTGTGCTAGCTCGGGGATAAGTAAAGGCCAGTCCGCCAGTCCTCAACAACAAGTGTAGTTTACAAAAGTAAACTTATGTCGTATGTATCTATTACATATTTGCAGTTATTTTGATAAATAAGTAGCTAACTCTCATAATATGTACTAGTACCCTAAGTTATTTTGTTGATAGTTTTCAAACCTGATATTAGTTTAATTGAAAGGCATCTCAGTCTATAAGCCGTGCCAACACACAAGTCATCAAGTTCTCGTCAGCGCAGCGGTCGCATCTCTGTCGGTGGACCGTTGTCCGGCCGGCAGATGTCGCTGGCGCGGCGTATCTTATCCGGCTAGATAGCGTAATGGCCCGTGAAACAAAACTGTATAACGTAATTATAGCCCGCGCCGCCGACTAACGGAGACAACTGTGCTGTAATGGCCGCCGCCAGTGACGCTACTTATAATAATACGCTTTATTTACATTGCCATTGTTGTTACTATTATTTTCCAACTGTTATTATTTTATGATCGTGGATGCTAACATGTTCATGTTCTTCCTAAGCCTCTGAACATAACAGGTTACTCTGTAGTAAACGACGGGATCAAATATTCGCAGTTTAATCGGTTTTATCATTGCATGTGTCGTCTGCCATTAAATGTGATGATAGTTACACTTATTTTAATTTTAATATAACTATCCTTTTCAAAAGTGGACATAACTGGACGTTTAAGCATGTAAATACAATACATTGTGTACCCTTAGGTATAATAACATTTACGGTTAATAAACAAAAAGCTCAGTTTAACACACAATTGACAGTTTCACAAGTTGGCGAGCAAACACCAGCGGGACCGATACAACTCAAACAATACAAAGTTTACGACCAATTAAGAACTTCACAGACACGTCGCACACCATTCAAGCATAGTTTAGATGCTGAATGTGGTAGAGCTTCTAGAGTTCTAGAGCTTTTTAAAATACAGTTTTATCTCATATGTAAGTGTGTTTATAGTTATAGCTGTAGCTCGAGTTCAGCTTTGACATTTTCATTGTAAATTATGAATTCTTGTAGAGCTGACTCTTGATTTAAAGACGACAGTCTCAGTCCAGTCCAGTCAAGAATTAGAAAAAGACTTTATTAACAATAACTACCAAATTGGACTATTACTATTTACTAAACTAACCAACTAATTTTATAACGCCACCTGCTTCCTGGACTAACCATGCTAGTCCATAATGGAATCTTGTTCTAAGTGGATCACAATTTTCAGAGGAGGCAGCGGAAGGGTGGTTCTGCATGCTCATGTGCTACTTTAATTCCTTAAACATTGGATTTAATATTGACAGCAAACAAAAAGCTTTGGTACATCTTCCTTCACGGAGGTAGTGTATCGTTTGCTTCAGGGCGGTAAGTCAGTGCGTGTGTCTAGCTCAGTGGGCTAGCTAGCCCATCGTCCGTTGCATCACACTCGTAAATCACAGGCCATGTCGGGCGCGCCGTGTTTTGCGGCAAATAAATGCATTATTAATATCATTCGAACGTCTCGCGGTGATTTATCGGCTCGGGGATCCGATGCCAATTAATTCAGAGCTTAATCGATTGCGATAATTTATAATGTGGATGTAACATCGATTTATTCAATGATGTTGTAAGGAAACCGTGGCAATTATTCGTAATCGATACCAAACAGCACAACAACAACAACGTGCTTAACATTATGACTAACTGTTCAACAGTGCAAAGGAACTAGCTAGAACAACATTTTCATATGCAGGCATTTGCCACCAATTTCAGGCCATTTATCAATAATAAGTGCCTAATAAAGAGCCGTAAAAACCCGCCAGTTTCCTTATTACACTCCTGCATACTATATATACAACCCTCAATAAATACCTATTTATACAAAATACTCTACTCTTAGCCCATTTTGGCATTGCAACATATCGTGGTATGTTAAGTTTTTTAACGATGAACATTCTTCTCACGTGCTCAATTTAATCAAGTTTCGCAATCGCTTACGTTAATCAGTAACAAGTACCGCATCATCAGCTCCGACGGCCGACGTGCCGGCGCTAGCGAGCTGGTGATTGAGACGACGTGAGTGGATCGAGTGCGCCCTGATCGTGCCTCGAGGAGGTGTCGGGAATAGATTACATCGCCACTTCTATTACAATACTTGGGATTAGGTGTTTTATTGACACCTTGAAGGGAGCTATTAAATAATTTAAACACTTTTAAATATGGTCACTAATCTGTACATTATTCTGTACGTCTGTACTTCTGTAGAGAAGCACTCTACATTTTCTATTTGTCTTCATTCTTGGACGTATGTGAATTCAATCTATTATGGCTCATTACTAGCACACACTAAGTAAAGGGTCCATTTTTATCATTGAACTAGCTATAGGACTCTTCACCATGTCACGGATGATCGTTCACCATGCCACGTGATGGAGGAGTTAAAGGCCACCCCAGAAGCTTAAAGACCCCAGAGGAGAGGGCGCTGCCGAGCGCGATACAACATTGACTCCGTATTTAAAAATTATTTTCATACGTAAACATTACATGAAACTTGATCAAAAGTGACTCAACTCCAAGTTAAAGTGACAAGCCATCGATAGAAGCTGTAGTGCACAAATTTCAAGAACGAAATCAAGACAAAAGCAATAAAATTGTGATGGGTTGTAACGGTGCGTTCGTGAATGTGCAAAATTATAAAACAAACAAATCCATTCCTGAAGTGACGAAATTGTGAAATTTTTTATAGTGTGAATGAAAGACAAAACAAATTTTGAGCAAGTATTTAGTATCCCTTAACCATATTCCAATTTCAACGTATAAATTGCGAAAATAAGGTCATGACCTTAATCTGAGGTCATTGACCGGAAGAAGAGCCATCTACAGACAATTATCAAAACAAGATCAGCATTGCTTATACCACATAACGACATAAATTTGCTGGCGGACCAAAGATGGCGTTAGTGGTATGTGTTGGGTGCAATCAAGGAATAACTGGGCTGTACCTTAACTGTGCATATTGCAAACAAAAATACGATATAGAATGTGCCAATGTCTCTGCCATTCAATATAGCAAAATCAAAACTTCGGAGAAGAAAAAGCCTTGGAAATGCCCAGCTTGCTGTTGCGAAACTCCAAAATCTGGAAATCAAGATAAACCAGTAAGACCACGAAACCATGATGACCAACAGGAACAGAACACATCATCGAAAGAGAATGTCACACTTCGAAGAAATAAAACATTAACACAAAATGACACTAGCATATCTTCAGATGATTCAATAATGTCCGGAAATACAATGTACACGAACTTGAATTCACAAGAATTGACATTAGAAAACTTAAATGAATTAATAATTTTAAGACTATCTGAAAACAATAAAACCATTATCAAGGATATACAGAATACGATACAAAATGAAATAAGAAAAGCTATGACAAATTTAAAGCAAGAAATAACTCAAGACATAAATTTATTGCACAAACAAAACGAACTAAGGAAATCAGAAATACATAAAATAAACACCCAGATCAACAGATTAGAAATGGACAACGACAAAATTAAAAAACAAATAACAGAACTACAAAACACTGAAAATAAACCAATACCTGAACGAACAACATACAATTGCAATGACCTAAATAAAAAGATTGTTCTCTACGGCTTAGAAGAAAACTATAAAGAACCTGAACACATTACGCATAATAGATTAATAGATATTTTCCGAAACATTATGAACGTAGACTTAATGGGATATATCGAAGATACTCAAAGAATTGGCAAATACACTACAAATAATAATAAACGACCACTAATAATTGAGCTAATCAGCAAACGTATGACTAAATATATACTTCAAAACAAACATAGTTTCCGGGGGTCAAGATTTAGCATCTCTGAAATGTTGGACGAAGAAGCGCGTAAATTGAGACAAAAAATGCGGGAAAGAATGATGCTAGCACGCAAAAATGGCTCCTACGCCATAATAAGACAGAATCAGCTGTATATTAACGGAGAAAAGATAGACATTGCTCAAGAAATACAGGGAAATGTGATCGAGGATACTGAGCAAAAGACCAAAGAGGAAACAAAAGTTAATAAGCAACATAGACACACCGACCATGGCAGGAATCTAGAAAATGAAAAATATTGCTTTCGAAGGAACAGGCCAACTTTTTAAAATATTGTTTCAAAACTTCCAAAGTCTCAACAATAAACGACATATTTTGGAAGCGTTTATTATTGAAAACCCCACGTTCCAAGCCATCTGTATATCAGAATCATGGATGACACATGAGAAGCTCCAGATGACGCAACTCAGTGGATACAGAATTGCAGCATCGTACTGCAGACAAACCAGAGGTGGTGGTGGTGTCTGCATCGCACTACAAGAGCATTTGGAGTACATGGAGATAACCGAGATTTCAAAAATGTCTATAGAATACGTCATAGAAGTTTGTGCGGTCGAGTTACTTAAAGAAAAGCTTTTATTAATTAGTATATATTGGAATAAAAGAGAGGAAGATATATTTTATAATCAGCTAAAATTAATATTAAACTATATCAATAAAAAATATTACAAACATAGAATCATTATAGGAGGGGACTTAAATATAAATATATTACAAAATAACACTAAAACTTCTGATCTATTAAACTTAATGTTAGAATATAATTTTCATCAACACATACAAAATCCAACCCGCATAACACATAACACTTCGACATGTCTTGACTTAATATTCACGAATTTCTTAAATAAAAATATGTATACGACTATTGAAGAACTAGGCTTCTCCGACCACTCGGGTACTACTATTAATCTTCCGGTGTTAAAACAAAATTCATCAACAAACTGGTATATAGAAAGAAGAATATTTAATAAAAAAAATATTGAACATTTTAAAATGACACTAAAAAATATAAACTGGCAAATCCTAATGTCTAAAGAAAATATAAACGAAAATTTTAAAAAATTCAATAATATAATAATAAAAATCTTAAATGAATGTATACCAAAACGTAAAATAAGACTAAAATCGAGACGTAAACATTGGCTAACTGTAGGTATTAAAAAATCATGTAAAAATAAAAGACTTTTAAAAATATTTACACAAAAATCAAATAATAATATATTAAATAAACATTATAAACAATATGAAAAACTCCTTAAAAAGGTAGTAATTACGGCAAAAAAAAAAACAATATATTAGAGAAATAAGTAAATCAAATAATAAGATTAAAACAATGTGGAGGATAATCAACGATCGCACAAATAAAACAATAATAAAAGATAAACGAAACTTAATATTAAAAGTGAACAATGAAATCATCTCGGACCCAAAACAAGTGGCAAATAAATTTAATATATTCTTCGCATCAATAGGTGAGACTCCCGGTGTGTCGAGTACCAACCAGGCGAACACCGTTCAGCGCAATGGTCTCCCAGTTCTCAACCCCACGGAAAACTCCATCTTCCTACGACCGGTTACACAAATCGAAACAAATAAGCTAATCAAAAGCCTAAAAAATAAGACAAGCTACGGTATTGACGAAATCCCACCGACACTTCTCAAACAATGTGCGGATGAATTAACCCTACCATTTAACATTTTATTAAATCAATCTTTTGACGAAGGAATTTTTCCAGACTTACTTAAAATGGCTGTGATAAAACCAATCCACAAAAAAAACTCAACGACGGACCCAAATAATTATCGCCCTATTGCCCTTTTGCCTTCAGCGTCAAAAATATTTGAAAAAGCTATGAGTAACCGTGTGTATGAGTTTTGCGAGAAATACAACATATTTGACGAATGTCAGAATGGATTCCGGCAAAATCGTTCAACTATATCAGCTGTCTTTAAATATACTAATGAAATACTTAATATATTAAACGATAAGAAATACGCAATCGGAATCCTACTCGATATGACAAAAGCATACGATAAAGTTCAATTTAATATATTATTAAATAAACTGTACGGTATAGGCATTCGCGGAACCGCTCATAAATGGTTCGCATCGTACTTAAAAGACCGACAACAGTTAGTTATGGTTGAGTCTTACGATCACCACTCAAAAACAATACAAAACGTTTGTTCCGATATCAAGGTCATAAATGCTTCAATCCCTCAAGGTAGTGTCATAGGATGTCTTTTATTTTTGATATACATCAATGACCTGCCTAAAATTATGAAGGAACCGTGTGTACTATTCGCAGATGACATATCCCTACTAACTTCATGCAAAAATGATAATAACTTAGAAGAAAAACTTACCGACATACTAAACAACACCGCCAGCTGGTTGCGGGAACATAACCTTGAAATAAATTACACTAAAACCAAACTGTTAACGTTTCACCCTTATCAGAAACCATCACTTAACTTGATTTACAAGTATCAAGGAATTAACTTGGAGACTGTTAACCATTTTACACTTCTCGGTATCGATATTGACAAACACATGAATTGGGAATCGCATGTAAAAAAAATTACATCAAAGGTAGCATCATTCGCGTTCGCCCTTCGTGAGATTAAAATGACCACTGACCTTCAAACGGCTATGAGTGCATACTATGCCTACGCTCACGCGCATCTCACTTACGGGATTATCTTATGGGGTAATAGCACAGCAGCTCCATCTCTTTTCACAAAGCAGAAAAAACTCATACGTATTTTAGCCAACATAGACCAAAGGGAAAGTTGCAAGCCCTATTTTAAGTCATATAATATACTAACCTTAATATCGTTATATATCCTTGAAATATGTAAATTCGTGAAAAAAAATCCAACACTATACATAAAACGACAAGAAGCGTGTTTGGGTCGTGAATTACGTCACAAAAACCGTTTAGTCAACCCGACATCACGACTGAAGCTTTATTCTTCTGGCACATTCGCCATGTCAATAAAAATATATAACAAATTACCGGAGCATATAAAAAAGGAGACAAATTATACAAAATTTAATAGACAATTAAAAGAATTTCTAATTAAGAAAACTTATTATAAACTTAACGAATATTTAAATGATGAATTTAACAATTAACATGACATCTTAACAAATTACAAAATGACATTACATTAATTTAATTTACTTTAATTTTACAGTTATTATTTATTGTACCTATACAACCTAATTTATTGACCAATTATAACGATACGATATATTTTTATTATTTATTGATATTATTATTATTATTATTATTATTTTGACATTTTATTATTATTATTATTTTGACAATTTATTATTATGACATTATATTTTGTTTTAATTTATTTGGAACTTAGATAAGTTAAATGAAAGTAATATGAAATTGACGCTAAAGTATCCTCCTCTCTTTTAAGTTGCTGTGCCCGACAGGGTCCATGATGTTAATGTAAATAATATACAATTACCATCTATTGTACTCATGGAACGCAATAAATAAATGAGAATGAGAATGAGCTTTATACCGAAGGCATCCGACATGGCTTGACGATTGCTATTTTGTGAACCGGGTCCCACGTCTTTACGTGCCCTCCAGAGCACGGAAATGCTCGTTTTTTGCCCACTAGCGGTCACCTATCCAATAATCGACCGCTGTCACTTAAATTGGTCGATTACTCAAGTACATCGACATATAACTGTTAGTAACTTCTTATACTTTTATACCTATGCCGTGTCCTTTGAAAATTTGGAACTCTACATGTGACTAGTAAAGGATGTTCTGAAAACTTCACAGACAACCAGGTACTAATCGTATTCAAGTTAAGTATGTCGGCAGTTTAAATTGCCTGTAGTTCTATCCAGATATATTGCTGGGCGTAAATCTGTATTTTAAAGCAAGATACTGGTTCGCTATATCAATCTTAATTTATAAATATCAGCGATCTATCCATCTATAAAATATGTAGTTGAGAGATTTCTGCAATAAGAATATATTAATTTAATTAATTAACGTGTAATCTCAACATCGTTAGAAGCATACACAATTAGCAGTTTAGCTTCACCTGTGCTTCCTGATTATCCCGCGGGTCGCAACCTCATATAACCTCATATTATGTTAGCTTTATCTATTTCGTCATTAATTTCATTGATGGTAAAGATTCGCTAACAACATCCCGCGTTCGTAATAACTTGGTCATAGTTGGAATCTCTTTAATTATTTCAGTTTCAGGTGGAAAGTGACTTAGTAATTATAATGAGGAGTCAGTAACTGCATCTCAACAGTGAGAACTTTTGTCATAGATGATATTGCGTCGTTGGTCGTCACGGCCGCTATAGTGCGCGAATGATGTATCGGCACGAAACACTCCGGCCGAGCTCATCGATCGTGATGATAAATCGCATGATGAGTGGAAGTCGTTACCTAGTACCTACACGGCTACACCTACAGCATTCTCACAACTGTATCCGCTTGCCTTCGATTTCTCTGTGGTCGTTATCATTGCACTGAGCATTGAGCTATAATGTGTGTTGTGTTATTACACCAGATACAAAGAAGAGGTTTTTCGCGCTCCGAGTTTATGAGCAGGGAGTTTAAACTCGTTTAGATATGCACTATCTTTAATGGTTATATGACTTGGTATAACTTGTAAAGATCTTTAGGTAAACCGCGTCAGTGTTGTGGCATGTCTACATGACGTGTCTGCGTAATATTTCTAATCCAATTAACAGTGACATTTGTTGATTAACTTAGTATCACCTTTAACAGCATCTTACCATCACCCTGGGTGTATTGGTGGAGTAGGAAGTGTAATATGTACTTAGTAATCTTCTCACAATGAAACGCGAGGCGGCAGGCGGCAGCGGGGAGACGACGGGGCAACACCAAAAACGTAGTATCAACGTCAACAACGTTTTTTAGGTGGTAGGGCCAAGAGCTCACCCGGGGAAGTACCACCGCCCGCCACGGTACTTAGTACCATTCCTACCGTGTAATAATTGTTTTAACAACAATTGTGTTCCGGATAGGAAGGTGTGGAGCCGGTTACACTTTTATAGAGGCGACCATCTCAGTCCTCAGGGGTAGCAACGCATCTGTGACCGAATTAGAACGAGACTCATTGAGCCTAGTTCTGGGTCGGTCACAGTAGTTATGGGCGGCAGCGGAAGGTGGTGCTGCATGCTCGTTTGCTATCTTAATTCCATAAAAAAAACAACAATGAGGCCCATTAAATCCGGAGCGGCTGGCGGGATTCGGCCGGAGTCACGACGGCCCAGGAACCGGTCCGAGCGCCCACCGCCGTCAGCTGACTCTTTTACTACTTTTTAGCCCTCTTACCAGCTTCGTGAAATGCTACGCATATCGCATATGATATAATCGTTTTATAACAATTTTTAGTATGCGGGCTTAGTAGCGTGGTAGTAGGTAAAAAAGCTTCTGGTCGTGATGTAGTATGGTTTAATGTAGTTTGCATAAACTCGCAAAAACTGCTAATTTGCTTTTATAACAAAATGTCTAGACACAAAAAAATGAAAGAACGACAACTATTTAACCAGCGTAATTAATGTTCTACCGCTACGAGGACGCTGCTTCATCCATATTAATAATTAGATAAAAACATTCTTGAAAGTTGCCGGGCTGTCGGGTCGGGTTTGACATTTTTGCTTTTAAACGTTTCAGTTCAACATTTGCAGACGGACCACGCTCACGTGGTCCCGAGCTGCGCTGGCCACTATCAGCCCGCTAGAATTTAATTAGTTACACAGCCAATGCATAATTCATAGTGTAAACGGACACTGCAATTAGAAGGTTGTGAGGCAGATGAGATGATAACGGTCCCGCCGGTTTAATTTATTCTTATTATTATTCTTTATCTAGAACTAAATAAATGTTTTTAAATATTTCGTAGTACAAATCTAGTTGTATTCAATACAATTGTTACTCGTTACAATATTTCGTAGCCCCTTGGTGATTGCATTGTAATAGCAACACCTGCGGCGGCTGCAATCAGCCTCAACTACATATTTATATCCGCTTATCTTTCGTTTCCGTGCTGGCCAGGGATTTCCTTATTGCAATACTGTGTTCATCCCACACCGGCCGATAACCGTCGACCCGAGGACGGGCAGTCGGGTAGCAGCTCTCGTTATTGTTGTCTGTCTAAAGGAATTTATAAAAGGAAATTAATTTACGTGCCCTTATTAATAAGCAGTGATATCTGTAGGTGTAAGAATGTTGTGTAGATATGGTACTACCTATCAAGTTTAGTTACTAGGTATAGGTACCTATCTATGACCTATGATGCAGCTGAAGGAAGAAGTACGTTTAATGGAAAAATAAAGTGTGTGTTTTCCGGCTTTATAAGGGAAGTCGTGTACCTATTTCAGTGTTGAATTGGTTATAGAGGAGAACTCCTTTATACATTGGAATCATCGCTTTTATCACAGGACTCGGCCGTCACCAGTCGCCAATTCGGACGCGTGCCATTTGTCAATCTTCCGCAACATTAAACAATTTGTTTCAACACTGTTTCCCAACGAGATCGGCCACCGAAATGAAATCCGCTAACGAGGCAACGTCTGCGACACTAGACCTCGCTTTTTAGATAGACTTTTTACAGTTTTCAATTAAACTACGCTCCGGAGCCGTCAACGTCAACAAAAAATTGGCAATGCCTGTAATTTAACGGGCTATTACTTTTCTGTTAAAGTATCAAGATATCGTTCATAAAAAATGAACGGCCGCGCGGCGGACGAAATGAGAAGAAAAAATGACGAAGGAGCGAGCGACCCCACCCTAAATTACCAAAATTATGCGTTCCAACTTCAAAATAAACTGACTCGAGAGATTTTAATGTGCCACAAAGTATAGAGTTGGCGGCGATTTATCGTTGAATGATTTTAATTGATGCGAGATTTTGGGCTACCGGAGACTAGGGGCCCGATGTAGATAAACACGGCCTCGATTTGATGATCATTACCAAATAAGTGCATCGACCCCAGCTTCCTCTGCCAGCAATCAGTAGCTACAATTACTCAATGTCTCATAACGAGGTGGAGAGGTGAGGGCTTTGATTATTTATTTAGCCTATAAGACAATAGGGATTCGATACGGAGTTTCTGCCACTAATTTAAATTTTCGATTCTCTAACGGTCTAACCACGGCCTTATAAAATACCAATAGCTATACCTATCACACAATTACACATTTCAAATATTCAAGCGAGATGTGTAGCACTCACGGTGGAAATGCGGACTTGAAACGGTTTCTGCGAGTGGAGATACACTTCTGTTTATATGTCTATGTTTGCACATTATGGGGCCATTAGCTACCTAATAATAGCAGATATGGATTGCATAATGAGCCGTGTGTGCCTGCCGACTGTCGCCGCGCCGGTTCCATAACAGTTCCCTAATCGCTGCGAATTTCAACTTCCGTATGGCTACTTTCGAATGCCTGATACACCAACTTCTATACATGTTATTTAAATTTCTAATAACATAATTATGTTGGTATACAAGTTTCACATCCTTATGAATGTAAAAAGACTAAAAGCTTCATAGCTCATTTTAATTATAAACGCTGTAGGTAAGTACAACATTTTTTTGATTTTTATTTATTATTTTTTCTTTTCTTAAGTAAGATGATTCTCATATTGCGATGGATTCTGTTACATTAAATTAAAAATTAAAAAAACCCCCGACACAAACATTTAAAAAGTAAAAAATAATATCTCTAAAAATAATACGTCGCGTTGGGGGACCGCTCCTAACTACTCATTATCTACGATTTTTTTCATAAGTATCACATGCCTATTTACCCAAGACTTATCATATTTTATTATTTTTTTGTGTTAAAGTTAGAAGTAAATGGAGCGGTCCCCCAACGCAACGTATTATTTTTAGAGATATTATTTTTTACTTTTTAAATGTTTGTGTCGGGGGTTTTTTTAATTTTTAATTTAATTTTTATTTTATACTTTTTATAGGTAAGAATATTCTCGATTAAGTCATAAATATTCTCTTACTGTGCCCTTTCATTTGAGACCCCACACGAGTATATTTGCATACATTCGGCTATTCTTCCCCGCTTTTACCCCCCATAACTTTTAAACGGCTCAACCGATTTTCATAAAACATATTTTAAAATATGCGCCCGTAAGTTCCCTTTAATACAAAAAAACTAAATTGAAATCGCTTCATCCGTTTGGGAGCTATGATGCCACAAAGAGACAGAATGAAAATTCTTCCCCCCTTTCAGCCCCAATAACTTTTAAACGGCTCAACCGATTCTCATCAAACATATCTAAAAATACGCGCCCGTAAGTCCCCTTTAATACAAAGAAAACTAAATTGAAATCGCTTCATCCGTTCGGGAGCTATGATGCCACAAAGAGACAGAATGAAAATTCTTCTCCCCTTTCAGCCCCAATAACTTTTAAACGGCTCAACCGATTTTCATCAAACATATCTAAAAACACGCGCCCGTAAGTCCCCTTTAATGTAAAGAAAACTAAATTGAAATCGCTTCATCAGTTCGGGAGCTATGATGCCACAGACAGACAGACAGACACACAGACACACACACACACACACAGACACGTCAAACTTATAACACCCCTCTTTTTGCGTCGGGGGTTAATAAAATAGTAATGTAATATTGTGTTAATTTAGTAGCAAGTCTAGTAAGCTTAGTAGCACGGTTAATGTAATAAGTAAACCTATGTAGTTGGTTTCGTATAACTGTGCGTTCCTTAACAAAATCATCAGTGCGGAGGCAATACTTACCGAGTACCGAGTAGGTACGTGCTACTCGGATATAAAACCTTTGGAGCTAACTATACAAAAGCTAGGTTTAGGAGTTGTGCGATCCCGCGATTACAATGTCGGGGCTATGGTAATCAGAGGTCTGGCCGCGAAGGTAATTGTGGGCAACTGTCGGAGCCGTCGGTAATGACGCCAGGACTCCGGTACCGTGGGGCTGCGCTAGAGCCGCGCCATTATCTCCGTACAACTGCAGTAAATAGGGTCAATCAAACTGTTGCTTACGAGTGTAGCGTATTGTGTTCTCGAAGCAGGTACTATCAACTCCGGAGCAGGTATTGAACGGAGAAAGAGGGGACGATGTGAATAGTAAGTTTCCCGGAAGTGCACTTGGCCATAAATCTTCAAAACATGGAAGCGTCGTGTTCAATTAAATGTCGATAGACAAAAATGTAGAGCGCACGTAATATTATACCTTCTTATCATTATCGGCTGCAATATCGCGTTTGGTCGCATAGCCGCTGGCAATGTTACCCTCACACAATTAACAAACACAACGAGTGGATCATTGAAACATTAATTATGATTCGAAGACTAAAATAATGACTAAAATTTAATGTTTAGGTTTCTAAAACAGCTTATTCCTCTATTTTCAACCACTACATCTACATATTTGGATATTTCGAATGATGTGGAGTTCACTGACATGTTTGTGTCAATGGCCTAAATATAAATTGATAATATTAAAGCAACATGTTCTATGTGTGCTTCTTAATACTTGTCAATGAATGTCACGACAATTTAATCGTAATGGTCAAATTACTCTTCAGATGCAATTATTGCGAAGTAAACACAACTCACATGTCCTTAGGCAAAGGGAAATGACTTTTTATCGGAAGTCGATCGAGACGTTTACGACGGAGCCAACGTAAAAGGAGATTCACCGGAAAATTTCACGACCGATTTAGAAGTAAACGTGGCCTTTTAAAGCCGATAGCGCAAATAAAAACGACTTCGGCATTTACTAACCTAGTCATAAAAGCACTTATTGCACTAAGATTTTACGATAATCGTTGCAGAGCACATATATTAATTAAAAAGCGATTGAATAACAGGGGCATTACCATGATAAGTATTATATAAAAAAGAAAGGTAGGTACCTACTACGTTTACTCAGATGTTTTTTAAAGGTAAGAAAACCGCCGTCTCCGTAAACGTCAACATGATCTTCGACGTCGTCGGTTAGTTGGACAAGGAAATTACACTTCTGAATTGTGAAGATAAAACTACATCGGAAGTAAATATTTCAACCCCCTCCCCTTCTAAAACCATCCCCTAAAGGTCTTTAATTCGGATGGTCTTATAACGTCCACGTCCCGGTAATAAAGTCGTTAATGCTTTTATCACCGACCGCGCCGCGCTTGGACTGCGGCGGCGCGGCGTCCGCTCTACCTTTATTTTCTTGCAGGTTCACAGCTCGCAACATTGCATCCATCTTTATGACTTCGCATTGCCTTGCGCTTTGGCTTATTTATATTGTTTACAAACATGAAGCTATTAATGAATGTGTTTAGAAATAAAAAGGTAAATATGAATATATTTATACATGAACAACATCTATAAATTATACTTTTTGCAAATACAAAGGAGGCTATATTTTCTCACCAGTTGAACAAGACACCATCCTTGAATAAGAACCGGGCGTGATAGGGGCCGTGAGATGGCTAGAAAAGCGTTTAACGATGGGTACACTTTCATAAGCACATACAAAGAGTAACACTCAGAGGTATTGATAAGCCAAACTTGGTGTACAAGTCGCGCGCGGCACGGCGTGGCGCGGCTCGTTGCGGCAGCAGTGCGACAACGGTACGGCGGCGGTACGGCGTCGATGCAGCGGCTGAGCGTGACCCGGCAGGTGCGACCGGCCGGAGCCCGACCGTGACGCGACCCGCGGCCGCTCCCACGACTCGGGAGCGCCCGTCAACGGTGTCCGTCTTATCGTTGCGTAACCCTACGCTCTCGGTGTCTGATAGCGCATGCCTGACACGTTAGTTTGCAAACATCCATGAGAATTAACTCGATAATGCGATTAGAAGGTGTTAATTGCCTGATGTTAACTCGTTTAGATGCTCTATGTAGGTGGGCTTTTTAGAAATACTTTCCTATTTTTGTACAGTAGGTAAAACTGTTGTGAAATGTTTTTCATTCATCTGTAGCTTAATTTAAGTATGAAAAATTGTAAACGTAATTGACAATCTATAATCAAGTACCCTAGAGTTCATTCAAATTAATGTTTACATATTTTATACAACGTCGAAATTAACATCTAACACCATACGAGTGCATAATATTGGTAGGTTATACCGGTTATATAACACTGTATGTTACAGTTATTGAGTTATTGACGATTGAAAGTGAAAATCTGATAATTACGCACTTAGTAAGCAACAAAAACAGCAGTCGCGCACAATTACAGCGAGCACCGGCTGTGGCTGTAACACATGCGGCTGCGCAGGTTGTTGTCGCCCACTTTCAGTACCACTGCGACGAGTTGGCGCTAACAATGTGATTAACACAAATAAGATTATGTCTCACTACGCTAACATTTCTTTGATGGAGACGTATCACGTGTATTATATTTATTTGTATCAGAATTACAGTTTGGTAATATTGCCCCCTGCTGTTATGGAATAACATAGTAAAGAATATTAAACATCACATCACATAACTACTCATCAGCAGTGAACAGGGCAAATTAGTACCTCATTTAAGTATTAAAGCAAACGGCTTTAGGTTACAGTTGTGCCGTAAAATAATAGATTATGTTTGCAATTTTAGGTAGTAATTAAAGGTTAATTACTACCTAAGGAACATTGAATAATTACAGTTGTGACCTCATAGCTCCTACGCGAAGGGAAGAGGGAGGAAGAGTTGCACAGCCGTGGGAACTTACTCGTAAAAAGGATTATCGCAAACATATGTACTTAAAAAATATAAAATAAAAATAGTACGAGTATCAGCCGTGCGAGTAAGTAATGTTAGAAAGTTGCAAATAAATTGCCAACAACAGAGTATTGTGTTACGACCAGTTTTAACACTCGAGCGAATTACAATACCAATGTTTGGATCACGGCGTTCATAAAGAACCCTCTTTCTAAAGGTTTAACCCCTCTGTTGGTGCGCGTTAGACAAATGACTCCTTCTCCATTGTGGACGGCCGGCGTTGGCAGTGGTACCAACTCTCGAAGCGGTTACAAACAAAATTTTAAAATATCTCTGACGCTTTCCGTTGAAAAACATTTCGTTATAAAAACCTCTCCGGATCGCGCCAGCGAAGGGTGGAGTTTAATAATTTCGGGAAGGAACAGTTTTGGGTCGGTGGAAACTCGCGGTGGGGTTTTAATTAAATGGTTTTATGTTTTGTAGGTACTTTTTATGGACATGAAAAATGACGGAAGAAAATTTTCTTTTTTTTTACTTATGTACTTATAAATTTCACCAAGGTTTTATAAACGACTGAAATAAAAAAAAATATCTATTAATTTTTATTTTTTAGGACGTGCAAAACCGTATCTTTCAAATATGTATAGGAAAGTGAATAATATACTCTTGAATGAGAGCAATAAACTTGAACTTTGTGAGAAAAAAGCGCACCTAGAGCTTCAAAAGGTTGAGCTCTTCATATTATAATGAAGTATCGAAGTAGGTATCAGAATTACACGAGTAACACTGTCTTCCTAAGTATTATGCGAATTCATGTGTGAACAAAACGGAAAATATAAAAACAAAAAATTCTAAGTCCACATATTTCCAAACCGTAGTGAATTATATGGGCGTAATACATTAATTCATTCAATAACAACAATCCAATAAATTGGCTTGTCGTACAAAAGCTCTCGAGCCACTGCTGCGTTAACAAAAACCGGGTAACCCCTGCTCTACATGTCGAAAATAATTATTAAATCGTAGAGTTTTGTGAATGCAAGTCATTATACATCTGTACATGGTATTATTGAGATTACAGTCGGCTCAGGGGCTATTGTCAAAGTCCATCAAACGCATCAACCCCTCTCCCCCCGCCGCGCCTCGCCCCGCGCCGCGGGGAAATGCAATGTCGTAAAACTGAACCAGAGATTATTTTGGGGCGTGGTCCGATGTGTAAAGTTAAGCGATTTAAATTTTTGTTGTTTTATGTTACACAAAACACTACGACACTCGGAAGTGGCCCTGTTTTGGAAAATTTAAAGCATTTGGAGAGTTGCAATTAAATATTGTTGGGTAAATAAAATATGGTTTTATTCGATGCTTGTTATGGCCTATGGCATTCAGATATTTTTACCAACTCATGTAGTTAGTAAACAGGTATTTATTCACACTCTCGGGATACGCTTACGTCATATGAGGTTCAATGTGTTTATTGAACATCGATGTCTTGGTTCAATTGACGGATTATTAACTACTGAAAAATAATGATAGGAAAATATATTAAAATGAATGTTCGCATTCCGTACATCAATTTTCAAAAGATACCCTGGTTGAAATTCTTTAGAAAGAGAATAAAATAAAGCCGCTACCTCCCGTCCCTTGAGTCACATTATATAGATATTCCGTGACAATACGATAGTTACGGTTTATTTATATCAAGTAGTAAACGTCAGCCGTGACAGTTGTCGCGCCGGGCCCGCTTCGTCAGCGGCCCGCTGGGGCAGCTGGGCCCCACTGCCACCGCCAGCGTCCTAATATTAAATTATCACCTAATATTAAATAAATTCATCTCAATTCCCTAAGTAAGTAAGTAGATGCAACGGTATGCGTTAGTGGTGTTAGTACTTTGTAGTCCGTGGGCGTCGCGAGGTCGGCCGAGCTCGATATAGCTGTACGAATTGAAATAATCCTATCTTCTAACATAAAGAGGTTCTGTTAAGTTGATAACATAAATCTTCTCACAATGTGGACTTAGATATGTTGCGACACAGGCCTGCGCCGAAAATGCTTTCATTCAAATGTGATATTTATTGCTTGACCAGAAAAATAGAAAACCTGTCACGAGGGCGCTAAAGTTTCCTTTTATATGGCAACAGCACAGACAGCAGTAACTATAGTAACCCTCATGTTATTATTGTCATTTCGACAACTATGTCGGAATTGTTATTTAAGGAAATAAATGTTATTTTATACGAAATGTTATTTTCGCACATAGAAAACCACTTTTCTTTCATGAATATGAACAATTTTTTTTCATTTTAGCACAAAATAAGAAAACATGACACATACTGTGACATTCAAACTCACTGACAAGCAATTTACGATTAACGTTAAGAAACTAAGCGTTGCCAGTATAAGAAATTAGTTACATGAGTTTACCGCAATATGATAAGGTTTTTTATATTCCTGGTCAAGCAATATATAGTGTACCTATCGATCTTGAAGGTCCATTAATTGTAGAAAAATAATTGTAACACCAGACTTCACTTTAAAACAATTTTAAAACATTTAAATGATTATGTGGACGTAATCAATGTTTGCAGCAGTTGTGGGTTGTAGCGCACACCTACACTAACATTGTATCTCTTCGACATACAAAAAGCTACGAAAATTGCTCAAAACACGCAACCGAAACATCTCCCGAACCGAACTAATTGACGTTCCACACGAAATGCTTGAAAATCGTTACACTTTTCTTGTTTCATCGCGGAAGTTAAGACTTCATTGTGATGCCAGTTCTATTGTGTGTTTTGAAGTGTTCACGTGTTTTTAACCGACTTCAAAAAAGAAGGAGGTTCTCAATTCGACCGTATATATGCTTTTTTTTTTATGTACGTTCAGCGATTATTTCGTCGTTTATGGGCCGATTTTGATAATTCTTTTTTTGTTGTAAAGTAGATATGCGCAGTGGGGTCCCCTGATAAGGAAACCAGGATCTGATGATGGCATCTCAGAGAAATCGAGGGGAACTTTCGATAATTGTATGGACAACTAGTGTGTTTGTTCATGTTATCATAAGTACATTAAAGCGCTACCATGTCATGAAGATCTGGAGTCGATCTGATGAAGCCGAAAGACAGTCGAGGGAACTCCTCAACGATTTACTGCAGTTATCTAGTGTTTGGGCTTCATTAATTTGTAGTGACGAGAACTTTACACTTACATGTTGAATTGAGCGCCATCTGGCGAGTAGTTTTTGAGTTATCTCTACTTATCAAGATTGAAGTCGGTTATTTTTTTTGTAAAAAGCAATTATGTTACTAGCGATTCACACATTTGCTACATGCGTGCATCGAATGTTTGGTATTGTTTGCAATGATAATTCCTGAAACACAATACATCTTAAATTTTAAAAAATATCTTTAGTTGAAACGGGAGTTATTGTGAAGGTGCTCAGAGCCATTGTCTTACACGGAAGCGTGACGGTTTATGTTTGGCGGCGTCGTTAATTAAATAAGATATTCGTTCTTATAACGCTGCCTTGGAGCAACTGTGGAAAACTCATTGAACTTCATATAACACGGGGTGGTCGTTCATCAGTGCCTGGACATCTATAAAGTACTTGTGACTCTTTCATTATTCTCAGCAGTAGTAAGCTTACGTTGAGATGGCTATACATAGCATGATGCATTGCATTGCATGATGCTTCATTGCGGCTATTACTGAGTTGGTAGCGACCGGGATATCAGTTTAAAAACGATGATAAAAGTTTGCAAGTTAAGCTACCCAAGCTGTAGTAACAGCTCGACTACTCAATCGCTACTCAATTATTACTTAACCAAACTGCACCGAGGGCCATTTGCTGGATATAGTGAAGTGCATTGTTCCGCCGCGGCGCCGCTGTCGCGGACGACCATTGTTTCCAGTCGAGGCTGTCGGAACTATGCTATTAACTAAATCAAGCATTACCTTAAACACGCTAATGAAACAAAGGATAATTTGGCTCCTTTACAAAAAAATGACGCAACATCGCATCCCTGGGATTCACATGACTGTTAAAAAGCCCTGCACCAAACGAAAGGTTCCGGTATCGATTCCGGTAGAGGCAGATATGTGACAGCAAAATATTTGACATTAAATTTATTCTCGTTCTCGGATCATGGGTGTTTGTAATATGCTATTTGTATCTGCAACGAATATCCCAATATTTTCACAGACAAAAGTTGGTTCCCTCGCTAGTTAATATCGATTCTAAAATAGAGATAACAATTTAATGAATGTTCCATGCAACCAATTATTATGTTATGTTCATTCACTACATTAATGGATCACAATGTGGGTATATAAAAAAAAAGTACATGTTTTATTGTAGACACCAGAGGGTAGGAAAAATGGAAGGATGACACTTGCGTGAGACGTGTGTTCGGTTGCTAGCGAATGGATCGCATTTGATTTTGCTCGTATTTACTCTCAAGTTAAAGAAATTCTGTGGGCACGAAATTCTATGTATGTGGTGTTCCGAGCAAGTTTATGGAATTAAAATAATATCGGTAGTGAAGTGGCTTGTGCGCAGAAAGGGGTAAGTTTTTGTCACTAAACTTAAACGAGACCATTGTCACTTTCGATTACGTAGTCTAATGTCTCATATCGTAAATTTATTGTTGTAGCCTCAGGAAAACGCCCTTTTTGAAGACGCACAAGTGTGTCAAAATATTTAAAATAACGATAAGATCCCTGAAGAGGCCGTGGCTGGGTTTTGGCAGAGTTCCACTACATGTTAAAGAAAAACTCTCCTGGCGTCCAAAATTTTAGTTAAGTTAGATGTAGTTAGCTTAGCTTTAGGTGTTTGCATGTCAATATTCTACCTACGCGCAATAAATGTTGTCGCAATTATTAATTGATGGTGAGAATTTTATTTAAAACCCGTTACCAACCCGTAACAAAATAGCGCCCAACGTTAAAAAATACGGGTTTCTAAATAGTCATTTGGTACATTGTTTTGATGTAAATGATAATGTCAATGCTCCTACCTACATAATGAGTTTTTATAGTATTGTAGAATTACATCTTACATAAGTTTCTGCAAGTTACATTTGTTTATGTTATTAGTAGGTATAATATTTAATTTGTAAATTAAGATTACTTTTTCTTAAGTAAGTGTAGTTCCTCTTATGATTGTACTTCATTCATTACTTAAGTAATATATACACAGGTATATACACATAAGTACCAGAGATAAATAGATATAGATAAGTCATGTACATGTATATTACGGACATCGCTTAGTGCTTAATGTTAAACCTAGTGATTAAAGGCTTTCAATACTTTAATAATATAATTTATAATCGGTAAGTAAAAAAAAACGAAATATAGTCTTGAGTTAAAAAAAAAACTCATTTGTGCGCACAAGTATTAACTACTTATTATTAACCGTAATTATTAATTTAATAGACCGGTTTCCTATTTGTCTTTTATCTGTACAATGGACCCACAGTTTTTGCTTAAGGATGAAGTTGAATTTGAACTTGCGTGTCGCGGTTACACAGAGCCTGGTGGGGTGTCCGCATTAAAAAAGATACTTAAAAAAATGATTCAGGTCGAAAATTCAGAGCAAGTATCTTATGAAATTAAACCACCACCATCATGTATAGTTAACCCAAATGCAGAGTTAGATATTTGTGCTGACAAACTGTATACCATTTCCAGTTATATATCTGAGTTAAATGAAAAACCTGATAATCAACTATACAAACGTTTAGTGTCACGGTTATTTCATTTAGTGAATAGATTAAAGTTGATTGTTCCATGTAATGAACAAGAAAAGAATAAAAGCACCATACTTTTAGAAAAAGCAGTAACACTATTGAACGATTTAGAAAAGAAAGATGAAATACAGGATAGTGAGGATATAACTTCAGAAATGAAACAAGCATTACAAACTTCTTTTGGCGAGGATAGTAAGAAAATTTTAAAACAAATAGAAGAAATGTCCCCCTGTACTTCAAATGCCGACAATAAGGATAATTTAGAAATGTTGTCAAAACAAAATTCAGATCAAAAAAGGGTTAATTTTGCTCAAGACGATTTTGATATACCAGCTTTTCATAATGAAAAACTTATGGATGCCAAATTATTGAATTCTACGTCGTTTGAAGAAGATCGCATTAAGTACAGACCTAAACTTGTACCAATCAGTCAATGGGGGGTTCAGTTCTCTGGTGATAATCAATTTAGTGTCAATGCCTTTATTGAGCGAGTAGATGAACTTAAGGATGCCAGAAATGCTACCGATGATGATCTATGGCGACACGCCATTGATTTTTTTACAGGAGACGCGTTAATTTGGTTTAGGGCAAATAGAGAATATGTCAAGAATTGGAACGAACTGGTACTTTTATTAAAACGCACTTTCCAATCTCCATACTACCAAGAAGAATTACTATCGGAGGCCAGATCAAGAACTCAGGGCAAAAACGAATCGGTCACTATTTTTATATCGGTGATGCAGAATTTGTTTAACAGGCTTCCAAAAAAGATATTAGAAACGGAAAAAATAATGATCATTATAAAAAATCTACAACCATACTATCAACGGGCAGTGTGTAGAGATGTATTTTCGAATATTTCGGATCTCATTAACGTTTTACGTATCGTGGAAAGAACTAAAATAAATTGTGATAACTTCCAAGAACCTAAAACTGTCATCAATTCCTTAGAGCCGGATTTAGCCTACAAATGTGGTGCCTCCAAAACAAATTTGAATAATATATTTGAAATTAAAACTTCAGACCCTTTAAACAGCAATAGTGCTAAACTTAAAATGAGATGTTGGAACTGTCGTGAGGTGGGACATTTATTTAGATCATGTACAGTACCAAAACAGCGTTTGTTTTGTTATAAGTGTGGGCGGTTCGGGGTAACTTCAAAAGATTGCAGTTGTAAGGGAAACGGCAAAGGAGAGACTCAAAACCCTGCCAAGTGAGCCCTCTCCTTAATAGACAAAGCAAAGAATGGCAGGATTGGTTAAAATTCTTACGTCAATTCATGTTTCAAGATAAAGTATTATCATCATTAACATTTAAAAAACAGTTTGACAATAGACCATACATACGTATAAATATATTAGGTTTTATTGCTGAGGGTTTATTAGATTCCGGAGCAACTAGTTCAGTTATAAATTTAGAATTTAGTAACACTTTAAAACACTTAGGTATAAAAACCCAAAAAATTAAATTTAAAGAAATATCTACAGCCGATGGCTCTAACCATTGTATTACTGGTGTTTTTGATGTCCCAGTTCAATTCAATAATCAATTTCACATTTTGCCCATGTTACTTATGCCTAACTTATCACAAAAAATAATTCTCGGTAAAGATTTTTTCGACATATTTGGTATATCATTTACGTTTAATCAAGAGAATCCGCAAAATTACGTAGTTAACAGTATTTCAGAACAATCTACAACAATCATCAGTAAGGATAATCTGAATAATTTAGAACAGCAAAAACTTATAGACACAATTGATGAAATAAGGAGTAAAATTGGTATGGGATTAGGTAGAACAAAAATTTTAAAACACACTATAGATACAGGAGATAGCAAACCTATATATCAAAAACAGTACAATTTTTCGCCTATCGTGAGGAAAGAAATAGAACGTGAATTAGATGACATGTTAAGTAAAGATGTAGTGGAGCCTTCTACTAGTCCCTGGTGTTCTCCCATTGTAATAGTTAAAAAACCAAACGGTAATAATCGTCTGTGTTTAGATAGTAGACAACTCAATAAAATAACAAAACGAGACACTTACCCATTGCCAAGAGTGGCCGCCATCATAGATAATCTACGTAATGCAAAATTCCTAAGCACAATTGATTTAAAGTCAGCTTTTTGGCAAATTGAACTCGAAGAGTCTAGTAAGGAGAAAACAGCATTTGCAGTACCGGGTAGGGGGTTATTCCATTTTAAAGTTATGCCTTTTGGCTTAATAAATGCCTCACAATCACAGCAAAGATTAATGGATTTGTTATTTCATGTTTTAGAGGGAAAAGTTTGGGCTTACCTTGATGATATTGTGATTTGCTCTGAATCATTTGAAGAACATATAGATATTTTAAAACGTGTCATGAACATTCTCAAGGAAGCTGGTTTAACTATAAACGTTGATAAGTGTAAGTTTGCTAGATCTAGCTTGCGTTTTCTCGGATACATAATTGATAAGGATGGGTTACGGACTGATCCCGATAAGGTTACAGCCATTATGAACTTTCCACGTCCGAAAAATATAACAGAACTTAAAAGATTCATAGGAATTGCTAGCTGGTATAGGAGATTTGTTAAAGATTTTTCATTAATAGCAGCTCCTTTACATGACTTAACTAAAGGCAAAAAGAAAAAGAAATTTAACTGGACAGCTGAAGCAGAAAAAGCATTTGTGAATCTCAAAACCTTACTTACATCCACTCCAGTTATCTCTTGTCCAGACTTCACCAAACCATTCATCATACAATGTGATGCATCAAATAAAGGAATAGGTGCAGTATTGTGTCAAAAAACTAATAATATCGAACGACCCGTATCATACCTAAGCAGAAAACTGAATGATCGAGAGCAACGTTATTCAACTTCAGAAAGGGAGCTTTTAAGTATAGTTTATGCCATAGAGAAATTCAGACCTTATATAGATGGAGTTCACTTTACTGTGGTCACTGATCATAGTGCACTAAAAATGTTGCACAAAATGAAAGATCCACATGGAAGATTGGCTAGATGGGCCATGAAACTACAGCAATTTAGTTTTGACATAATCCACAGACCTGGTAGATGCAATGTTGTGCCCGATGCCTTATCAAGATCAGTTAATGTACTTACTGACAACAATCCCAATTTACGGATTTTAGAAAAACATAAAGACGACTGGTATAAAAACAAGGTAGCAAACATAATGAAGGGAAACAAACTTAGTAAAGACTGGGAAGTAAAAGATGGTCTACTTTATAAGAAAATATGTCTGAAACAATACCCGGATAAAAACAATGATTGGAAATTGTTTATTCCAGAGTCACTCAGAGAGGAAATCCTAAAATATTGCCATGATGACATTAAAGCTGGCCACTTAGGAATTCGTAAAACCTTATTTAGAATCAAGCAACACTATTATTGGCCTGGCATGTTACGCGATGTGAAGCATCACGTGGGTAAGTGCGAAACATGTGCAAAAGTTAAAGTGTCACAACAATTACCATTAGGGCTTATGGGGCAACAAAGAATAGTTAAAAGACCCTGGCAGATAATATCATTAGATTTGATGGGTCCGTTTCCAAAAAGTAAAAACTGTAACACCATGTTGTTGGTTATAACTTGTCTATTTAGTAAATTTACTTTATTATTTCCTTTGAGAACTGGTAAAGCTGACAAAATTTGTGAAATTATAGAAAATATGTTTCTACTATTTGGCGTACCAGTGGCAATAATTTGTGACAACGGAAGACAATTTGACTCTCACTTGTTTAAGGAACTTATACAAAAATATAATAGTCAACTTTGGTTCACTCCTAGCTACCACCCGCAAAGTAATCCGACAGAACGCGTAAATAGAGTTATTGGCACCATGATATCTTCCTACATCAATTCTAAGAAGCACAATGAATGGGACATGCATTTACAGAAATTTGCTCATGCCATTCGAACATCGGTGCATGAGACAACTGGGTATACACCCTCGTTCTTATTCTTTGGCAGAGAAACATCAATACCGGTAAACTGGAACATGAACCGCAGTAATACAAGTTCTGTTAATTTCAATGATCCCGTCATAATTGACACCCAAGAATATCTCGCGAATATAAAATCTCAAACCATTATATACAAAGAAGTAGAACAGAAATTACAGACATCACACAATAAGAGTTGTAAAATCTACAATAATAAACGCAGATTGACTAGTTTCCAGGAAGGGCAAGTAGTATGGAAAAGAACAAAGTTTCTTTCTCGAGCGGGAACAAAGTTCATGGCTAAGTTAGCACCAAAATTTGAAAAAGCCATCATAACCAAAAAGTTGTCAGATAATGTATTTCGTTTAAATAATGCTTATGGTAAACCGATAGGTGTTTGGCATGCCAAAGATTTGAAGCCGCTCTCGAATGACTCTAACTAAAAGAAATAAAATGTACATTTTATTTCTTTGTCTTGTTGGGGGAATATTATGTTATGTTCATTCACTACATTAATGGATCACAATGTGGGTATATAAAAAAAAAGTACATGTTTTATTGTAGACACCAGAGGGTAGGAAAAATGGAAGGATGACACTTGCGTGAGACGTGTGTTCGGTTGCTAGCGAATGGATCGCATTTGATTTTGCTCGTATTTACTCTCAAGTTAAAGAAATTCTGTGGGCACGAAATTCTATGTATGTGGTGTTCCGAGCAAGTTTATGGAATTAAAATAATATCGGTAGTGAAGTGGCTTGTGCGCAGAAAGGGGTAAGTTTTTGTCACTAAACTTAAACGAGACCATTGTCACTTTCGATTACGTAGTCTAATGTCTCATATCGTAAATTTATTGTTGTAGCCTCAGGAAAACGCCCTTTTTGAAGACGCACAAGTGTGTCAAAATATTTAAAATAACGATAAGATCCCTGAAGAGGCCGTGGCTGGGTTTTGGCAGAGTTCCACTACATGTTAAAGAAAAACTCTCCTGGCGTCCAAAATTTTAGTTAAGTTAGATGTAGTTAGCTTAGCTTTAGGTGTTTGCATGTCAATATTCTACCTACGCGCAATAAATGTTGTCGCAATTATTAATTGATGGTGAGAATTTTATTTAAAACCCGTTACCAACCCGTAACACAATGAATTGATGATCGGTGAAGCGGCCGCGGCCGGTAACGTTTATCATTAAGTAACGCCGTAACTCATTCCCAAACCCACATTAAGTTTATAAAAAAATTACCGGTTTGTAAATGCGTTTCTCATTTCCAAATTATAATTTAATGAACTTGTGAAAGAAGATAAACATTTATAGGCTACTTTGGTATAAAAAATTATGGGAAATGTATTTAACTTTTCTGTTAGAAATATGACTTTTTACGACTATCACGAGATTATCCCATCTACGAGTAATAGCGCGGCGATCATAACGAATAATAAGTAAATTTTTTTTATCGACTTAATTTTATGCGACAAAGTAATAAAATGCAATACCCCCTAAAATACCGCTCATAAGTTACCTTTGAAATCATTGAATGAAGTATTATTTAGAATAATAAGTGAATTAAATAGGTATTAAAACAACTGTCGGCGGCGGCGGATCCTCACATAATAACCGCAGAACAAAAGACCTCAACGCGCTTCCGCCGCCGCCGCCGTCACACCTGGGCCAATATTGAACCAGACCGACTGTTAGAACTTTACTTAACACGAACGATAATATGTATATGTATGTACGTCCGTGGCTATTGTTAACAATGATAATAAATTAAAAACACGTTTAACTATTAAATGTATTTTCGTAACAATCCAATATTAGTGCAACATACCGTAAACAACCCAAAACGTACCGACGGGGACGCGACGACGGGTTAATTTTTAATTTAATAAGCAGTAGAAGGTAAATAAGTGTAAGAATCGGTCACGCTCGGCGGTGTGCGCGAAAGTTCCGGTGACGACGTATTGTGCAGTGCCATAAATATTGTTTGTTAGGAATCGGAACCGCGACCGCAGCTGGCGCCCGCCAGATGTCGCCGCGCCCGCTAATTGGGACCTACACACAACGTCACGCATATTATCTAAAACCGAATAATAATATAATAAACTTGAACTTGAACCCTTTCTTCATTCATTATTTAGATAATCTTTTAAATGGTATATGTGAGAATGAGAAAAGTAAGATTAACAATCACTTGTAAGCCGCTTACAGCGTAGCAAGATACAATTTTATAATAAATAGACAACAGTCCATCGAGGAATATATTTACGAAGTAATTTGGAATTAACATTGGCGTGCTTAGGTACAATTTTTTTGTCATAATTATATGTATAACAAATAGATATTGCTTTCACTTTATAAATGTTTATTAACAGAAGACCCGGATGGCGCAATGGTTAACACGCCGGATCGCCGTTCCGAGGGTCCTGGGTTCGATTCCCAGCGAGGCGGCAATTTGAATGATGAGTTTGAATTTCCGTTCTCGGACTGGGTGTATGTCCTTGTCTTGTGTGTTGTCCATGGTACCCACGACACAGGGAATCCTAGTGTGGGGCTATGAGTGTGAAGCGTTATTAACAATGTTCAAATATTTTAACGTCGTTATACAGACTTCTTCTGACGGAACGGAAAATAGTGTATAGGTTGTGTGCGCCCATCTTCACGTTTATTTGAAATGTTGTTCTTGTTTTAAAATAAAAACAAAAACTTCACTGATCATTGTGATGGCGGGAACAATGGCGGCGGGCACACGGTGTCTCGGGGCGACAAAACACCGGCAGCGGCACGCGATGCGGGCGCGCCCCGACACGTGTCATAGTGCATGATGCACGTACATAACATGCTTGTGTATGTATGTATGTATGATGTCTAGTGGTAAGAGCCTAGAGTTTACCCGGGGAAGAACCACCGCCTGCCACGGTACTTACTTTCTATCGTGTACCTAATAATTGATTTAACAGTAATCGTGTTCCCATTAGAAAAGTGTGGACACGGTTGCACTTTTCAAGTGGCGAATTTAGTACAAGTCTTACTAACAACTATTACAAACCACTACTAACAGGACCAAGCGCCATACTGGAAAACTAATAAATACATTTCAATCATCATCACTATTTAACACGGTGCACAAATTCTTGTTGAGATAGTTTGTGGAACTAAACCTTTGACCGCTTGAAAGTGGTATCCTATTTAAACTGGATATCAGTTTACGGCTGGCCGCCGCTGCGCCGACGCATTTCACCGGCCGCGCTGCAAGCGAGATGCGCACGCAGCTCCCATCCACACACACACACACACACACACACACAGGTGATTAAGGAAGTGCTCGTTTGTACGCTCTATTTATAGTAGTTTCATTTCTATTTCATTTGCTAAACAAAAGTAATACAATCAAATTCTCAAGCGCATTATTTAAGCATTAAAAGTAGGATAAGAAAGTCTATTAATATTTCTAGATGTTTATCACCAACCAGATTTAATCGATAAATTAAATATGTACAGCACACAAAACTGGCATGAGAATTCCCATAGCAATCAGTGCGACAGGTCTCCATATAAGGATCCTCGAACGTTACACTGAAATCGATTCGACCCACAGGAAATTTTAACTCAAAGTCGACATCTAAAAGGAAATTGTATCAGTATTTTCTCAGCAATATCGCAAGAATCCACACTCACACACCTAAGCGTAGAGAAATGTGCGAGTATTTTTTATGTGGAAGCATAAAAAGGTACGCAGCCTAGTTTCGGTATTTTTATCACCGCTGCGCAATTTTCTACAGCAGCAATGAACACGAGAGATGTAGCTTAACTAGGGCATGATATCCGGATATCCGTATTATCCGGATATCCGCCCGAAAATACTATCCGGATAATAGAAGACCTATTATCCGGATAAAACGGATAAAACGGATAGTAATAATTTTATACTATTTTGACCATTTGGAGACATTTTGTTTGCTAATTATTACGAAAATATAATATTTTATGTTTTATTTGGTTATTTGGAGATTGCCTCTGCAACTTCTACCACATTTTTTATGGTATATGACCCAAAAAATAGTTTGACTGAATTTTCAACTACCTTTTTATCTTAGCCTACGTCTCGGAAGCATTGCTTAGCTTACGTGCTCGACAGACAACGACAGTGCATAAGAACCGCCTAATGTTGAGGTGCGACGTAACTATAATTCCCAACAACTAAAGGCGGTCAGAGCATTTAATTGTTATATTTTAAAAGCAGAAACCATGATGAATGAGCACTTCTTGGTGGTAAACTGATACGTCTGTTTATATGGCTTTAAATCTCACACGATTCAGAAGATTCAGTATCGTCCTGAAGCGGCGCATACCTACAGTAACATGAGCGCGCGCCGCACATAATGGTGACCACGCAACCACAAGCAACGAGTGCAGTAAACAATAGACTACGTCATACGCGTCATACTGAACTGGCCAATCAGAAGACGCATCCTCAACCGCGCTATCAAGATTTCAAGATATACAAACTATATATACAAATAATGGTCCGAAGTTAACATCGGACCGCGGTCCCCAGGCAGTGACATCGCCTGGCGGGAGATCTCCCCTTTTCCTCCACAATTGGTGACCCCGACGTGATTTATCGACGTGACGACGTGATCGAGCGACGTGATTTGTCAGCGTGATGTTCGACCGACGTGATTTGATTTGTCGACGTGATTCAGCCGACGTGATCTGTCGACGTGATTTATCGACGTGATTTGGTAATCCTCTAGAAGTATCTGACGTCCTTTAGCAAGTATAAGGAGTCATGCAGTTCCAGCCAGCAGCAACGAGCATAATGACCAGGTTCCACGAGCAGCCTTCAAATAAGCGCCTTGGTTCCTTCATCCGGCTCAAGTTCAGCGATCCGCAGCATGCAGCAGAGGTTTGACGGTTTCCCTCCCGTGACTGCGCACACATCGCATCGTTCCGGCACACATGGCCGATGGAAGACACTGGCACACGAGAGTGACGACATCTCCCAACAGTGGAGGGGGAGTGATGTAGCGGCGCATACCTACAGTAACATGAGCGCGCGCCGCACATAATGCTGACCACGCAACCACAAGCAACGAGTGCAGTAAACAATAGACTACGTCATACGCGTCATACTGAACTGGCCAATCAGAAGACGCATCCTCAACCGCGCTATCAAGATTTCAAGATATACAAACTATATATACAAAGAGTTAACATTCATACCGCGGTCCCCAGGCAGTGACATCGCCTGGCGGGAGATCTCCCCTTTTCCTCCACACGGGCTTTTAGTATGTAGCGGTACGCTAAACAACCCCTTTTAGCTACGTTAAATTATTACACCTATCCACCATATCGCAGAAGGCGAAGACCTACCTACATAGAAATTAATTATTAACCTACCCCGGCAACCGGATACTGCAAGCTGCATATTATATTTTATTCTGAACTAAATAGGATTTGACGCCCGTTCAGAAACCAAGAAGCAGCCGCAATATCATATCAGCGCCGTACAGTCTTCACTCGCAGCATGCAAGTACATCCGTCTTCGTTTGCTTGATCTTCACGCCGCCGCCGTAGTCGCTTCTTCTGCCGCTGTCCCGGAGCTGTGTTCCACGTCGCCGCTGCCCGCCGAATGAGGTCTGCGCCGGCCGTCGCGCCTTTTATATGCTTCGTCAACCACGGATTTCAACATGGCAGCCACAATGGACGCACGTCGTTGTACAAAGTTCAACAAAATTAGAGCGAAGAAGAAATATATATTTTTGTCTCTTTTATAGATAAATACGTTGCCGAAATTATTAATTTGTATTGAGTTAAATGTGATTGGTAGAAATTTAGATATTTTTATTGGCTAAACAAATAATGATATTTTTATTGGTTAATGCTTAGCGTAAGCTGGTGATATAAATATAGGCAAGGTTTCTCAATAAAGCATTCATATTCATATATCCGATACTACCTACAGCAGTAACTAGAACCAGTCGTTTCATTCCTCCGCTCCATACCGAGTCAGATTAGTTAATGGTGGACCTCTTACCACCATTACAGTGGTAACCCCGACGTGATCCACGGACCCCTGGAAGAACACGCTGCCACCATTACAGTGGTGACCCGAGAAGAGCACGAACCGCTGGAGGAACACGCCACAACCATTACATTGGAAACCCGAGAAGAACACTACGAAGAAACTCTGCACGAGCATTGAAGAAAATCTCTGCAAGAAACCACTACGAAGATCCCACAACGAATATTGAAGTCGAACGCCTGGACGAATAAATTATCGCCATGGAGCAAGCAGCCACCCAGATCCTACGCCAGGAGATACAAAAACTGGCGCAGGAAATCACCGCGCTCAAGGATTCCCAAATTCGAACCTGTAACCAGCAACAGTACAACGTACAACGACGAAAAGGTGATGATTTTCGACGTGACCGTTCCTTCAACCGAAGCCGTTCAAGCTCAAGAACAAGATCTCCCTACTGCTACTATCATCGACGTTTTGGTTCTGAAGCAAGAAAATGCACAACGCCGTGTACATTCAAGAACGAAAATATTATGAAGTCGGAAAACTAAATAATACGCTCGATGCGACGGGATCCGGCGTAACAGAAAAGTCCTACCGTCTTTTTGTCACCGATAAAAAAAGCAAGACTACCTTCCTTATCGACACCGGAGCGAATATCTCAGTCTTACCGCCGAGACAAGGACAGAAGATGAAGCCACTGGAATTTCAACTTTACGCCGCAAACAACACGGTGATTCCAACCTACGGAGAAAAATCAATGGAACTAGATTTAAACTTACGAAGACCGTTCAAGTGGAGATTTATCGTCGCTAAAGTCAGTAAACCTATCATCGGTGCTGATTTTTTGCAACATCATCAGTTGATCGTCGACATCAAGAATAGAAGATTAATCGACGGGAAAACAAATCTTGCATCTCAGTCTTTCGTTCAAGCAACAAATCTACCCACAATAAGAAGCATAGACGTTCAACAATCTTATCACAAGATCCTTGAAGATTATCCTGGAATCACAAGACTAACTTCAATGAAATTAACACCGAAGCACGACGTGGAACATTTTATTGAAACAACCGGACCACCGCTTCACTGCCGTGCACGTCCAATCGCACCGCACAGATACGAGCAAGTTCGGAAGGAATTCGAAAACATGATTGAGCAAGGAATATGCCGTCCAAGCAAAAGCCCTTGGTCATCACCACTTCATGTCGTACCGAAGAAGAACGGAGAACTACGAGTATGTGGAGACTACAGAAGACTGAATTCAATTACTACTCCCGACCGCTATCCAATACCGCGAGTCAAGGACTTCACTCATCAACTGTCGAACAAGACTATATTCTCCACTATTGATCTCAACCGAGCTTACCAACAAATCAAAGTACGCGATGAAGATATTCAAAAGACTGCAATAATTACTCCAATGGGATTATTCGAATTTCCAAGAATGACTCCAGGACTGAAGAACGCTGGTCAAACATTTCAAAGATTCATACACGAAGTACTTCATGGACTCGACTTCGTTTTCGCATTCATTGATGATCTACTGATTGCAAGCCCTGACGAAGAAACGCATGAAAAACATTTAAGAACCGTTCTACAACGATTAGAAGATAATGGAATCACAATCAACCCTTCAAAATGCATATTTGGGCAACAAGAAGTTCAATTTCTTGGTTTCAATGTCAGCAAGGAAGGAATCAAACCGCCTGCTGAAAAAGTCAGAGCAATAATCGATTATGCGAAACCAAAGACAATCGAAGAACTACGAAGATTTCTTGGGATGATAAATTTCTACAGAGACCATATACCTAAAGCATCTGAAATCCAAGCACCTCTTCACGCCTATCTACACAACACGAAGAAAAAAGACAAAACAGCAATCGAATGGAACGACGAAGCCACGAAGGCATTTGAAGCTTGTAAAGCTGCGATCCAAAATGCAACTTTACTGGCACACCCATCGCACGAGGCAACACTTGCTATCTTCAGCGACGCGTCCGATAACTCAGCTGGAGCTGTACTTCAACAATATGTCAACAAAAAATGGCAACCACTTGGTTATTTTTCGAAGAAGTTCTCCGATACGCAACGCAACTACAGTACATTTGACAGAGAGCTACTCGCTATCTACATGGCTATCAAGCACTTCAGAAAAACGTTCGAGGGAAAAAACCTAATCGTTTTTACCGACCACAAGCCATTAACATATGTACTTCAGAAGAAACCTTCAACATCTGAAACACCACGACGCGCAAGACAACTCATTTTCATCAGCGAGTTTACAACCGACATCCGTCACATCAATGGGAAGGACAACATAGTCGCCGACGCACTCAGTCGCATACCAGTTGACAGTATAACGTGTCCTACATCGATCGACTATCGCAAGATCGCCGAAGCGCAAGACAGAGATAGCAACAATATCAAGCAACTTTTGAAACAAAGTAACTTATCAATCAAGCAAGTTACTATGCCAATGACACATCTACCTATCTTCTGTGAAGCCTCAACGTCAACCATGAGACCTTACGTACCTCAAGAATGTCGTCGTGATATATTTAACACTCTGCACAATATCAGTCATCCAGGTGTTAGAACAACAAGGAAACTAATCACTGAAAAATTCTTTTGGCCTTCAATGCAAGTGGATGTTGGCAACTGGGCGAAGCAATGCATTCAATGTCAAAAATGCAAAGTACAAAGACATACATCAAGCCGTCTAGCTTCATTTCCACCTACGGAGAGATTTGAACACCTGCACGTCGACATCGTTGGACCATTACCTACGTCACCGCAAGGACATCGATATCTCGTAACAATGATCGACCGAACTACGAGATGGCCAGAAGCTATACCTACCGATGACATCTCTGCGGAATCAATCTCAAAAATAATATATGAAAACTGGATTACTCGTTTTGGTTCACCGAAAACAATCACAACGGATCAAGGAAGAAACTTCGAAAGTAGCCTGTTTCTCAAATTACTTCAAATGATGGGAATAGAGAAGACACGAACAACAGCATACCATCCACAAGGAAATGGCATACTCGAGCGCTGGCATAGGACGCTAAAGACCGCAATCAAAACTCGTCTATCTCAACATTCAAAGTGGATTGATGAGCTACCTACTGTGTTATTGGGTCTACGAGCAACACCGCGCGCTGACACTAGCCTTAGCGCCGCTCAGCTTACCTACGGTCACAGCTTAAGACTACCGTGTGACTTCTTCACTTCGACTTCAAGCAATCAAGAAATGAATTATGATTTCGTAACGCAACTTCAAGAAACAATCAACACAGCCTTACATTCGCATCCCACATCGTCTCACAGGAATAACAAACCGGTTTTCATACATCAAGATTTGAAAACATGCAAGCAAGTCTTTGTAAGAAACGACGCTGTGAAGAAACAATTCCAACCTACCTACGATGGACCGTATAATGTGTTAGAGCGAGATAGCAAGACTTTTAAACTACAAATACCAGGAAGGAAATCTACTGTTATATCAATCGACCGACTGAAGCCTGCCTATATCATCAATGAGGATACTTCAGAGCACTTACCACCAGTATCATCATCATCATCATCACATCAACCACCAGCGAGGAAGTTTGAAAACGTACCATCAACATCAACATCGATCAATAATAGCATCAAACCTATATTGAAGACTACAAGACATGGACGAGCCGTCAAGACTCCGGTTCGCTTTCGCTAGGGGGAGAGTGTATGTAGCGGTACGCTAAACAACCCCTTTTAGCTACGTTAAATTATTACACCTATCCACCATATCGCAGAAGGCGAAGACCTACCTACATAGAAATTAATTATTAACCTACCCCGGCAACCGGATACTGCAAGCTGCATATTATATTTTATTCTGAACTAAATAGGATTTGACGCCCGTTCAGAAACCAAGAAGCAGCCGCAATATCATATCAGCGCCGTACAGTCTTCACTCGCAGCATGCAAGTACATCCGTCTTCGTTTGCTTGATCTTCACGCCGCCGCCGTAGTCGCTTCTTCTGCCGCTGTCCCGGAGCTGTGTTCCACGTCGCCGCTGCCCGCCGAATGAGGTCTGCGCCGGCCGTCGCGCCTTTTATATGCTTCGTCAACCACGGATTTCAACATGGCAGCCACAATGGACGCACGTCGTTGTACAAAGTTCAACAAAATTAGAGCGAAGAAGAAATATATATTTTTGTCTCTTTTATAGATAAATACGTTGCCGAAATTATTAATTTGTATTGAGTTAAATGTGATTGGTAGAAATTTAGATATTTTTATTGGCTAAACAAATAATGATATTTTTATTGGTTAATGCTTAGCGTAAGCTGGTGATATAAATATAGGCAAGGTTTCTCAATAAAGCATTCATATTCATATATCCGATACTACCTACAGCAGTAACTAGAACCAGTCGTTTCATTCCTCCGCTCCATACCGAGTCAGATTAGTTAATGGTGGACCTCTTACCACCATTACAGTGGTAACCCCGACGTGATCCACGGACCCCTGGAAGAACACGCTGCCACCATTACAGTGGTGACCCGAGAAGAGCACGAACCGCTGGAGGAACACGCCACAACCATTACATTGGAAACCCGAGAAGAACACTACGAAGAAACTCTGCACGAGCATTGAAGAAAATCTCTGCAAGAAACCACTACGAAGATCCCACAACGAATATTGAAGTCGAACGCCTGGACGAATAAATTATCGCCATGGAGCAAGCAGCCACCCAGATCCTACGCCAGGAGATACAAAAACTGGCGCAGGAAATCACCGCGCTCAAGGATTCCCAAATTCGAACCTGTAACCAGCAACAGTACAACGTACAACGACGAAAAGGTGATGATTTTCGACGTGACCGTTCCTTCAACCGAAGCCGTTCAAGCTCAAGAACAAGATCTCCCTACTGCTACTATCATCGACGTTTTGGTTCTGAAGCAAGAAAATGCACAACGCCGTGTACATTCAAGAACGAAAATATTATGAAGTCGGAAAACTAAATAATACGCTCGATGCGACGGGATCCGGCGTAACAGAAAAGTCCTACCGTCTTTTTGTCACCGATAAAAAAAGCAAGACTACCTTCCTTATCGACACCGGAGCGAATATCTCAGTCTTACCGCCGAGACAAGGACAGAAGATGAAGCCACTGGAATTTCAACTTTACGCCGCAAACAACACGGTGATTCCAACCTACGGAGAAAAATCAATGGAACTAGATTTAAACTTACGAAGACCGTTCAAGTGGAGATTTATCGTCGCTAAAGTCAGTAAACCTATCATCGGTGCTGATTTTTTGCAACATCATCAGTTGATCGTCGACATCAAGAATAGAAGATTAATCGACGGGAAAACAAATCTTGCATCTCAGTCTTTCGTTCAAGCAACAAATCTACCCACAATAAGAAGCATAGACGTTCAACAATCTTATCACAAGATCCTTGAAGATTATCCTGGAATCACAAGACTAACTTCAATGAAATTAACACCGAAGCACGACGTGGAACATTTTATTGAAACAACCGGACCACCGCTTCACTGCCGTGCACGTCCAATCGCACCGCACAGATACGAGCAAGTTCGGAAGGAATTCGAAAACATGATTGAGCAAGGAATATGCCGTCCAAGCAAAAGCCCTTGGTCATCACCACTTCATGTCGTACCGAAGAAGAACGGAGAATTACGAGTATGTGGAGACTACAGAAGACTGAATTCAATTACTACTCCCGACCGCTATCCAATACCGCGAGTCAAGGACTTCACTCATCAACTGTCGAACAAGACTATATTCTCCACTATTGATCTCAACCGAGCTTACCAACAAATCAAAGTACGCGATGAAGATATTCAAAAGACTGCAATAATTACTCCAATGGGATTATTCGAATTTCCAAGAATGACTCCAGGACTGAAGAACGCTGGTCAAACATTTCAAAGATTCATACACGAAGTACTTCATGGACTCGACTTCGTTTTCGCATTCATTGATGATCTACTGATTGCAAGCCCTGACGAAGAAACGCATGAAAAACATTTAAGAACCGTTCTACAACGATTAGAAGATAATGGAATCACAATCAACCCTTCAAAATGCATATTTGGGCAACAAGAAGTTCAATTTCTTGGTTTCAATGTCAGCAAGGAAGGAATCAAACCGCCTGCTGAAAAAGTCAGAGCAATAATCGATTATGCGAAACCAAAGACAATCGAAGAACTACGAAGATTTCTTGGGATGATAAATTTCTACAGAGACCATATACCTAAAGCATCTGAAATCCAAGCACCTCTTCACGCCTATCTACACAACACGAAGAAAAAAGACAAAACAGCAATCGAATGGAACGACGAAGCCACGAAGGCATTTGAAGCTTGTAAAGCTGCGATCCAAAATGCAACTTTACTGGCACACCCATCGCACGAGGCAACACTTGCTATCTTCAGCGACGCGTCCGATAACTCAGCTGGAGCTGTACTTCAACAATATGTCAACAAAAAATGGCAACCACTTGGTTATTTTTCGAAGAAGTTCTCCGATACGCAACGCAACTACAGTACATTTGACAGAGAGCTACTCGCTATCTACATGGCTATCAAGCACTTCAGAAAAACGTTCGAGGGAAAAAACCTAATCGTTTTTACCGACCACAAGCCATTAACATATGTACTTCAGAAGAAACCTTCAACATCTGAAACACCACGACGCGCAAGACAACTCATTTTCATCAGCGAGTTTACAACCGACATCCGTCACATCAATGGGAAGGACAACATAGTCGCCGACGCACTCAGTCGCATACCAGTTGACAGTATAACGTGTCCTACATCGATCGACTATCGCAAGATCGCCGAAGCGCAAGACAGAGATAGCAACAATATCAAGCAACTTTTGAAACAAAGTAACTTATCAATCAAGCAAGTTACTATGCCAATGACACATCTACCTATCTTCTGTGAAGCCTCAACGTCAACCATGAGACCTTACGTACCTCAAGAATGTCGTCGTGATATATTTAACACTCTGCACAATATCAGTCATCCAGGTGTTAGAACAACAAGGAAACTAATCACTGAAAAATTCTTTTGGCCTTCAATGCAAGTGGATGTTGGCAACTGGGCGAAGCAATGCATTCAATGTCAAAAATGCAAAGTACAAAGACATACATCAAGCCGTCTAGCTTCATTTCCACCTACGGAGAGATTTGAACACCTGCACGTCGACATCGTTGGACCATTACCTACGTCACCGCAAGGACATCGATATCTCGTAACAATGATCGACCGAACTACGAGATGGCCAGAAGCTATACCTACCGATGACATCTCTGCGGAATCAATCTCAAAAATAATATATGAAAACTGGATTACTCGTTTTGGTTCACCGAAAACAATCACAACGGATCAAGGAAGAAACTTCGAAAGTAGCCTGTTTCTCAAATTACTTCAAATGATGGGAATAGAGAAGACACGAACAACAGCATACCATCCACAAGGAAATGGCATACTCGAGCGCTGGCATAGGACGCTAAAGACCGCAATCAAAACTCGTCTATCTCAACATTCAAAGTGGATTGATGAGCTACCTACTGTGTTATTGGGTCTACGAGCAACACCGCGCGCTGACACTAGCCTTAGCGCCGCTCAGCTTACCTACGGTCACAGCTTAAGACTACCGTGTGACTTCTTCACTTCGACTTCAAGCAATCAAGAAATGAATTATGATTTCGTAACGCAACTTCAAGAAACAATCAACACAGCCTTACATTCGCATCCCACATCGTCTCACAGGAATAACAAACCGGTTTTCATACATCAAGATTTGAAAACATGCAAGCAAGTCTTTGTAAGAAACGACGCTGTGAAGAAACAATTCCAACCTACCTACGATGGACCGTATAATGTGTTAGAGCGAGATAGCAAGACTTTTAAACTACAAATACCAGGAAGGAAATCTACTGTTATATCAATCGACCGACTGAAGCCTGCCTATATCATCAATGAGGATACTTCAGAGCACTTACCACCAGTATCATCATCATCATCATCACATCAACCACCAGCGAGGAAGTTTGAAAACGTACCATCAACATCAACATCGATCAATAATAGCATCAAACCTATATTGAAGACTACAAGACATGGACGAGCCGTCAAGACTCCGGTTCGCTTTCGCTAGGGGGAGAGTGTATGTAGCGGTACGCTAAACAACCCCTTTTAGCTACGTTAAATTATTACACCTATCCACCATATCGCAGAAGGCGAAGACCTACCTACATAGAAATTAATTATTAACCTACCCCGGCAACCGGATACTGCAAGCTGCATATTATATTTTATTCTGAACTAAATAGGATTTGACGCCCGTTCAGAAACCAAGAAGCAGCCGCAATATCATATCAGCGCCGTACAGTCTTCACTCGCAGCATGCAAGTACATCCGTCTTCGTTTGCTTGATCTTCACGCCGCCGCCGTAGTCGCTTCTTCTGCCGCTGTCCCGGAGCTGTGTTCCACGTCGCCGCTGCCCGCCGAATGAGGTCTGCGCCGGCCGTCGCGCCTTTTATATGCTTCGTCAACCACGGATTTCAACATGGCAGCCACAATGGACGCACGTCGTTGTACAAAGTTCAACAAAATTAGAGCGAAGAAGAAATATATATTTTTGTCTCTTTTATAGATAAATACGTTGCCGAAATTATTAATTTGTATTGAGTTAAATGTGATTGGTAGAAATTTAGATATTTTTATTGGCTAAACAAATAATGATATTTTTATTGGTTAATGCTTAGCGTAAGCTGGTGATATAAATATAGGCAAGGTTTCTCAATAAAGCATTCATATTCATATATCCGATACTACCTACAGCAGTAACTAGAACCAGTCGTTTCATTCCTCCGCTCCATACCGAGTCAGATTAGTTAATGGTGGACCTCTTACCACCATTACAGTGGTAACCCCGACGTGATCCACGGACCCCTGGAAGAACACGCTGCCACCATTACAGTGGTGACCCGAGAAGAGCACGAACCGCTGGAGGAACACGCCACAACCATTACATTGGAAACCCGAGAAGAACACTACGAAGAAACTCTGCACGAGCATTGAAGAAAATCTCTGCAAGAAACCACTACGAAGATCCCACAACGAATATTGAAGTCGAACGCCTGGACGAACAAATTATCGCCATGGAGCAAGCAGCCACCCAGATCCTACGCCAGGAGATACAAAAACTGGCGCAGGAAATCACCGCGCTCAAGGATTCCCAAATTCGAACCTGTAACCAGCAACAGTACAACGTACAACGACGAAAAGGTGATGATTTTCGACGTGACCGTTCCTTCAACCGAAGCCGTTCAAGCTCAAGAACAAGATCTCCCTACTGCTACTATCATCGACGTTTTGGTTCTGAAGCAAGAAAATGCACAACGCCGTGTACATTCAAGAACGAAAATATTATGAAGTCGGAAAACTAAATAATACGCTCGATGCGACGGGATCCGGCGTAACAGAAAAGTCCTACCGTCTTTTTGTCACCGATAAAAAAAGCAAGACTACCTTCCTTATCGACACCGGAGCGAATATCTCAGTCTTACCGCCGAGACAAGGACAGAAGATGAAGCCACTGGAATTTCAACTTTACGCCGCAAACAACACGGTGATTCCAACCTACGGAGAAAAATCAATGGAACTAGATTTAAACTTACGAAGACCGTTCAAGTGGAGATTTATCGTCGCTAAAGTCAGTAAACCTATCATCGGTGCTGATTTTTTGCAACATCATCAGTTGATCGTCGACATCAAGAATAGAAGATTAATCGACGGGAAAACAAATCTTGCATCTCAGTCTTTCGTTCAAGCAACAAATCTACCCACAATAAGAAGCATAGACGTTCAACAATCTTATCACAAGATCCTTGAAGATTATCCTGGAATCATAAGACTAACTTCAATGAAATTAACACCGAAGCACGACGTGGAACATTTTATTGAAACAACCGGACCACCGCTTCACTGCCGTGCACGTCCAATCGCACCGCACAGATACGAGCAAGTTCGGAAGGAATTCGAAAACATGATTGAGCAAGGAATATGCCGTCCAAGCAAAAGCCCTTGGTCATCACCACTTCATGTCGTACCGAAGAAGAACGGAGAATTACGAGTATGTGGAGACTACAGAAGACTGAATTCAATTACTACTCCCGACCGCTATCCAATACCGCGAGTCAAGGACTTCACTCATCAACTGTCGAACAAGACTATATTCTCCACTATTGATCTCAACCGAGCTTACCAACAAATCAAAGTACGCGATGAAGATATTCAAAAGACTGCAATAATTACTCCAATGGGATTATTCGAATTTCCAAGAATGACTCCAGGACTGAAGAACGCTGGTCAAACATTTCAAAGATTCATACACGAAGTACTTCATGGACTCGACTTCGTTTTCGCATTCATTGATGATCTACTGATTGCAAGCCCTGACGAAGAAACGCATGAAAAACATTTAAGAACCGTTCTACAACGATTAGAAGATAATGGAATCACAATCAACCCTTCAAAATGCATATTTGGGCAACAAGAAGTTCAATTTCTTGGTTTCAATGTCAGCAAGGAAGGAATCAAACCGCCTGCTGAAAAAGTCAGAGCAATAATCGATTATGCGAAACCAAAGACAATCGAAGAACTACGAAGATTTCTTGGGATGATAAATTTCTACAGAGACCATATACCTAAAGCATCTGAAATCCAAGCACCTCTTCACGCCTATCTACACAACACGAAGAAAAAAGACAAAACAGCAATCGAATGGAACGACGAAGCCACGAAGGCATTTGAAGCTTGTAAAGCTGCGATCCAAAATGCAACTTTACTGGCACACCCATCGCACGAGGCAACACTTGCTATCTTCAGCGACGCGTCCGATAACTCAGCTGGAGCTGTACTTCAACAATATGTCAACAAAAAATGGCAACCACTTGGTTATTTTTCGAAGAAGTTCTCCGATACGCAACGCAACTACAGTACATTTGACAGAGAGCTACTCGCTATCTACATGGCTATCAAGCACTTCAGAAAAACGTTCGAGGGAAAAAACCTAATCGTTTTTACCGACCACAAGCCATTAACATATGTACTTCAGAAGAAACCTTCAACATCCGTCACATCAATGGGAAGGACAACATAGTCGCCGACGCACTCAGTCGCATACCAGTTGACAGTATAACGTGTCCTACATCGATCGACTATCGCAAGATCGCCGAAGCGCAAGACAGAGATAGCAACAATATCAAGCAACTTTTGAAACAAAGTAACTTATCAATCAAGCAAGTTACTATGCCAATGACACATCTACCTATCTTCTGTGAAGCCTCAACGTCAACCATGAGACCTTACGTACCTCAAGAATGTCGTCGTGATATATTTAACACTCTGCACAATATCAGTCATCCAGGTGTTAGAACAACAAGGAAACTAATCACTGAAAAATTCTTTTGGCCTTCAATGCAAGTGGATGTTGGCAACTGGGCGAAGCAATGCATTCAATGTCAAAAATGCAAAGTACAAAGACATACATCAAGCCGTCTAGCTTCATTTCCACCTACGGAGAGATTTGAACACCTGCACGTCGACATCGTTGGACCATTACCTACGTCACCGCAAGGACATCGATATCTCGTAACAATGATCGACCGAACTACGAGATGGCCAGAAGCTATACCTACCGATGACATCTCTGCGGAATCAATCTCAAAAATAATATATGAAAACTGGATTACTCGTTTTGGTTCACCGAAAACAATCACAACGGATCAAGGAAGAAACTTCGAAAGTAGCCTGTTTCTCAAATTACTTCAAATGATGGGAATAGAGAAGACACGAACAACAGCATACCATCCACAAGGAAATGGCATACTCGAGCGCTGGCATAGGACGCTAAAGACCGCAATCAAAACTCGTCTATCTCAACATTCAAAGTGGATTGATGAGCTACCTACTGTGTTATTGGGTCTACGAGCAACACCGCGCGCTGACACTAGCCTTAGCGCCGCTCAGCTTACCTACGGTCACAGCTTAAGACTACCGTGTGACTTCTTCACTTCGACTTCAAGCAATCAAGAAATGAATTATGATTTCGTAACGCAACTTCAAGAAACAATCAACACAGCCTTACATTCGCATCCCACATCGTCTCACAGGAATAACAAACCGGTTTTCATACATCAAGATTTGAAAACATGCAAGCAAGTCTTTGTAAGAAACGACGCTGTGAAGAAACAATTCCAACCTACCTACGATGGACCGTATAATGTGTTAGAGCGAGATAGCAAGACTTTTAAACTACAAATACCAGGAAGGAAATCTACTGTTATATCAATCGACCGACTGAAGCCTGCCTATATCATCAATGAGGATACTTCAGAGCACTTACCACCAGTATCATCATCATCATCATCACATCAACCACCAGCGAGGAAGTTTGAAAACGTACCATCAACATCAACATCGATCAATAATAGCATCAAACCTATATTGAAGACTACAAGACATGGACGAGCCGTCAAGACTCCGGTTCGCTTTCGCTAGGGGGAGAGTGTATTTAGCGGTACGCTAAACAACCCCTTTTAGCTACGTTAAATTATTACACCTATCCACCATATCGCAGAAGGCGAAGACCTACCTACATAGAAATTAATTATTAACCTACCCCGGCAACCGGATACTGCAAGCTGCATATTATATTTTATTCTGAACTAAATAGGATTTGACGCCCGTTCAGAAACCAAGAAGCAGCCGCAATATCATATCAGCGCCGTACAGTCTTCACTCGCAGCATGCAAGTACATCCGTCTTCGTTTGCTTGATCTTCACGCCGCCGCCGTAGTCGCTTCTTCTGCCGCTGTCCCGGAGCTGTGTTCCACGTCGCCGCTGCCCGCCGAATGAGGTCTGCGCCGGCCGTCGCGCCTTTTATATGCTTCGTCAACCACGGATTTCAACATGGCAGCCACAATGGACGCACGTCGTTGTACAAAGTTCAACAAAATTAGAGCGAAGAAGAAATATATATTTTTGTCTCTTTTATAGATAAATACGTTGCCGAAATTATTAATTTGTATTGAGTTAAATGTGATTGGTAGAAATTTAGATATTTTTATTGGCTAAACAAATAATGATATTTTTATTGGTTAATGCTTAGCGTAAGCTGGTGATATAAATATAGGCAAGGTTTCTCAATAAAGCATTCATATTCATATATCCGATACTACCTACAGCAGTAACTAGAACCAGTCGTTTCATTCCTCCGCTCCATACCGAGTCAGATTAGTTAATGGTGGACCTCTTACCACCATTACAAGTACATTCATTGGAACACGCTCAAGACCACTGGCTTTTTTCACGTCTAGACACTGTAAGGATTTGAGAACCTTTAACAGTCCCTGTCCAAGTCTTCACACTTACCGACTAACATTCTATCATCATTTCTAACTGGACTTACCAACCTAGTCCCTTAATTTAATCTTTGTTTGGTCACAATTATCATGGATGACAGCGTGAGGGTGGTGCTGTTTGCTCATTTGCTACCTTGATACCTTTAAAAATCTCTTTCTTAGTAAACCGAATCTCTCAGAGGTACCCTAATGAGGTATTTGTGGAGCTACATACGTTATTTCTAGCATCCACAGATGGATCTGTGGCAATAGACACGCGGTTGATCACAGAATTTCGAACCAAGATTTTTGGATGTGACGGGGAAATTAAAGGCTTTCTGCTTCGCACTTATATCGGACACTTTGCAAACTCATGCATCAACCCGGAAAAATATATGACACGAAAAACAGAACACAGTCACACACGTCAAAAACAGTTTTAAAATTTTTAAGCACTTTGCGGATTTGAGAGATTATGGAACAAAACGTTACAGTATTTTGGAAGTTATTAGACATAAACATCACATTAATTCATTTTCAATTCAATACAATTTGCAGAAAGTTAAAGATCAGTGGATATCTTTCAAATGGCATCAACCGCAATTCAATTGGTCAAGCCATCAAAAAATAATTATGACAGGTTCACATAAATAGACACACACAATATATAGACCATCGCGGGGATAGTCAGAATAGTGTCCTATGATCCCAAAACGTGGATATCTGAAGAAAACTCGATTTACGGAAGATTAAGTGAGACAAATAACTTTCAATTTTCGATAATTTTGAATTTTCTTAAGAGGAAGTCAAAAATATGCAAAGGTTTATGATTCGTTCCACTATAGGTAACAGAAAAAGTAAAATTAATACATACTATGGTTGATTTTTTTAGAAAAACATTAACTATCCGTATTATCCGTTTTATCCGGATAATATCCGGATAGTAAAATGAACTATCCGTATTATCCGGATAGTAAATTCGGGCGGATAATTGCATGCCCTAAGCTTAACGCTATGTAATGAATCATCGTAATCACAAAAACGCTCATGAAAATTTTCCTCTTGCAGTTATCCAACAAGAATCCACTTCTACACAGTCGATCACTTGCCACCACTCGTCAGGTTATGCGAGCGCTTCACCTACCTCCCACGAGTCCCACGAATGAAGAAGAGTTAATGTGGTGTTCGCGTTTGCACCGGCTGTAATTAAAGTAGGTGAGACGAAGGCAATATTTCAGTGACAGCACTGGCAACTACCTACTTAATTAGGCCTCTACGTCAGTCGTTACGTGGAACGAGTGGCATCGAACCGGAACAATTTTTGATTGTGGTGGCAAAGGCCGGTTTTACTTCCTTTTTTCAAGATGATTTTTCAAGGTACGCACATACATAGATTAATATAATTTGTAGGCCAACGTATTTATACATAAATCCTGTTCTAGGTAGAACTGCGTCTATGTAGAGACACTTCGTGGATACCTATATTAGTTTATAATTTATATGATGCGCACAAGAGTGGGCAAGCGTAGATGTAACTGCAGCGTCAAACTGAATATTATTATGTAATAATATACCGCAGGAGTACTTAGTCTATTCAGTTATTATTACACAAAAGGTTTTATTTCAAAGAAATACATCATGAAAACTCCTTTGGTTTGGCCTTTTTTCTTCTGCGCTGTAAATTAGGTTTGAGTTTTGACAGGCTGATGCAAAGATACATTCCTGAATACAAAAGGATTAGGTTCTTTTTCATTGCATAATTCTCGAGCAACATACGTCGATTTACACTTAAATATAAATTAAAATCTCCTAGAGCCCCGTTTCGTATTATTTAAATTGCTGGCAGCATTCCCCGCTCGTAAAGGTACGCTAAGTGATACGTCGAGCGAGGAAGATCTCTTTTTAATTTCAACTTAACTAGAGCGATTAAAAATGGAATGACTGCGGATTGCGAGGTGGTCGAGTTAATGGAGCGACTCTCGCGCCCACTTTCCCCGTCACATCTGAATACGTCTCCCGCTATCTGCGATCTGTTTAATTACACTGTTGGACGGCGGGCGCGCTCCGCCTGCTCCGGCTGCTCCGAGGACGTGATGGGACCCATTAGCGGCGCTGGTTTGACGCTGGCCGCTGTTCTCGGGAACGACACTTCGCGCTGGCTCACTATTACAAGGTTCTATGTTATTTTTGATGAAGTTTTGTAATAAGCCATAGAACTTCGTTATTTCTTTTAGGTGACAAAAACATCATAGGACCGTGTAATACATATATGATATTTTGCAGTTTATTTTTGCAAAATCAAACACTTAGAATCTTGTAGTATTCTTAACTAAATAAGTGATGCAATTTTAACATAGAACCAGCGACTTCACGAGTCTTAGCTATTCGTTTTATGGTGATGAAGACTTCATTACGAAATGTTTCAGTTGTTGGGTATTAAGGAAAGGCAGTAATCAATTAGTTATGTTTGTAAGTTATGCTTATAAACAAAGTCGCTCATCCGATAGCTGATCTCGCTTAAACTGTAGTATCGTGTCGTAATAACGATTGACAAAAAGAGTAACGCTAAAGCTGTGGGCGCGGCGACCTGCCGAGGTAATTGATGGGAAATATTGTTTTTTATTAACCATGCGTTGTCGATTATAACATAGTGTAATGGGGTAGGGGGGGGTAGAGGTATAAAATAAAATTTAAGTCAAGTTAACTATTAAATTTATTTCTTAATTCCAATTTTAGTTTACCAATCCAAGGATGGTATAAGTAGTTAGGGACAAACAGTACACCTGGGTAATTGAACAGTTGGGGTTGCTGGTCGTTTGTCTGGCCTTTAGAACCGTATACTGATACAGATACAGTCAACTTAAAATCTAGAATCTTAACGCTTAAATAAAGTAGTTTAAGTTAGGTATATATATACATATATATTGAGAGACAATATATATATATATATTCAGTAGGTAGATATATATTAACTCAGTAATATATATATGAGAGGAAAGTATAGGATACAGAAAGCTAGAGCTAATAACTATTGAACACAAGTGCGGTGCTTTGCTGCGCTTCCACTGCCCTGCGACCCCGGTCAGAATGGAATATTAAAATAAAAAGAAAAGAAAAGAAAAAAACTTAAGCGCAGCCAGTCAGCACCCTCAGCGCAGCCTGCAGCGCTGAGCTGGGACAGCAGAGCCAGCTACAAGGCCCACCGCCCTCGGGGGTAGCCTCCAGGGAATCCAGTCCCCGCAAAAACACCTCCTTATGAAGGAGGCGCCCACAGCACAGCACGACAGATCTATTCGTCAGCAAGCGTCACTTCCAAAACCCAGATACGTGGGAGGTTACCGCGCGGTATGCTATCACGTGGCACGCCAACCTCGCGTGCACGCCACCGGTAGTAGGGAACACTAAACAGCAATCAGACAGCAGTCAGACAGCACTTCAACAGCATTCAGACAGCACAGACAGCTTGGAGGCGCACGCGCAGCGACCAGTAGCCAGCACGACCAGAAGAGCAATGTCGCACCAAGGGCACTCCGACTTCGGACGAAGCCCTCCCACGACGAGATCACGACTTCCGCCTTTTCCACCAATCACAAACCCTGCTGGGCTCGCGGAGAAGTTCGAAAACCCCATATGACACGAACACTATCTTCACCAATTTCCACTACCGAAATTAGTAACTCGACAAATTCCCTAAATAAGCTAAATAATCTAGACTCGCGTCGCTGACAAAATACTATATTATAACTAATTTTACCTAACCTTATTTATTTTTTACTTATTGTAAATAATGACAGCACAGATAACTACAAGACCTCTGATTTCCGAACGCGTCGCAGTTTCCTACCACAGATTACCTAATTCGAGATACACTTAAATATTTTATTATTTGATTAAAACTATTTATTTTATTATCGGACCCTGGGACCAACAATAATGTTCCCTAATTCAAAAATAGACCGAAAAGAGTCCAATTTGGAATTAAGGCAGCCCATCAACCACAAAGCCACGAACCAAAAACTATGGTGACCGACCGTGAATACTCTCTGGTTCTCTCTGGTCGATAATCTATCGATACCATAGATGTCAGACTCAGCCGACCTGTCAATGTCACAACCCTGACATTGTTTACATTTTTGGAGTGATACAAATAAGTTAACTTCTGAATTTAGTTATATTATTGGCGTTATAATCCAAATCATGTGATTTTGTTATTAAATTCAAGTGAAGTTAATAACAGGGAATCTCCAAACGTGTATACAGTGCCTCTGTACGTTAAATTTAGTTAATTTCAGATGATGAAACTCGGATGTTGTTCTCGTAAGTTAACCATTTCAGCTACCAAAAAAAACAAGTGTTACAGTACCCCGTCACCCACCAGAATTTTGCGACAGAAGGGAGAAAAATTCATGCTGGCCCCCAGCACTAAAACACGATAACAGAACCTAAATAAAACCAGACCGCCCTACACAAGTTTTCTTTTTCCAGAAAGTACCTAACCTAGAAAAAGATATTTTACCTACATCACATCTTCCAGACAGTGATAGAGGACTATCTGAAGAAATATTCCTACCAGAACTCTCAGACAGCGGTAGAAGCTTATCTGAAACAGTATTTCTACTACAAATTCCAGACAGCGGTGGAAGCTTGCCTGAAATATTATTTTTACTAAAACTAATAATTGCTTGCCGAGGCGTCAGCAGTGGACCAGCTACCCTGACACTAGTACACTGAGCGGGCCTGCGACAAACATACCTATTACCTATAGAACTATCTGAAGGAGTATCGACTACTTCAGGAACTCTACACGACTTCCCCTCAGTAGGAACTCGTGTCTTTCGCTCAAGGCAAACAACGTCACTTAACGTCGAGCAACGTTTACTACGCACCTTACGCTTTGTGCTCTGGCGCTCTGTATCGAGAGCGACAGAACGGCCAGTGCTAACTTTAAGTGGAGCAATAGCTCCTTGGGGTTTCCTATTAACCCCAACGACAGACTGCGCGGTCAGACGCAACACGTCTGGCGCAATCCGAAAAACCTTCCAGAAATTAATACCCAAAATTAATCCTGATTCCATCTCTGGAACAAGATGAAATTTTATTACCCGCAATACAGACTCCACAACGACAGGTAAGAAAATATAACCAGTAACGGTCGAAGTAGAACCGTTGGCCGTAACTACAGAACATACCCTATCTGATTTCTGCACCTCGCAGAACTCAGTATACTTCTTTATATCAGCGCCACCTATAATAGAAATTTCCGAACCGGAATCTAACAAACCACGGCTAGGCACACCACAAATATCTACCTCCATATAAGGACGAGCATCCAGACACTCCTCCGCCGGGACAGACACTTCAGACTTCGTAACAGCTTTAGAGCTAAAGATAGAGTGGACGTAACCACACCAGTCACGCCACTCGGTTGAAGAGGTACGAGTAGTAGGGTGACCCTGTTGTACTCGGACAGAGGACACAGGTGCAGGTTTAGACCTAACACATTTATTACAATCAGCCGCCGTTACACCTTTCTCCCCACAACGGAAGCAAACTGGAATTTTTGGAGCCTTACACTCAATAAGTGTATGGTCCTTAACCCTACAACGCACACAAAATTTATCGACCTTAACAACATCGCAATGAGGACGAGTTGCCTTCCCCTTATAGGCAAGCTCAGGAACCACAGCATTAGAGTTAATTTTTGGAGGCTCGGTAAAATTCTCGGCCCTCTGCTTTGCAGCTTCCAACAACCTGCAACGGCGTTTTAACTCCGACCACGTCTTCACCTCGCAGAGCGCCAGCTGGGTCGAATAAAACGGCCGAATATTATATAACACAATATCCAATTTCTCCGCGTCTTCTAAGGGTTTTTTAAGCCTAGCAAAATAATTTTGCATGATACTAAGGTATATGGTAATGGTTTCGTCTGGACCCTGCGTCCTAGAACGAATCTCGTTTAATAATCTATGTTCATAATCATAAGGTAGGTACTCCTCTAACAATAATGTCTTTAACTGGTCCCAATTTGACACCTCCGATTTAACGCTACGAAACCAGTATAGAGCCTCATCAACGAAAAGTTCTACTGCCGACTTAAATAATCTTTCCAGGGATATATTCCGAGACGCACAGATTTCCTCTACCCGTTCCAAGAACGATTGGACACAGCCCTTGCCATTAAATTTTATATTGATCGACTGAACCGACGAGGAGCGATCACACGTTACAACAGACTGCAACATAGCTTGTCCTCCGGAGTTGACTGCCTCCTCTGCGACCTCAGCGACCTTAGGTTTAAAGTCTACACTACTTGTAAAGTTATGCATAATCCTATCTAATTGCTGCAGGATGGTCAGAAGGCGATTGTCGAGCTCCTCCTTCCAGGCCTTGTCCTCCTCTTCCTCAGGCTCCACCCTACTCAATCTATGAAATAAATGGTTCCCTAATGCCTCAATCCGGTACAGCTTTTTTAAAAGAAAATTTTTTGAATTACAAATCTCTTCCAATTCCGTTAACTTTGACGCAATTGTTTTTAATTCCGGTCGCACCTCACCCTCAAAAAGGCTCACCTCGTCAGTCGGTATTTCCTTTGCAAGAGATTTAATTTGAACTCTTAACCGATCCACTGTGCTTTCCGGTACCCCATCGCGTATTGCTACCTCATATTGAAGTTCATCCTTGTTTAAGAGATGAAAACGTATCGGACGTTCTTCCATAATGTTTACAAGGTAAAAAGTAGGTAAGGTAAAAAAAAATAGAGAAGGTAAATTTAGGTAAGTTACCCCAGCACTATTGAGTATTAATTAGGTAAGTTATTAAGTAATTAATTAATTAAAGTAAATTATTAAGGAAGTTAAGGTAAGAAAAGTTAAGTTAAATATGTCACACAATAGTGCTTGGTTTACAAAAACTTATTATACTATTGTATCTATTATACTATTATATCTATTATCCGAAAATCCAATTACCTAGGTGTCCAACGGTGACAAGAAAGAAGAAAAAACAGTAAGACAACGGGGCCGCAATGCACAAATTAAATGTAAATTTAGAACACAAAAAGCGCAAAGCACACACTAAAAATACAAAAGCCAGACAATCCGTCAATGAGCGAGAGACCACTGACAGGGATGAGAATCCACGAGCCAACAATCGCCCCGCGTTGGGCGCCGCTTGTAATGGGGTAGGGGGGGGTAGAGGTATAAAATAAAATTTAAGTCAAGTTAACTATTAAATTTATTTCTTAATTCCAATTTTAGTTTACCAATCCAAGGATGGTATAAGTAGTTAGGGACAAACAGTACACCTGGGTAATTGAACAGTTGGGGTTGCTGGTCGTTTGTCTGGCCTTTAGAACCGTATACTGATACAGATACAGTCAACTTAAAATCTAGAATCTTAACGCTTAAATAAAGTAGTTTAAGTTAGGTATATATATACATATATATTGAGAGACAATATATATATATATATTCAGTAGGTAGATATATATTAACTCAGTAATATATATATGAGAGGAAAGTATAGGATACAGAAAGCTAGAGCTAATAACTATTGAACACAAGTGCGGTGCTTTGCTGCGCTTCCACTGCCCTGCGACCCCGGTCAGAATGGAATATTAAAATAAAAAGAAAAGAAAAGAAAAAAACTTAAGCGCAGCCAGTCAGCACCCTCAGCGCAGCCTGCCGCGCTGAGCTGGGACAGCAGAGCCAGCTACAAGGCCCACCGCCCTCGGGGGTAGCCTCCAGGGAATCCAGTCCCCGCAAAAACACCTCCTTATGAAGGAGGCGCCCACAGCACAGCACGACAGATCTATTCGTCAGCAAGCGTCACTTCCAAAACCCAGATACGTGGGAGGTTACCGCGCGGTATGCTATCACGTGGCACGCCAACCTCGCGTGCACGCCACCGGTAGTAGGGAACACTAAACAGCAATCAGACAGCAGTCAGACAGCACTTCAACAGCATTCAGACAGCACAGACAGCTTGGAGGCGCACGCGCAGCGACCAGTAGCCAGCACGACCAGAAGAGCAATGTCGCACCAAGGGCACTCCGACTTCGGACGAAGCCCTCCCACGACGAGATCACGACTTCCGCCTTTTCCACCAATCACAAACCCTGCTGGGCTCGCGGAGAAGTTCGAAAACCCCATATGACACGAACACTATCTTCACCAATTTCCACTACCGAAATTAGTAACTCGACAAATTCCCTAAATAAGCTAAATAATCTAGACTCGCGTCGCTGACAAAATACTATATTATAACTAATTTTACCTAACCTTATTTATTTTTTACTTATTGTAAATAATGACAGCACAGATAACTACAAGACCTCTGATTTCCGAACGCGTCGCAGTTTCCTACCACAGATTACCTAATTCGAGATACACTTAAATATTTTATTATTTGATTAAAACTATTTATTTTATTATCGGACCCTGGGACCAACAATAATGTTCCCTAATTCAAAAATAGACCGAAAAGAGTCCAATTTGGAATTAAGGCAGCCCATCAACCACAAAGCCACGAACCAAAAACTATGGTGACCGACCGTGAATACTCTCTGGTTCTCTCTGGTCGATAATCTATCGATACCATAGATGTCAGACTCAGCCGACCTGTCAATGTCACAACCCTGACATTGTTTACATTTTTGGAGTGATACAAATAAGTTAACTTCTGAATTTAGTTATATTATTGGCGTTATAATCCAAATCATGTGATTTTGTTATTAAATTCAAGTGAAGTTAATAACAGGGAATCTCCAAACGTGTATACAGTGCCTCTGTACGTTAAATTTAGTTAATTTCAGATGATGAAACTCGGATGTTGTTCTCGTAAGTTAACCATTTCAGCTACCAAAAAAAACAAGTGTTACAATAGCCTTTATAAAATAGTGAACCGAGAATTAAATGGTATTATTTTATATTAAGTGTTAGTATAAAAATCTACTTATTAGAAATTCAAATTCGAACCATGCATACTCGGCTCGAAGGCTCAGCTCTTAAACACAACAGTTGTGTACTTCTGTGACACCGCGTGAAAATTAACCAAGTTCATGGAATTTACAGTACTTATGTAAACTTATAGTGAATAAAATAAATCAATTTATTTGCAATAGCTAATTAATTTATTTACAATATTTAATTAATCTATTTAGCCACGCGTTGCTACGAAACAAAATAAACAGCAGTAAGCATTAACATTTATTGATTTATTTTATTCACTATCGTAATACTTATTTTTGAAGAAATTAAAAACGTATGTAAAATGATAATTACCTAATTAGTATTTTCAGAACACACTCAAGATTTAAGATAGGGGTAACTACATACTCTTTTACCAAGTGAGTGTAGAAAAAAACGTAAAACAAGAGAAGAAAACTTATCGTTGTCGGAACAGGCCACTCCTGCAACTTTCCGCTAATTGATAGGTATTTCAGGAAATATTGAAGGTAGGTGTGAACAAAATCAGTTTTATTTTTATTTTATCAACGATATCCGATTTTTAAGGTCTACGGCATTCGATGTCGTTTTTTGAGTAAAAAAACTGAATCATGGAATTCATGGAATTGATCGGACTACCTACAGTCGTTTAGTAAAGTAATTGTAAAGAAACAACTTTTCTCTACAATCTGTTTCTGTACCTAATATATAAAACTCTTGCGTTACTGAGTGATTGAGTGACAGACTACGCACAACCGAAACTACTGAACGGAAGAAGCTGAAATTTGGCATGTGTGTTCCTTGGGGAGTGTAGGGGAGCACTAAGACAGGATTTTTGGAAAATCCACCCCGAAGGGGGTGGAAATAGGGGCGTGAAGATTAAACGAATTCTACGCGGGAGGAGCCTGCAGGCGGAAGCTACTTTACTTTTCTCAAATTTTTTGACGTTTGATAGAGTGTTTTTGAGTTATCTGTATTTGTCGATTTTCAAGTCGGTTATTAAAAAAGTCACTTACATAATCTAAAATTAAATCAGTCTCAAAATTTATGATATCGCAAAAGATTTCAACAATCAACTTGTGGTAGGTACTTGTTGAGTAGTGATGGGTGCAAAACATGCACTAGGCCTCACCATATAAAACAATTTTCTATTAATTACAGGAGATTGTAGCGGTCGCTCTATGGCATAGAGTCTATGCTTTCTAACTAAACTCGAACCGCCGGATCCGCCCGCGGCCGCGCACCCTACATCATTATTTTTTACTCCATAAATTCTTGCCAACGGACATTTTATTTATGCACTTTTTTCTTATTAGAACAATTAAATAATAAATATAATGTTTAAATCCGTTAGTGGAGATTTCATGAAAAATTATAAAAAAATGCAGAACTTTGTTTTTAACACAAAATGAGATTTTAAAATTTTATTTATGAATTTACTTATTACTAGCAAAATTTTAGTCCGTTAATTAGATTAAATTTTAAACGCATCTGAAAATTAGATGTAAACAACAACCTGTTGGACATTGTTTTGGTTTATCAAAATAATAATGGCACTTACGTTGAACCACAACTAAGTCGAGCGCGTCGGTTCTGGTTTAATTAACACCACACAAGCACATCGTAACACGAAACACAATGGCACAGTTCAACAACAGGTAAACAAGACTCCGCGGCAACGAACCAAAGTTCGTGGGTTCGCGTAAGTTAACGCGTGAGTTAGCGAGTGGCCGGAGCGATACATGCGACCGTCGAGCGCGCGCCTCGCCTGCCGACTTGGCTTGCGGCCCGGCGGACCGCAAGACGCGGCCGCGGGCCCAAAGCGCGTCTTTCACCCCGCGAGCCTTTGTTGCGGCTTGCGGTCGTCTAGTGCGAGAGCCGACGGGGAAATTGTTGTAGATCCAGGTTACAACTACAGAACTATATCTGAATAAACCGCCCTCATGCTTTGTGACGTTTTGAATTCAGAAAATAAGCTAAATGTTGTAAAGTTTTAACTGCAATAATATAAGTTATCCACTCTTAACTTTATATAATATTAGCTTCCGCCCGCAGCTTCGCCCGCGTGAAATTCGATTAGATCGCGAAAGAGGGAGGGAACGCCAAATTTTAGATTTTATATTTTCATCCCCTATTTCAGACCCTTAGAAGTTGGTTTTTGAAAAAATATGTAGCCCATGTTTGACCTTGTGTCATCAACTATGTTCCAGAGAAAATTCATCGGAATCGGTCAAGCGGTTTACCTAGATTTTTTATACAAACTGTCATCCCCTATTTCAAGCCTTTAGCCCTGGGTTGATTTTAGAAAAACCAAGTAAGTCTATGACTTCGACTATTATCATTCCAACTGGCCAGTGGTTTGCCGTAAAAGCGTCACAGACAGACAGACAGGCAGATTTATAATATTCGTACGGACGGACCAATTGGCATAACAAACGGAAAATATTTTAAAACGTAAAACCTAGGTGACATTATAGCGCCCTGGAAAAAAAAACTATTAGTGAATAATTTCGAGATGAAAATAGGTGCTGTTTTTTGACATTATTAGAAATTGTGGGGTTATTAACTTCAAGTACCTACACTATACAACCATATATTTATTTTTACTATTGTAAAACAGAGGAAGTCAGATGAACTCAGGTGATAGTGTTAGTGTAGTGAGCTGTGAGGAGCTCCCGTGCGCCCGTGTCAGCCGCGCGCGTGCTGCTCTACATTGTTCACACGCGCGAACTGGCATCATTTTCCATTCAAACAGTAGCTACATTTAATACATTTTGATTTATTTACGATTCTTTTAATTTTACCTTAATATATCCAATATCAGTTTATCATATTCATACTTCTTCATTCATATTTAAATGTGAAAGTGACAACTCTATCTGGTTGTCTGCTACCTTTTCAAGCTTAAGCCGCTGAACCGTTTAAAATGATGTTTTTTATCATTCTCCTGATTAAGCACGCAGGGCTTAGTTAGGACGCTTTTATTCCGTGTGGCGCCAATTGCCGTTCGAAGGTTCTGGGTTCGATTCCCAGCAAGGCGGAAATTTGATTGATGAATTTAAATTTTGCGTTCTGGTCACTGGTTGGTTTAGGTCTTAGGTGTATGTGTGTGTACTTATCTTGTGTGTTGTTCATGGCGTTCACAACACGGAATCCGTGTCTGTGGCGGTAGTTAGTTAATGAGATGGGGCAGTTATGAGTGTGTAGCGTTATTTTGTTATTATTTAATTTTCTTTCTTTCATATAATTTTAAGGATATTTTGTCATTTTCTGTGTCCTAAGCTTACGAGGCATGGGAAAAACATAATTATAATAAGTAAACGTAAGATATAAGTTTCCCCAAACGAAACGAAAAAGGATGGGTTCACGAGTCACATTCAAAACTGTTCAGAGTACACAAAACATGTTTTCACGGATTATACGCGCCGTAGACCGCGGCGCGGGCGGACCCGACGGGCAGCTCAGTGACATTGATTGCATAGCTTAACGGCCCATTACTCGCCGACGATCTTATCCGCTCTTCTTACAAATGGGATTCCATCTCAATACTCACTCGTCACAGTACTAATCAAATAAACTAAGCTAAGTGATACTCGAATATAATTGAGAGCGAACACATAATCGATGTGAACGTTAATCAATTCCCATGTGATACGTAGTTCTGTACATCATTGATCTATCTCCTTATTTCCGATTATTTAGGGTCAGGTGATACCTACATTAATTAAACAAAACGAGCCACCTGATAGCAAGTAGCCACCGCCGCCCTTAGACATCAGTCATCATCAACACCAAAGGCATCATCTCCGTTTTTTGGCCAAGATAGATCGAAAGAAAGAAAGAACTGATAGGTAAATCTTGAAAGAGAATAGGTACTTACAACGTTTTTTACGAACTCTATTTCATATCGACTGTATTCAGTAACCGAAGACATACAGATTACAGACTACAGGAGTTTTTCACGTATGTGACAAAGTATGCAGGAAAACGAGCTACTTGTTAATTCTTGCCGCTTCTTCTTCTAAGACACACTGTAGGGACTCGTAGAAGTTATGGAATAGTTTGACTTTATATGAAGTGTTCGTATTTCATTATGCATTATATTCAGGAATGTTAGTCGCAGTTACACGGGTTTTAGGCCTATTATGAAGTTGCCGATCTTCGGCAGCTATGAAAAGCCAGCATTGCGTAAGGGGAATTTCTTCTTGTCCAAAAGATGTTCGTGATGCTTTTGGTGTCAATGACATCCATGGGCGGCAGCGATACCACCACGAGATGACTTGGCTGCTTATTCTCAATCAAAAACATAACAAAATCTAAAGCGCACGATAGCCTCTGCACAGCCTTCAAAACAAAAGTTTTCGGTTGTCCACAAGATAACGATTGTGCACGACTCCGGGGACACTTCGCGCGGAAACGGAAATAGATCCTAGTCAAGCTACTAGGGTTGCAACGATATATCGGAAAATCGATAATATCGATAATATCGAAGGGGACACATCGATATCTCTATGAACTTCATATTTTTTATTTAAATTTAAATAAATTCGATATTATGATAACAATAAAATCACCTGCGATAAAAGAGTAGCAAACGCATTCGAATCATTCTTTAAAAATATTCCAATTACGCTTACTCATTCCCTCAATTCATCGCCAACTGCAGCTTATACTCTATTAAGAGAAACTGTTGATGAATGTAGTGTTTTATTTAAATTTAAATATACCACACCAAATGAAATCATTAAAATTTATAGATCCCTGAATATTAAAAATACAGGTGATTTATGGGGAATGTCAGTTAAAATCATAAATGAGATAATAGATATTATAGCCCCATATTTGGCTAATATATTTAATAATTGTATAGATACGGGCATATTTCCAGATCTCTTGAAATATAGTAAAATCATCCCAGTTTTCAAATCAGGTGATAAAACAGACCTTAATAATTACAGACCTGTCTCCATTTTACCAACTCTAAGTAAGGTTTTTGAAAAGATTTTATTAAATCAAATGATTAACCACTTCAACGCCCATAATTTGCTTCACCCGGAACAATATGGCTTCACTAAGGGCCGTAGTACAACTGATGCGGGTGCCAGGCTTCTAAAATACATCTTTGAAGCCTGGGAGACTTCTCAGAACGCCATAAGTGTGTTTTGTGATTTGTCTAAAGCGTTTGATTGTGTAGAGCACGAAACCCTACTATTAAAGCTTAAACACTATGGCATCAGGAATACTTCACTTAACTTGATTGCATCGTATTTAAGGGATAGACGTCAATGTGTTAGCGTTAACGATTCCCAATCTACGGGGTCAAAATGCGTTCTGGGTGTTCCTCAAGGCTCAATTCTAGGGCCTTTTCTTTTTCTTGTTTACATAAACGATTTGCCGTATTATATTAAAAAATATGCGGATATTGTGCTGTTTGCTGATGATACATCACTAGTATTTAAGACGAATAGAAATAAATCAAATTATGACGACGTAAACAGTGCTCTGTCTCGCGTATCTCATTGGTTTACTGCAAATAATCTACTTTTAAATACTAAAAAAACCAAGTGTGTAGAATTTATGCTTCCAAATGTACAAAAAATAGACAAAATTCTCAAATTAAATAACGAAACTTTAATTATGGAACAGACCTCAGTTTTTCTGGGAGTCACTTTGGACTCCAAACTTCAGTGGGGCTTTCATATATCGGCACTAGCATCTAAATTAAGTAGAGCGGTATACGCAATTAGAAAGATAAGGCAATTTGCCGACGTTGAAACTGCTAGACTCGTTTACTTTGCCTACTTTCATAGCCTTTTGTCTTATGGCATTTTATTATGGGGCAAAGCAGCTGACATAGATGCCATATTTGTGCTGCAAAAACGAGCTGTTAGGGCTATCTATAGATTAAAGACGCGCGATTCTTTGCGTGAAAAGTTCAAAGAAATAGGTATTTTAACAGTAGCCTCTCAATACATCTATAGTAACTTAATATTCATAAGAAAAAATTTGGGTATGTTCAAAATTAATAGTGATACACACAATCACCTTACAAGAAATAGACATAATTTAGTCACGCCTGCATTTCGCCTACGTAAGGTGCAACGATCTTTTATGGGGCTTGGTGTTCAATTTTACAATAAGTTACCCAAGACGATACGTGATTTACCAATTGGAATGTTTAAGCGACGTGTAAAATCACTACTTGTTAGTAAAGGATATTATGGTATAGATGACTATGTTAATGATAAGGGTGCCTGGGAGTGATAATGCCGCGACCAGTTCCGCTTAGACTAGAATAAGTTTTTCTTTAAGTTTAGCCGTAATTAGTACTAAGTGCAACCTGTACTGTGAGTGGAGAAAGAGAAAAAAAAGACTCCTTGGAAGTTTCTTGCCGCTTCTTCTTCCAAGTCCATTCACCGTAGGGATTTGTTGAAGCGATGGCGTAACTTGACTTTCGAAATGCGTTTGTAAAAACCTACTTCGAAGAAATAAATATTTGAATTTTGAATTTTGAATTTTTATCGATATTATCGACCAAAATATCGATATTATCAACTATCGATAATTTCATTGCCTCGATATAATTATCGATATTTTTATCGATATTACAACAACCTTGCATCCCTACAAGCTACCACTAGTACCACTACAACTGAGTGTTCCAAACTTTTAAACTGATATAGGTAATTACAAGTACCACTCACAACATCAAGCATTATTAGAAGACTATTTTTAAAATAATTGTTGTTAATCCCCACGTACCTACCTCCTGAAATTAAGACCCTGCATCAGTCTCTCAAATAACTCTGTGATAGTGTAATATCGACGACCCGGATGGCGCAATGGTTAACACGCCGGATCGCTGTTCCGAGGGTTCTGGGTTCGATTCCCAGCGAGGCAGAAATTCGAATTTCCGTTTGAATTTCCGTTCTCGGTCTGGGTGTGTGTCCTTGTCTAGTGTGTTGTCCATGACACCCACGACACATGGAATCCTAGTGTGGGGCTATGAGTGTGAAGCGTTATTTATTTATTTATTATAACTAACGCACCTTCTTGCCCTTCTTGCACTGTTATACCACCTAAATATTACCTTTATATGATCGACACGCAACGATGTCAACAACAATCAGACAAATACACGACTTAAGTCCCTATACTTAGGTGTGAAATTACTGAAATTACCAACTACGTGCTTTATGCGTAAATGCGTGTGTTTTTATATTGCGTGCGATGAACATTGTATTATTTAAACGGGCGGTAAACGATGTCAATATTATGAAAATGCTACAACGTAACAGACCGTAGAAATCGTTGTCTGTTATGTGGACGGACAGACTGATCGCCGGACGCACAACTTTATTGCTTATATCAATGTACCGATGCAAATGAGTTCAGTGAATAGGTACTGCACATAATGTTAACAATCACACGCTGATTTAGAAGCCCGGAGGTGAGAGTTTTATTTGAGGTTCAAGGAAAGGGGAGTTGTCCCTATAGCTTTAGCATACACTCGATAGCTGTTAGTTGTCCTTTAGTGTCCTTTAGTTATACAGGTACCTAGTAACCTACTGCGGGGGTATGAGTGTGTTAGCGTTTATTATTTATTTATTATAGTTTCCCTGTGTGGTTACGCCCATGCTCCTCTGCCGCCAGGGTGACGAGACATTTGAGGTTCGGAATTTAAAAGACTTATAAATCGTAACTAATTAGAATAACTCATGTTTTCAGTGTCAGTAAGTATATAACTCGTAACAGCCGTAACATACTAATTTAAGGTACAATGTGGACATGGAATGCACAAGAGTGTGAGGGAGTAGGTACTAGGTACCTCGACGCGGTCACATGCAGTGGCTGGTTGTACGCCGCACGCCCAGCTCACCTACATCAACAACTCGTTCCACCGGCTAACGTCGTCGAGGCCTCACTAGTTACAGAAAAAACACATCGGTATTCACATAATTACTATGTCGCGTTGTAATGCGTAGTTTTGGAGAGAAATCGCGGAAAACGAACGGAATATTTTACCTACCCATATACCATAATAAGTACTTTTAATTTTAAATAGCACACTCTGTGTAAAAAGTAAAAAGACTAAAAAGTCGAACGATTGGTGGCATTGGTGCACAGAGTAGGTCGTTGTATCGGGACAACACAAATGTGGTGATAAAGAAAACAACCTTCCACGATACAAGTCATTTATTGGAACAATACCTCGGGCACTTATAGATTCTACAGAGGATCTTGTTAGCGTGATTCACAAATGGATCAGCGCCATCTAGTATGCAACGACTGAACTGCGTCCTGTGTGAGTATGTAAGGAATCGATCTTCGATTGAACCCAATACGTGGTTTACTGTAAAGCACCTAGATGGCGCTGGCTACAAATAATTCCGACACTGAGATTTCCAAAGACAATAATTTGTTGTTTCACCTCCGCAATAGTGGCTCTAACATTTGTAATAGGCAGACGTACTTAGGAATTTTGCCTGATTAGTAGGGGAAACAAAAATTAAAACATGTGGATGAACGGACGTTTGTTTACTATTGACCTCAACCCATTGATAATCCACTACATGCAAGTCCTGTTATACTAAGTTATACTGAGGAGCGCACAGCATACTACATCACGCTAGTTCAATGAGGGTTGGTGGGTACCTAACCCAAATATCGTAATATTTTATACCACCTAAAGGGCTCTGGCTTGGCTTGAAGGCTACTATCTTACGACAACAAAGGGGAAGGAGGTTTTACGAGCCCACCAAAGCTCAAGCTTTCAGAATCGTGATTCCGCGCGCTTTAATATGATATGAACCTAGTCACTTGATATAATAAAATAACTAAATATTCATTCAATTCAGACAATTGTTACGAATGCACAAAACGATTTAAATTTACTTCACAAATGGTTTGAGTACAACTTATTGACTATCAATACTGCTAAAACTAACTACATCATATTTAAGCCTAAAAACAAGAAAATAACTAACTATGATCCTCTTACGATAAATAATGTCAAAATAAAAAGGATTGACCATGAAAAATATCTAGGCCTCATCCTCGACAGTAATCTGACATGGAAGCCACATATAGAATATGTTAAAAACAAGTTAGCCTCTCTCACTGGGGTAATAAGAGGTAACGCTCGATGTTTCCCTACAAAAGTTAGATATTATATTTACAACGGTCTCGTTAAACCCCACATTGAGTATCTGATTGAAGTATGGGGCTTAGCAGCGAAAACAAACCTTAATTTAATACAAAGAGCGCAAAATAAGCTGATAAAAGTTCTCTTCCACTACGATTACTTAACTCCTACTGATACACTGTACAAAAAAACCAAATTACTAAACGTTAATCAAACATATGTATATAGCACCTGTGTACTAATACGCAAAATTCTTACAAAACACATACATACGCAAATCATATTTACAAAAAAGGCGCAAGTACAGACAAAACTATTACGAAATGCTAATAATTTAGTACTACGAACACCTAGAACAAACAATTTCGGTAAAAAGAACATTATGTTTGAAGGAGCTCAACTATATAACAAGCTCCCTAAAGACATTAAAAACTCGCAATCCATTAAAACTTTCAAAAAGTTATTAAAACATTATTTAATTACTCATAATAACTGATAAAACATTTATGAAATACAAAACAAAATATAAATTAAAAATGAACATATTATTTACCAATATACAATTTACAACAATACTATACCTACATAAATATCTAACAATCATCAATCAATATAGATTATAGTATAACTTATAATGGATTATAGTAATAAAAGAAATTAACTTTTGAAATATACCAACTTAAAATCGCGGTACGCTCAAGCCGTATCTAGTACTCGTAACTTTATGTCCATACAATTCCTTATCTCTTGACTCGCCGTGTCGTCAACGTTTTGTCTTACTACCAACTTCATAATAATTTCTTAATGCAAATACTGTCTCTATAACAAATGTAAAACTACCTACTTTTTATTTCGTTTAAACACGCTCATGTACGCGTACTAAGTGTAGAATGTAAGTTTCTCATGTAAGTGAATTGTAAAATTCTTAATGGGAAATAAAGTTTCTAAAACCGTAAATAAAGGATCGGACAGGACCACTTGAGGCTCAGGCCTACTGGTTAATTAGGAGTTTTAAGGATTTTTACCTCGACAACAAAAACCAAACCAAAAGTGCATCACAAAATTTTGAAACTTTATTATTCTTACCATCAAAATACTACTACAACAAATTCACATAAATAACGGATGTCTTGACGATAATCACATTTTAATGCCTTCTGTAGGTCTCTTTTTCTTTTGTCTTATCCCTCCTATATTCATCGTCTCTTCTTTTGTATCGTTCATTCTTCTTTTTATGCCAGCTATCATCCTCGACCAGCGATTCTCGGCGTCTGTCGTTAGTATCCTTTGGTTTCTCATATATTCCATCCTTTTTTAATTTCTCCTGTTCTGTGCGTTTTCGTTGTGAAATATCATAATAATTTGTTCTATCTCTGCGTTTTCCATAATAATATTTGTCTTTGTATGTTGATCTATCTGATGTATCTGAAGATTTTGATCCATAATCCTTACCAAGATCATCCCCTTTTTCTACTTTAATTTTTGTCATGCTGTAGTATGTTTCATAGTCATGTGACGTTGTACCCGTGTACTCAGTTTCATTATCCTCACTACTATAAGAATCATCACTACAATTGTCTCTTTCCTTCTTTATTTTTACTGAATGTATTTGTTCACGTCTACACTCATTTAGCTTTTGTTTGTCTACAGCATCCCTACTCTTTGGACTTAATTTTGTATTTCCATACTTATCGTGTTCTTTTTTTACTCTCATTGAGTGCCGAGCCTTACTGCTGTACTTCTCTTCGTGTTTGCTATCATCATAACGACTGTCCTTGGTTTTATCCTTTGGTGCCGTAATGTGGTCCTGTGCAGTTCGAGAATTCCCTTTATGGTCATAATTTTTTTCGCGATATTTATTACGACTATCGTACCGTTCATGGTGTCTGTGGCTTTCTCTTCGGGCATCATGTTCATCGTTTCTTCTTCTTGATTTACTACTGTAATGGTCTCTATCATAATCAGCCCTGCTGGATGCTGATGTTAAATTATCAATATGGTCAGATTCATTGTGTCTTCTTGTTCTAGAGTCATGCTCTGCGTGTTGTCTAGAATGTTGTGGTGTATTGTAGCCATCCATATTGGAAGTGGATCTTTGCCTTTTTCTACTTAGTGCATTATCAATGTGCTCAGCTGTATGTTTTTCAATGGCCGAATCACGATCGGAATTGTTCGTAATATTACTATTTTGCGTAATTGAATTACTTGCTTGAGTGTATAAATCCATCTAGACAAGAAAAACAAACATTAAATAAGTAATTTTAAGATAAAGATTAATTACAAATTACTAATTTAAAATTTATTGTAGTTTTTACCCAACTTCAAAAAAGGAAAAGGTTCTTAATCCAACTGCATTTCTTATGTAAGTTCACTCATAACTAAAAATTGGTGTGTCGATTTTAATAATTCTTTTTGTATAAAAAAACTGTAATTATCTGAAATGTTTGCGACCGATAGTATATCCATACTGGCTACGATAGACAGTTTACGGTACATACATTCTCATTTCTCACAATACAGAGCAAAGTTTACGGACAATTTACATACTGTGAAAACCGCAGTTACCTGCGTGGTGATGACGTCCCGCAGCACGTCGGAGTAGTTGCGCGTCTTGGCGGCCACGCGGTACTTGGTGCGCCGGCGCCGCATGTCGCGCAGCTCCGCCAGCACCTCCAGCCGCGACTTCGCCTTGCTCCCCTTGCTCGCGCTGCCGGACTCATCCACGCTGCTGGAATATTTCCTCAATTCAACCCTCAAGTAGATAAAGCAATCTACATTTATTAATAAAGGAAAGCCTATAAATAACTAAATATGCCATCTGCCTTTTCCACATCCGCCCAGGGCTGACTGGCAGAGAATGCTTTTAGGCATTAAGTTTTGCCCTTGTATACCTTTTGTAAGGTGTTACAAAATAAATAAATAAATAAATAAATAAATATAAGAAATTACTGAAGAAATCGCTATAATGTCAAGCTAATGTAATGTCTAATATTAATTTCAAAGTCAAGACGGCTTGCGTCAATCCTTAATGATTGACTGAGTTAACCCACAGTATTGTAGTTGGATAGATGATCACTAGAGGAAAAACATTTTTTGAGCGTTTCCATGTTCCAGAGTCTAGAGCAACGGTAGGCAACAGGCGGACCGCGGTCCATTTACGGACCGCGGAAGGTTGAACCGCGGACCGCCAAATACTCGTATTGTAAGGGAAGTACCTACATAGAAAAATACGCAAATAGTTTATCTAGACGATAAAAAATTTTGACCAGGAGACCACCAACTTTCTTGAGGACCTTGGGCCTGAAATATGAACATGCATGAGACATCGTTTTTTAGATCGAGGATATTGCTACCACATTGTGCATATTCCGTTTTTGCGGAAAATGATGGGAATAATGAAATAAAGTCGTCTTACGCACCGCGCACACAATACTATAGGCTTGAAATTATGATGTTTAATCACTACATAGTATAAAACAAAGTCGCTTTCTCTGTCCCTATGTCCCTTTGTATCCTTAAATCTTTAAAACTACGCAACGGATTTTGATGCGGTTTTTTTAATAGATAGAGTGATTCAAGAGGAAGGTTTATATGTATAATAACATCCATTAAATAGTGGAGAAATACTGTTATTTTTGAGGTTTTTAATGTGATGTCGTTAATTATCAATTTTTTCCGCTTACATTGCAAACGCTAAACGTCAAAGTTGAATCAAAGAAAATCGAAAACATAAAAAGTCCTAAATAGACCCGAATTTCTAGGAATCACGTAATACCTAATTTGAACTTAATCATAGCTTGGGATTGTAGACCAACTATTTGGGAGTAGTACGTGAAAAAAAAAATTATAATATGTGCTCATTTGTGTAGTCAGCAAGTAAAAGTAGGGTATGATAGCTCGATTTCTGAAAAATCAAACAAAGGTCGAATACTCGAAAACGGTGACACTTTTACTAAAACGATTTTTTGACATCTGGTCTCTTTCCAAGCTATCATCTTTTTCAGTTTGTCGTACAGCCTACGGGACACCCTGTATATGTGAAATATCTTTCTCAAAGATGAATTTTTTGGACCTCTTTAAAATTTTCGCACTGTATTCGGACCCCACATAAAAGTACTTGCCGACCCCTGGTCTAGAGAACACATTTAGTCATCGGTCTCAGTTCTTGTAGTTGCATAAAAAAACATTGTCTATTTACCTGAGGAGGGCCAGGTCGGAGAGGTCATGGCAGGAGGGCGCTCGGCTGACCACGGCGTCGTGTATGGCGCGGCGCTCGTCGCCCGTGTACGTGGCCTGCAGCCGCTCTACTGTAAGTGGTTGCTTGCCACTGCAGCCTGCTCCTTCAGTACGTCAAGGAAACCATTTCATTCATTCAATTCATTTACCACTCATTTTATTTTATATACAACCTTACTTGAATTAAGAGATTTTTGCATTTTAGAATTTCCTTGTATTATGGTGCACTCTGCTAATTAATTTTGTGTTTTGATAACAAACATACCCCGATACCAATGCTATGTGATCATTCTAATAACCTGTAGAAAACCTATGACTTAATATTCTAAATGGGAAAAAGTTAACATTTGATTTTTATTTTTACTTGTGAAATATGCATCAAACAAACACTAAATTTTATCCCAGCCATAAACCAATGTGTATTTGAAAACTACTCTCAAATTGGAGAAACATAACTTATTTTATATTTTTGCAAAGGATACAATTTATTTAACGACTCATTTTGACCCAGCCAAATGGACCAATCTGAACTGTAAAATCATAAAAAGTTAATTTAATCAAATTCATTTCATATAAAAACATGTTTCCCAGTAATCTACATACCTACGCTGAATGAAGGCTGACAAGTGGAAGCATTCTGTATTATTTCTGCAATATTGTCTCCACCTGAAACATTTTCATTATTTATTAATGTTCACACATATTGAGTTAAGTGATAGGGTTCGTTCTCATCACTGGCATTTAGAAAAATCAACCGATAATAGTGTTGCAAATAGAAAAAGAAGATATTTAGTAGTTTCTTCACACACATCCTTCCAGGAACCCATGAAATGGATTGAAGCCATGGTGCAGTTTGAAATTGAGTTTGTATAAAATCAATTCAGCATGTCAGAATAAACTTAAGTTCTTTCATTCAATATATTTATTAATTAATATTCATACTTACTACCATTTTAAATTAACTCACTTAATTTGATGAGTGTGGTAGCCTCAGGGTCAACGGGGCTGGGTAGCAAGCGATCATGCTCAGTATAGCCCTGACTTTTCAAAAAGCATCCTTTCTCATGTTCCACTAATTTGTCTGGGGGTACTCTATGGCCTGTATCATACTGACAAGCCACCATGGCTTTACTCTGAAATTGTACAAGAAATACCTTAATATTTCGAGGGCTTGTATTTGTATAATTAGGTTACAAAAATCTGAAAAACATATTTATACATTGACATCCTAAATTACTTCTTGCAGAGTTCTTAAATTGTTCATTTATATCTTAACGTTTTTTTAGTAAAATTAATGATTATATCTTGTATTATAAAGAGAAATTCTGTAACAATATAGCTTTAGAGAGCCTGTCTCGATGTGTTTAAGACTGACCGCTTACCAACAAGAGAGCCCGTGTTTGGATTTTGGAATGAATAATAATTAAAAGAATTATAACCTCTGCCAAATGTTTTCGATCCCACTGCAAGTTCTGTAGGATCATTGTGACTTCTGTATCGACATCCTTGAGATAGTTTTGTAGACGAGTTAATTCATTTTGTCTCAAATTAATATCTATATTCATTTTTTACGTGATAAGAACTAATTCAACCAAACCACCAAACGAATAATTGTCTTCAAAAGGAAGCAAAACAAACTTGAATTGAAATTCATAAATTTAATTCTTTCTCTGACAGAAATTGAAATGAAAACGTAATGTCATTTTTTGTTTTGACAGATATTGACAATCTCAATGTCATTCACTGAGGTCATTCAACTATAACTATAACTTTTTTTTTAATATGCATTCAAGTCATGGAGGATAGAACTAAGGAGAGTCATCTTATATGGGAGAAAAGTTGAAAAAGTGTCCAGTTGTATGCGCTAATTAACAGTTCCAAAATCCTCCACTGGTGGCGCTGGTGGATTCACAGGGTATGGTATGAATGTAGCAATCGTAGATGAATTGATTGAATTGAAGCATGGAGGATAGAACTAAGGAGAGTCATCTTATATGGGAGAAAAGTTGAAAAAGTGTCCAGTTGTATGCGCTAAATAACAGTTCCAAAATCCTCCACTGGTGGCGCTGGTGGATTCACAGGGTATGGTATGAATGTAGCAATCGTAGATGAATTGATTGAATTGAAGTATGCCGAGTTAAAAAATTTAATGTCATTATCGACTAAAGTAGCATGGAGGATATCCTCCATGTAAAGTAGTTAATAATACCATACCCTGTGAATCCACCAGCGCCACCAGTGGAGGATTTTGGAACTGTTATTTAGCGCATACAACTGGACACTTTTCATATACACAGATGACCCTCCTTAGTTCTATCCTCCATGAATTGAAGTATGCCGAGTTCAACGATTGCTACATTCATACCATACCCTGTGAATCCACCAGCGCCACCAGTGGAGGATTTTGGAACTGTTATTTAGCGCATACACGAAACATAGATTAAGCGGAAGTGTGATACGTCAAAATTATTACTGAAACCGGTGTCGCCAAACGCACACAAACAAACGGTGGTCAGTTACTCCCACGAAATATAGGTTACTCCCATTTTGCTCAAGAGTAGTTTTAATTGGTCGCATATATGTAAAGCTTAAATACCCTAAATTGTACAAACTTTAATGCAAAAACACATCTTGACTCTGAGCAATAGAGTTGGCTTTTCTATAAAGAAAGTAACGTATTTGCGACATTTTGTATTGACCAGGTGGCAAGTGATATTTGTGAAAAATATAATTTGATCTTTATTTGTAAGCAGTAAGGTTAAATGTTCAATGATTTGTCAACCATAATTCCCGTTATCGTTTAGTGATTTGACACAAGCGTGATTTTATCGATAAATTGGTTGGACCTATTTTAAATGCAATTTGCGATTCCTGGTGTTTATAATTGGGGTGGCTCCAGCTTTTGTTATATAGGGTGTAGTGTTAAGTGCGCATAACCGGAAAACCATTTCTTCAGACGGACAATCTAACAAACTTGCAGTCTTTCATTAAGAAACCTACTTTGAAATCGCAAATAATAATTGCTTTTTACAAAAAAAAAATAACCGACTTCAATCTTGATAAGTAGAGATAACTCAAAAACTACTCGCCATATGGCGCTCAATTCAACATGTAAGTGTAAAGTTCTCGTCGCTACAAATTAATCAAGCCCAAACACTAAATAACTGCAGTAAATCGTTGAGGAGTTCCCTCGACTGTCTTTCGGCTTCATCAGATCGACTCCAGATCTTCATGAAATAGTAGCGCTTTAATGTACTTATGATAACATGAACAAACACACTAGTTGTCCATACAATTTTCAAAAGTTCCCCTCGATTTCCCTGAGATGCCATCATCAGATCCTGGTTTCCTTATCAGGGGACCCCACTGCGCATATCTACTTTACAACAAAAAAAGAATTATCAAAATCGGCCCATAAACGACGAAATAATCGCTGAACGTACATAAAAAAAAGCATATACCTATACGGTCGAATTGAGAACCTCCTTCTTTTTTGAAGTCGGTTAATGATCACATTTGTTTGCATATGTAGTAACGCGACGGCATTACTTGTTATATTATATATCGCAACGACAGGCGTTTCTGAGTTTGCAAATAGGTGTTATTATTTATAGGTGTTATTTATTATTATTTAACTTAATTTATTATATTGTTTATTCATTAACACGCCCCTGTCTGTTAGCGCATAACATATCTTTATTTATATAATTTATCTAAGCAGGTTAAAATTTTAAAGATGTTACATTACAATTGCTCACTATTGTAATAATAACTAATAAAATGTCGATGTCGATAAACTTTTTTCGCATCACCTACGGAGACGTGAATAGGTACCTCTAGAGGTGAATGAACCATGTAGATGACACGTGTAAGCTAAGCTAAGCTAAAGCAAGCTTTATTGCCCATTCCTTAAGGTTGATTTCAGATTAAAATATCTATTGGGTTTTAAGTAATTGAAATTAAATTACGATAATAAGATTTATTGCAAAAACTTCACTTACCGGTGATATGAAACACCTCCATTCTTAACATTTCTTGTTTTACTATTATTTTTACACTGCAAAACGGAACAACAAACCATAATTTCTTTGAAATACCGTAAAACAAATAGTGACACGAGACGTCCGTTCTTGAACCGGATGACAGCGATGACTGAAGGCAAGTATGGAACACAACCCATACTAGTGGCGCGCGGGCCACGCCTACATCGCATCTCCTCTCTATATTTGCTCCATGAGCGCATACAACTGGACACTTTTCATATACACAGATGACCCTCCTTAGTTCTATCCTCCATGATTCAAGTCAAATCAAAAGTGGCACAGATAAGCGTAGACAGGGGGGAGGGCCCATAGAGATACAGAAGTCTAGATCGTCGGGGGAAACCACGGAACAGAATGGAGACATCTTTTGTACTGAAACTGTGTTCAGTGGAAAACCATCTAAAACCATCGTTGTTTGTCGTAAATTGAAATTAATAACAAACTTTTTACAAAAAAAAATTATCGACTTCAAAGTAACTCAAAACCACTTGCCCGATGTCGCTCCAATTTACAAGGTACCACATGACAAGCACTACCTTTCTAAAACAGTACGTGAGGTAGGTAAGCCGCGTTATATACGTAAAATGAATATAATAAATTGGTATAAATTATATACTTCGTAACTTGCCTTGCTCCCCTTTCTGGCCATAGAGGTAGGTATACTTCTTTAATGGTTATTTTGTGCTTCTATGTCCCTGACAGTCAATCAGTTGGCAGCTGTCACGACAAATATTACTCTATTTCTTTTTAACCTATATTTCTCGTCGAGTGCAAGACGTGTGCTTTTTGTGGATTATAATAATTTACTGAATGTTATGAAAAATGGCAGATTCTGAGGTAATATTGCTATACACATTATAAATCCGATAGCCAAAAGATAACTGTAGGTTTAATTACAAGTTTTGTTGGCAGGGCTTGCAAAAATTGAAGGATATACCATTTAAAATACAGACCGCTAACTTGCGGGAGAGACGAGAAGTTCTGGAAGAGATTCGAAATGTTTTGTCCACTCCTGGTAAGTTCATAGACGTATTTGAGATGACGCTGTTTTGAACCGAAGGAAGTTTAACAGAATGTTAGTTTGTTCCCGGGGGCACCGCAGCTGTATTGATCCGGTGGCCGGGTGTTTGATCTCTTCCCGAATTAGGTCCAGGCGCACAAAGGATGCGCTCTATGCAAATTCAATAATAAAATATTACTATGAAGTCTTTGTATTAACAACTCTTAGGGCTAGCTCAGCAATTTTAAACATTTATTTAGTATGAGATGTTGCTTCTTATATATCTATTAATATATCAATGATAAAATAAAATACTCATATGGACAACAGGGCTGGACCTTTTTCAATTACCAATTACATTTCCTAAAGATCAGTCATTTCCATTTTACAATGATTTCAAAAGAATGTTTTCATGTTATATGTACTCAATATTTATAAGAAAAAAATAAGTTTCTCTTGGTAAAGCACGGGCAGGTTAATAATTTAACTCACAATTTTATTTTCTGATTAGAAGGTATAACAGAGGCCCACATTCGCTATGTCTGCCGGGTATTGATGCTAACACTCAATCGTTACCGCGACTCGGCATCCCAATCCTATGTGAGAAACCTGCTGGCATACTTAGCATCCAGCCACAGAGAATATACCCTGAAATCTATGTTGCCATTGCTGCTGGAACTTTCTGAACAACTAAGGAATACAACAACATCGTAAGTAATAATACTTTTACCATTGAATATCTACAAGTGCAATAGACAGACCCTGTGTATAATTCCCTTGACTTGTTTAATGTCATCATCCCATCTTCTTTGTGGTCTATCTCTCTTTTTGATTTCATCCCTTGGGTACCACTTTGTGTTTATTTTACTCCATTTATTCTTTTCTCTAATTATGTGGTGCCATAATAATTATTGTTGTTTTATTCCAGTAAAAGCATTTGCCAAAGTGGATTATATGCGCTAGGATGGTCAGCAGTTGTAGTGGAAGCGGGACTGAAAGAGACACAAGAGGATGGAGTGGACTACAACACGCTGGTGTTGGCCCAGGGCAAGCTCCTCTCTGTTGTTACCGCTTATGGCAATAAGAAGAAAAATCATAATGCCTATTGCTTGGTATGAATAAAGATATTTTTTTATTCTATTCATCATGAAAGATTAAATTCTTTTTTCTTAATTTTTATTAATTTGTCACTTACACAGTCATCATAACAAGTTGGTTGATTATGAGTAACTAGAGAACCGCCCGCGCTTCGCTTCGGGACCCGTAGGTAACAGCCGCGTAGGTCCCGCTCTCGTAGGAATTTAGGCTAAAAAGTAGCCTACTACTCGCTCTCTTCACTCCACCCTGTCTGAGGTGTGTGGAGCCCTCGGGACAGTTAGTTCCCCTTTGGGGGTGTCTCTCGCGGCCCGTTAAAACGGGCCGGGTCTTGAGCTGGGCCCTAAGGCCCTTGGTTGTCCATCTGTGGTTAACCAATAGGTCAAGTCCGGTGAGTTGTGGCCTTTTTACAGGCCACAGAGTCTTAACCCGTTTAAGAGAAAATGGGGTTCATTTTCGCGCCGCACAGGCGATCGAGGCCCTACCGGGTGAATCCCGCTGGTGGGAAGCCCAGCAGGAGCCGATCAGCGCCGGGCGACGACTTACGAAGCCCTAGTATCAGTCAGTGCTAGGCCCGTCCCGCGTAACCAGCAAGTCGCGCGGGAAGGCCCAGCGGTCCGGTGGACGGGTGTGGAGCGGCGCCAGGTCCTGCAGATGCGGGAACCGCGACGCGTTGACACGCCCGAACATGTTGCGTGCCAATCTCTCGATGAAGTCGTCCAGGCTCTCGACTCGAAGGTCCCTCTGGTCCGCTGGCACTATCCTGTTGGCTGAGCAACTTGCGGACATCAGTCAACAGGATAGTGCCAGCGGGCGGGCGGTACACTGAATACAGCCGGAGCGGGGAGTTCTCGAGGCAGAGCTAAAGTAGCCTATTATTACATTTGCCTATGACTTAAGTAAATTAAATGCAGTATTTGATAGCGTAATTCAGAACTTGCAAATGAATTTTATTACCGCCATCTATTAACAACTCCGAAAATAAATATCTAGCAACTAACAAAACATCGATCTTCCCATGGGAATGGGATGTTTTTCCGCGGTAAAAAGTAGCCTACGTCACTCTCCACCCTCCTAACTATCCCCACACACATAAACCTTACCATATAATAGCTTTGTTGCGACGTGAAAGCGTCACAAACAAACAAACAAACAAACAAACAAACAAACACACTTTCACATTTATAATATTAGTAAGGATTGAGCAAAGCTTGCCATGCTCGGCCACAGATATAAATAGGGCTTAGTAAATATAAATAGGTGCTAGTATTCTTAAAAGTCATTAAAATAATAAGAATTGTGCATGATTTTTTTATTGTTTCTAATGTTTAATGTATTTAAATAATACTGTAAATATTTAAAACTGCATTGACATAACACTGCTTTAAATACCACTACCAAGAGAAATGTTAAGAGAAATTGGCTGCTATATGGAATGTCCTCATCAAAATTTGATGTTGACGATGTTCCTTAAACAACTTTCCTCATAAATTTACCACTTTTTATTTATATAAGGTATTAGATTTTAGCAATAAGTTTGTACTGTAAAAAGGAAATCCTTTTAGGAAATCCCTATTCATTTAACTGAATTGAAGAAATAAAAATTTTGATGTAGATTTAGCATTATCTGATAATTACCTGAAGTTGTTGAAATATCAACCTGTTTGTGCAATGTGCAAGTTACCTATTCATTTGGCAATATCCCTTTTTCCCTTCAAAAAAGGAGGAGGTTCTCATGTTACCTCATAACTCCGTACTGGGAGAACCGATCACGATTTCGACGTTCGAAAGCTGCTAATAACTGCCGTCTCGTCCCATTTTAATTGGAGCGACATCTGACGGTCGGTTTTTGAGTTATTGTTGACTGGGTGTTTCAATTTTGATGATTCTTTTTTTGTTCGAAAGGTAGTGCTTGTCGTGTGGTTCCAAAATTGGAGCGACATCTGGCGAGTGGTTTTTGGGTTATCTTGACTTTGAAGTCTGTTATTCTTTTGTAAAAAGTTAGTTATCATTGTATTATATAAGTTGTTTCACTCAAGATCGAATGTGCATTAACTATTCCTGTAAATTTCCAGCTACATTCATCTTGGCGGGCCATAGGCAAGGAGAAATTGAGGCAATGGATGAAAGTGTTGCTGGAGCAGCCGGCGGACGCGGGCCCGCACGTGTGCGTGGCGTTCTCCGCGCTGTGCCAACACGCCAAGCAGACCGGCGACGACGACCTGGTCGCCGCGCATAAGGTTTGTGCATCCCGGCTAGTTACTCACTCAAGACACTTACAAAAGATTTGACATTCTGTGTAAACAAAACAGACGCTATGTCAACGAGTACAGCGAGTACCTCTTTTGGTTACGAAATGACGTATCTTCCGTCGCGGTCTTGGGCGAGTGATGCGAGAAAACAGCCGAGCTTTGTTCGCTGCTTGTCGTATACCTGCCTTACACTGCATGTGCGTTTGCAGGAAAAAATGCTGGAGAGCCTAATAAAGAGCATGATAACGGTGAAGAGCCGGCCGAACGCCAACTACATCGCGGGCTGCGGCGCCCTGCTGCGCGAGCTGGAGCGCGCGGCCGTGCTGGGCGCGCTGCTGCCCGCGCTGCACAAGGCCATGCTGCGCAGCCCCGAGACCATCGTGCAGGCCGTCGGGGAGGTCATCGCCAACCTCGGGATCTACGTCGATGGCGTCGCCGTCGATATCGGAAAGAGTTTTATTGGTAGGGTTACAGTTTAAAATATTATTCTGTAGCTAAAATATTATGTTATAGGTATGGACGCCGAACTCGCAAGAGAGATGTAAGCAATAAATCTAGAACAAACCCGTTTCAGAGTTCCTAAGTACCACTTAATTGTCAAACTCAATTTATTGAAGCTATGAAATGCAGGGCATTCAATCGTCACATAAGTTTTAGTCCTCGATTTTGATGTGAAATTATTATGTTGTTCAGTGAACCTGCACTCCCGCGACGAATGGGTGCGCGGGGAGGCGGTGAAGGCCCTGGGCAGCCTGGCGCGGCGCGTGGAGCAGCCGGCGCCGGCGCGCGCGCTGCTGGCGCACGCCTTCGCCGAGTACCACGGCGCCAGCGGCAAGCTCACCTCCAGCGAGGACAAGATTGCCGTCTTGAATGTCCGTGTCTAACTAACTAAACGAAACTTCTTCCACTTTATATGTGATTTTATGGGTCCGGACCCGTGCTCCACCTAGGTTCTCCACCTGGGTGGAGCACGGGGACTTATAAGGTCCCGTGCTCCAACTGATGGCATTAGTACAGTGAAACAGTAAATTGTTTTCCTTAGATGATTCAAAAGATCTAAACAATTATAATAGGCTAGCTAATGTGGTGCACAGAACGGAGTTTAAGTATTATTTACAAACCTTCATGGTGCACAATTTTTAATTAAAAATAAATTCAACGCGTCTGCTTTCTGCTTTTCAACTTTTATTTCTTTAAATCGCTGACAAAAAGAGACACACAGAGGTTACATTTAGCCATAGCTAGCCTATTATAATTGTTTAGATCTTTTGAATCATTTAAGGAAAACAATTTACTGTTTCACTGTACTAACTCCATCAGTTGGAGCACGGGACCTTATAAGTCCCCGTGCTCCACCCAGGTGGAGAACCTAGGTGGAGCACGGGTCCGGACCCGATTTTATGATTATGAAACACAAACATGTTTTATTTATCTCTCTGCAGGGTGTGAGCATTCTCAGACAGCTCGCAGTGCCGGAATCGGAGAGACCCAAGCTGCTCCAGGAGGCCGTGACGCAGGCCGCGCGCATCCTGGACAGCGAGTCCCACGAGCGGACCATCTGCGTGGCGCTGGACGCCGTGCACCACTGGATGGAGACGGTCCCGGGCGCGCTGCCCGAACAACTGCTTCAACTATTCAATGTAATCACTTTGTTTTTGATTATGTCAACATATTAATAAAAGAAAGGAAGTCTACAGGAAGGTCATTTTGACTAGGCTGATGTGACCTTCGTTTTCCGAGATGTTGCGCAGGTACAATAACTGACCAATCAAAATACTTCGTATTGGCAATGGACGTTTTTACGTCCATGGTATTGGCTGACTATCCTACTTCCCGCACTCCCCATCCCCTACCACCATTTTGGCCTTAAAATCGACATGTGCGCAGCCACTCGTAGCCAACTTCATATCAGCCGAGTTAAAATGACCTTACTGTATAATTATAATATATACAGTTGATCTGTAATACGAAATGACCAACATCGGCATCAATTTTATGTGCTCCTTCCACAGAATTTTAGCAAATCTACAGCCGTATGCCTATGAGTGACATTGAACAAATACGTTTGCAGAAGAACATATCAGCGAAGAACACGGCGCAGGGCGTGCGCATCGCGTACATGTCGGTGGTGGCGCGCGCGCTGTGCCGCTGCCCGCCCGCGCCCCCCGCGCCCGCGCCCCCCGCGGCCGCCGCGCTGCGCCCCGCGTTCGTGGCCGCCGTGGAGCGCGCGCTGCAGCAGCCGCTGCAGGTCGGTATTTCGTCGCCAACCATTTTTGCTTTAGAGTGATTGCATAGTCAAGCTTACCGCCAGCGCGGTTGCTCTTGTACCGTTTTATAGTGAAAAGAGACCCGCGCCGGCGATCCGCGTGCGCCGTACGTCACATGACGTTTATTTGTAGCGCGATTCATCGGTGCGGGTCAATCACGCTGGCGGTAAAGTTGACTATGCAACCACCCTAAAAGTTATTCACACATTCCTACTTTACCGACATTCTCGGAAACCTTTTTCTTCTTTTCCCTATTTTAACTGTCATCCTGCGTTCTTTTATAGAGGAAACTATTATGATTCAATAAAATCTGAATGTTGTATTGAATGGGTCAGCCGCTGGTGGTGAGCGAGGGCGTGTGCGCGATGCTGGCGCTGACGCAGCTGGAGGGCGCGCGCGAGCTGCCGGCGGCGGCGCTGTGGGCGGCGCTGGCGCACCCCGAGCGCCACGTGCTGCTGCACGACCGCCTGCTGGCCGCCGCCGCCGACGACGGTGAGCGCTCCGCCCTGTCTACCCTCTCTACCCAACGGCCACCGGGAATTTTGAATCACAGTGAACATCCCTCTGTAGACTAAGGTTGCCCTAATGTTGGAAGGTCCCGATATCTTTTCAATTTGTGATTCAAGATTAATCGTGGTCGTCTTTATTCATAATTACTTGCCATCCCAGTCATTTAACATTCACTCTGTAGCCAAGCGATCATGATACTGGAGCCTTGTGATTATGAGAAGCTTACTGGCTCGCTGTGACATAATATATTTTCAAGCTGTTTCCTAATTTTACATAGATCAAGATGAAGCAAGAATTCTGAAAACTATTCATAATATTACATTTAAAGAATAACATCGGTATGATCATGCATTTGCATTGCTTTATGTTTTTTTTTTGCTTTATTAAATCTGATAATTTTTCATTTAGTTATAGCTTTCATATTTATCATACATTTAGCTTTAATATCATAAGCTGTTGCGCAAACGTTAACACTGAGATATTAGCACGAGGCAACTAAAGCTCAATGATTTATCAGAAAGATGCCCGTTACCTCTTTCTTCTATATAAATTATTATGGAATTCTATATAAATTGTTATGGGAAAATAAAAGCAAACGGAAATCGCAGTTGCGGCTATCACTGTTCAGACATGCGTATCATTATTTTCAAGTGTTTACGTTTGCGGAACGCCTCTTTATTGATCGATGTATTTTTCCAGGGAACACTTTATTTTTTATAATGCTCTAGAATACCAGGTAGCACTATAACATTTACCCCCTTATAGTCCTAATTCAGGTGGTGTTGCTATGCAGAAATTTATTGGAAAAGTACTCCAGCATTGCCACCGACCGTTCCTCCCCCGCGTACCGCGCGCTGGTGCTGGCGCTGCTGGCGCCTTCGCCCCCCGTGCGGCGCGCCGCCGCCGCCGCCGCGCGCGGTCTCCTGGCCCGCCCCGACCGCGCGCCGCTCGCGCTCGCCCTACTGCTCAAACTCAACGACGTGCTCGACGAGGGCAAGATATTCCTCACCAAGGAGAAGTCGCCCGCCGACGAGAAGGCGCCCGAGGTCACCGGCAAGATGATCATCGATTGCGTCCAGGCGCTGTGCTCCTATACCGGTGAGCTTGCCTTTTATGTTATCGTGAAAGGAGCAGACTAGGCAGTCGATTGGGGGATATAAATATTCATAAAATTACAATAGAAAATAAACGTTGGACCTGTTGACTGAAGTTATCATAATATGCCACTTTTATGATGTACCCAATGATGTTTTAAATATCTAGATTGAGCGTCGCCCTACAATGAAAACAAAAAAAAACAAGGCAGCATTATCAAGCATGTGTGCGTGCAGGCGATGTTTTTCGCATTCATTCATTGTCTATGTGTGTGTAATCTGTGCGTAATGATATAAAAATTGTGGCTAACAGTTGGCCACAATTTTTTGACACGTTTTCGCGGATTCGATGTTCCATCTAGATATTTAAAACATCGAAGGATGTACGGTGTTTCCGTCAGAATACCCCCCGGCGGAGTCGGAGCGGCTGGCGCTGGCGGCGCTGCCGAGCGCGCACCACCCGCTGGCGGCGCGCGAGCGGCCCGCCTGGCTGCGGCTGGCGCGCCGCCTGCGCTGCGACCCTGCGCGCCTTGTGGTCGCGCACCTGCCCCACCTGAAAGACACCTATATCGACGGCTACAAGCCCACTGAGGTAACGCTCGTAGCATACTCCTCCGGTCCGCAGTGCTCTCACATAATGGACCTCTGCTATTTATTGACGAGACGAGACGAGATTACTACAGCTCCTGAGAGGGCGCAGATTGAAGTTACAAAATAGAACCAACTGCTTTACCATAGCCTTTCAAAGTACGATAAATTCAACTGCATCTTAAGTAACTTAGCTGAATTGATTACTTGGAGCCGATTCTGGCCTCTGAACGTAGGATACGTACAGGAAAACTATGAGCTTGCATGTATACGGGGTGTAAATCACAGCGTACCGAATATAAAAAATATGGATTCCTGACACCATTCAGGTGCTTATGGCGTTGGAATTTTTCATGCCTTTTTTCTCATTTTTTTTTTAATTTTTTATGCATTTTTTTATAGAATTTGGTGGCATTTCAAAACTAGTGCATAATGCAACATGAATATTTAAAAAACCCTCATATTATTGATTTTCACGAATAACAGCAATGGATTAAAACAATGTATAAATTCGCTATCAGCTGTTAGACGTTCGGGCAATGACGTCGCACGGCTGCGGCCGGCCGCGACGAGCGATGACGTGTAGCATTAACGCGTTGTTCCCAATACAGTGCGCGCTCAAAAATGACCAACTCGGGAACCAATAATTTCCAAGGAAAAATGTTGAATTAATTTTTGTGAATTTAGTGTCAAAAATCTACCATTAAAGTCTTCGGTACGCTGTAATTTACACCCGATATACATATTGCGTTATGTTAGTACGCCGAGTGGCCTGTAGCGAGGGTGTGATGCTGTGATGTGGGCAGGTGATGTCGAACGTGGTGTCGACGCTGTGCCGGCTGAGCGAGGGCGGCGAGGGCGGGCTGGGCGCGGCGGGCGTGGCGCGCGTGCTGGCCGCGCTGCGAGACCCCGCGCTGCTGCGCGTCACGCGCGACGAGTACTTCGTCTTCCTCACGCCGCCCGGACACCTCTACGACAAGAGCGTCATCCCCGGGTCAGTGACCAGTGACCACTAGCTTTCGTACGATACAGCACAGTAACAATGAGGGTAAAAGTGTGTGAATTCGCCGCTAGAGGCGCTAGTGGATAGTGAGGTCTGTCTGTCACTTCTCACTTTTCTGAATGTCACTTGTCACTGTTTATGTATGGGCGGGGTTTGACAGCAGGACCTCACTCTCCATTGGCGCCAGTGAGCACGAAAACAGCGACTCTCATTGTGAGTAATGTAAAATGTATTGATGTATTGCAGCAACGAAGAGAGGGAGCGGGACCTGAACATGAAGCGCGAGAGCAAGGTGTACACGTACAAGCAGCAGCTGGAGGAGATGCAGCTGCGCCGCGAGCTGGAGGAGAAGCAGCGCCGCGACGGGAAGGTCGTCGAGGTGACTCCACTCACACTCCACTCTCCACTGTTCACTGTTCACTGTTCACTGCTTGTGGCCATAACAAAACACACTGCTTATGTCCAAAACAAAACACACTGCTTAAGTCCAAAACAAAACACACTGCTTATGTCCAAAACAAAACACACTGCTTAAGTCCAAAACAAAACACACTGCTTATGTCCAAAACAAAACACACTGCTTAAGTCCAAAACAAAACACACTGCTTATGTCCAAAACAAAACACACTGCTTAAGTCCAAAACAAAACACACTGCTTAAGTCCAAAACAAAACACACTGCTTATGTCCAAAACAAAACACACTGCTTAAGTCCAAAACAAAACACACTGCTTATGTCCAAAACAAAACACACTGCTTAAGTCCAAAACAAAACACACTGCTTATGTCCAAAACAAAACACACTGCTTAAGTCCAAAACAAAACACACTGCTTATGTTCAAAACAAAACACACTGCTTAAGTCCAAAACAAAACACACTGCTTAAGTCCAAAACAAAACACACTGCTTATGTCCAAAACAAAACACACTGCTTAAGTCCAAAACAAAACACACTGCTTAAGTCCAAAACAAAACACACTGCTTATGTCCAAAACAAAACACACTGCTTAAGTCCAAAACAAAACACACTGCTTATGTCCAAAACAAAACACACTGCTTAAGTCCAAAACAAAACACACTGCTTATGTTCAAAACAGTTCATAGAGGAACTGTAATAGTGTTGCTCCTATATAAATAAATTGTATAAGCAAAACAAAAGAAAAATCTCAAAGAAGCACTTGATTCCAGGTGCCGCTGACAGCTAAACAAAAGGAGGCGGTCAAGGCTCAGTTAGCAAAGGAAAGTGCTATTCGAGAACGACTGACAGAGGTGAGTTTCTCCTTGGATATTATAGTGACTGTTAGTACACAATTGACGATTTGTATTTAAATACGTCGATATTTGTCGAAATATCACCACGTGACGTGAACGTGGTCCACAGCATCCAAATGTGCTTCGATTTTTTAAAGTATTAAAGGTCGTTTTCACCGACGGTTATGGATACATTGTTACGATGAGGCACAGCCATGAAGCAAATATAGAGAGGAGACGTTGTATATAGATTTCCCTATGAAAGATCGCGTGACGCTTTGCGGGGCGAGGGGGATAAAGAAATGGGCCGCCCATTTCTTACCAAATACGGCCCTGTGTTTTTGTTTTTACCCGACTGCGTCAGAAGGAGGGTTATGTTTTTCGAGTGTATGTATGTATGTTTGTATGTATGTCCATTTGTTTGGACCGCCCCACAGCCCAAACGGTTGAACGGATTTCGACATATGAGGTATCGTTGAATTCGTCAGAACTGTGAAAGTGTCATAGGCTATATGAATTTTCAAAATGGCGCCCGAAAGTGGAAGAAAAAGAGGGGATAATCTTGAGTTTTTTGTTATCTTAGCAATATGGGTATCAAATGAAAGATCGTGAAAAGACCTTTTCAAAAATATATATCATATAACGTCGTTTTAACACAAATTGTCAAAAACCATCCCAAAAAGTAGAAAAAAACAAGTGTCACAATATCAACATGAAATACTTCATGGTGCTGCAGGCGGGGACAAACTATACTGCTACCTACGGGTAAAAAAAGATTTATCACAAGTACGACGTTTAACGTGTCGCCGTCTAACGTCGAGTAAAAATTTATTTGGTGAGAGCCGTCAGTAGACTGACTTAAGGCCACGCCCACTGTGATGACGTCAGGACCTAGTTGAGTCACAGTGCACAGTTTACTTAGGCCGTCTCCTCTCTATATTTGCTTCATGGGCACGGCTCTCGCGCTCCTAGCTAGCAACGTACACGGCTTATGTTGGCAGCTGCACGAGAGCGTGACGAGCGCCACGGCGCTGCTGGCGGCGCTGGCGGGCGACGGCGTGCCGGGCGGCGCGGGGGGTGGGGCGGGGGGCGGGGCGGTGGTCGGCGCGGTGGCGCGCGGCGCGCGGCGGCTGCTGGCCGCGCTGCTGGCGGCCGCGCGCTCGCCGCTGGCCGCGCCGCACGCCGCGCACGCCTTCCTGCGGCTGCGGCGCGTGCTGCTGCCCACGCACCCGCTGCTCGCCGACTGCGTCGCCAGAACTACCCTCAGGTCTAATATAATCATATTAAAAATCCAATATAATACAATATCTGTAGGTATTAAGGCCAACAAAAGTTGTTACGTACCTGATGAACTTACTCGATTTTTATACCTGAAATGTATCAGATCTCAATAAAATAATAAACTGAAAATAAACGCTAACATACTCTTATCCCCGCATTTAAGATCTCCTGTGTCCACCTGATACACAGGGACTAGGACTAGGACAATATGAATAATAAATCACAAACGTAAAATAAACGACTTGAGAACAAACTTTTATCAGTCACATAAATGCTCCGTCGGGGAATTGAATCTGAGACCGTTCGCTTCGCAAGACCGACTAGCCTTGGGGGTGGTCATCGTCATGTATAGTCCTACAAGGATCTTTTGGCCGATGACTGACGTGAGGGTGACAGAGACAGCGCCTTTTAGGGAAGGCACACTGTAAGGCGCTGTCTCTGTCACCCTCACGTCAGTCATCGGCCAAAAGATCTTTGTAGGACTGTAAGTGGTTGTGCAGGCTGGTGAAGCCGCAGTGCGACCTGGAGCCGGTGCTGGAGGAGGAGTCGCTGGAGCGCGCCACGGCGGCCGCCATCCGCCACACGTACTGGGCCACGGTGGAGCCGCGCGCCGCCCGCCCGCCCGCGCGCCCCCTCACCGCGCCCGGCTTCTGCTACGTCTTCCCGCTGCTCAAACACGGTACGTACTCTACGGGAATACACTCATCATCATCATCTCAACCCATCATGGCCCACTATTGAGCACGGGTCTCCTCTCAGAATGAGAAGGTTAAGGCCATAGTCCCCCACGCTGGCCAAGTGCGGATTGGCGGACTTCACATACCTTTAAGTTTTTGCGAACTCTCCGGCATGCAGGTTTCCTCACGATGTTTTCCTTCACCGTTTGTAGCAAGCGACATTTAAATGCTTAAAACGCACATAACTCCGAAAAGTCAGAGGTTAGATTAGAAGGCGGAGTTCTTAATCACCAGGCTATCACCGCTACACGCTGCACAGGAATACACTGCGACGAACCAAATATGCTAGTTGTTAGTGCTAGTTCTACAAACAAGAGGGCATCAGCCTGGTCTTTTTGATCGATTCTAGCGGGAGAAGACGAAGTTTTCCCGTTCTAACTCATCTGCTTGCATTCCTTGTTAGGGTGAATTACACCTATGTTGCAACTGCACTTAGATATGGGATAATCTTTAGGAGTAAGCGTGCCTTTCCACCAGAGATCTACCAATCACATACATTGGCCCACCTAGAAACTCCGTAAGAGCTGAATATGATTGGTGGATGGCAGACGCATCCATAGCGACGTAGCATAGCACATCTCTGGTGGAAAGGCGTACGTTAGAACGAATAAAAGCTATAGTAAGCGTTAATATGGCACTGTCATCCCATGTTGTGATAATGCGTTTTGTTAATGCTTATACTCGTATTATGTTACTGTATTTTAAATTATATACTCAATTTTATTGTATTTAGTTTGTAAACTGTGCCATTTATAGTGGGAAATAAAAGGATTTTCTTTCTTTCTTCTTTCTTTCTAAAATGTTGGGTATGTGTGTGTGTGTGTCAGGGTTGTCGGCGAGCTGGACGCGCGGCGACGAGGACGCGATGGTGATGGGGCTGAATGTGATGACGCACCACGCCGCGCTGGCGGCCGCCGAGCGCGCGCCGCCGCTGCTGCAGCCCGACCTGCTGCCCATCGACCACATGTTCCGCCTGCTCATCGACCTCAGAGGTACACCAGATACTAACTTGTTGTTGTTGTTGCTGTTGGAGTGGTGGAGGTTTCGGTGAAGTCGAATGATAGGCAGAAGAACTTGTAAAATAATATATTTATTTAAGAGAACATAATATTAGGACACCTTTCCTTGTTACGTATCTAAGGACAATTTATGACATACATTCAAATTACAATCGTAGGAACTCTTGAAACTATATCCTTAAATGAGGTCTTATATCAAGAATATAATATTTATCTATATATTCCAACAGTCGCAACAAATGTTCCTCATGGCGGCCTGCAGGAGGATTTAACGGGGAGGAGTCGGTCATTGTCACGATGACATGTTATCGATTACTACCTTGGTAGCAATCAGATGTTAATGTTCAAACGTAATTGCACCTTAAATTATTTACAAAAGTAGCTCCGTACAAACTATCAAGTTATTAATTTTGGCCGGCAACCCGTCGGCTTCGCTACCTATGTGGATCGTGTTCCCGTTTATCTGCAGTTGTCTTGTAAAAAAGGCTCCTCAGACTGAGCAATCTAACATGGGTATATTATAAACTCAGACCAATAAATTATACATAGACTGCGCGCCGTGAACAAAAACGCGAAGCCGGCAAAAAGTCAGCTTAAGCACACATCGAAACCAATAGAATGCCCTATGTTGACAGTTTGAACTAGAACAGTTTAAATTAACTTTATTTTTTGGAACACAAAGCTTCATTTATTTTTTATTATTTATTAGAACACAAAAGGCGTTTTGGTGTGAGTGCCGCCGTGTGTATTACAAGGCTAAGCTGACTTTTTGCCGGCTTCGCGCTTTTGTTCACGGCGCGCAGTCTATAGTTTATTGGTCTGAGATTATAATATGAGTTGTTTGTGTGTCAGGCAGCGCGAGCGGCGTGGTGGCGTCGGCGTGCACGGCGGCGCTGCTGGAGACGGCGCGCTGCGCGGCGCGCGGCCGCCCCGACCAGGACGACGTGAGCTGCCTGCTCGCCGGCCTGCAGAGCCCGCTCGAGGTACCGCCATCCCTACTTCTATAACTTTTACAATTAACACAGTAAGGTCATTGCAACAATTGTGTTCCGGATAGGAAGGTGTGGTGCCGGTTACACTTTATAGAGGCGACCATCTCAGTCCTCAGGGGTAGCAACGCATCTGTGACCGGATTAGAACGAAACTCATCGAGTCTAGTTCTGGGTCGGTCACAGTTGTCATGGGCGGCAGTGGAAGGTGGTGCTGCATGCTCGTCTGCTATCTTAATTCCATAAAAAAAAAACTCGGCCGCTCTGAACTTCGTTTTCCGAGATGTTTGCGCAGGTACAGTAACTGACCAGTCAAAACACGGCAGCCATGACCAGTGTTTTGTGATGCGCTACTTCGTATTGGCATACCTGTCCTACCGCCCGCACTCTCCACCCCCTACAGCTACACCATTTCGGCCTTAAAATCGACAGCGCAACTCGTAGCGATATTCAGAGCGGCCGAGTTATAATGTCCTTATTGTAAGTATAATGACATGATATGGTATGTAACGGTGGTCGTGTTCAGGTAGTGCGAGACTCCGCCCTGCGCGCGCTGCAGTGCGTGGCGGACTGCCTGCCGCCGCTGCTGGAGGAGCCCGACTACGGGCTGGAGCTGGCGCTGCGCCTCTACATCGCCACCTTCGACGTCTCCGAGGATAACAGGTAAACACCCTCGCTGCACACTCCTTACACAATTTTAGCATCTTTAGAAGAGAATCTATGTTTAATAAAGAATCGAAATGAGATTGCCTCGAGTACTGTGATCTATCAAATGTTCATGGTGTGTGGTTCATTTTCTCATAATACCTTCTGTCGTGTATTTAAAAAAATATTTGCGTTAGTTTCAAATGATAATACAGAATAGACATTAGCGAGATTTAGGGTTCCCGCAAACTGGCCATAGCCACCGACCATCGGTGGTTGTGGCCAGTTTGCGGGGACCCTTAGAACGTTTTTACAGGTGGTAGGGCCTAAAGCTCACTCGAGGAAGTACCACTGCCCGCCACGGTCCTTAGTACCATTGCTACCGTGTAATAATTGTTTTAACAACAATTGTGTTCCGGATAGGAAGGTGTGCCGGTCACACTTTTTTAGAGGCAACTATCTCAGTCCTCAGGGGTAGCAACGCATCTGTGACCGAATTAGAACAAGACTCATTGAGTCTAGTTCTGGGTCGGTCACAGTTGTCATGGGCGGCAGCGGAAGGTGGTGCTGTATGCTCGTTTGCTATCTTAATTCAATAAAAAAAAAACGTTGTCCGACGGAACCGTCTAGAAGTGTCCTCTGCTGTGGGCAGACAGGTGGCGAGCGAGCTGTGGGCGCGGCTGGCGCGCGCGGAGCAGTGGGTGCGGGACGCGGAGGCGGCGCTGGCGGCGCGGCTGCTGCGCGAGGTGCAGCACCCGGCCGAGCCCGTGCAGCGCGCCGCGGCGCACGCGCTGGCCGCGCTGGTGGCGCGCGCCGCCGACCCCGCCGTCGCCGTGCCCGCCGTCATGCGACAGCTGCACGACCTCTACACTGAGAAGCTGCCGGTATGCCTCCACGATCGTACTTTAACGCCGGATTCACACATATCAGTGAAGTCACCGTTCCGTAACGGTGACTTCACTGATATGTGTGAATCGTCCGTAATGCTAATATGGACTTAACATGAGCATCACATTACCGACAACATTGCTTACATTCTCAGTCGCGATCGCTACCTCATATTCTTATTTAGCTGAAACATATGATCGAATTTCATTGCTGTATGTAAGTTTCTGTCAAAGATTTAAACTTGACTTAATACCTACTTCATTTACACCATGAATTATACACATCATACACATTACAGTTCTCATATTATATTATACTCATTAATTAAGCAATATTATATAATATATATAATATAATAATCATAATTTTGGTTTTCTCGCGGTTTTCACGCGGCCTCGATGACGTCAGACTCAGGTATACGGATCGTTTTCGGTTCGCCTTCCACCGTAGTCATTTTAGTTGCTTCGCTTATTTTCATTGCGTCTCCATGCTTTTCATAACTCATACAGCTATGATTTTTAACTGTCGATTGTTACTTGTGACAATAATTTAAATATTCAAACATTAGGTTAATGTTATTTTTAATATTTAAGATTAAAGGTAGCCATTGACGATGCGTCCATTTGGAGTGCTTCTGAATGAAAAATTTCCATTTGGAAGTGCCTCCATACATTTAGAAGCATTCCAAATGGACGTATCGTCAATGGCTACCTTAATGTTGTAAAGTAGATTATTCTCGTATGCTGGTTGTGGTAGTAACTGTTGTTTTTTGTATCTAATTGTGATGCACGAATTTAATTACATATTTTTATGATATATTTGTGTAGTGAATGATGTATGGATAAGATTATAAAATAATATTGCGTGAAAATTATATGTCATAGGACTATAGTCAGTTAACGGGTACACTTGTACTTAGCTCTCCGTTCTGCCGACAAGTCGCCCCTGGAGATCTGCTGCGATCTACTTGCACAGATTTTTGTATTTAATGATAAATATAAATTTTACATAACTTCCGAAACATGTAAGCAAGTATGGAGGTGTCTTAAGCTTCGCGCACAATACACCGACTTGAGAAGGAATCAACTAAAACGAAAGCATTCAATTGTGATCTCTGTCTTGTTAATTACGGTTCGACGACACAAAAGATAGAATCTAAATTCATCCGTAAAAATCTCAACATATTAAGATCATAAATGAATACTTTCGTTTTTGCTGGGCCGTTACCGGGTCGTTATCTGTGCGCAGCCCTTTGACTCACTGCCAGCATTAGCTGGGACATAGGTCGTATATCCGTACCGCGGTAGTGCTCAGTGTGGACGTGTGCGCAGATAATCCCGGCGAAGAAGGACCAGTTCGGGCACGAGGTGGCGGCGGCGGTGGACGAGTGGGGCGCGCGGCGCGGCGTGGCGCTGGCGCTGCGCGCGCTGGCGCCGCGGCTGGCGCCCGCCGACGTGCCCGCCGCCATGGCCTTCTTCGTGCAGCTCGCGCTCGCCGACCGCCGCGAGCTCGTGCGCAACGACATGCTCGCCGCCGCCATGGCCATCGTCGACATGCACGGGAAGGTACGCAACGTGTTGTCTCTAAAAAAATTAAGTCCTTGGGAGTTTCTTGCCGCTGCTTCCAGAAGCGCTTGACTTTAAAGAGAATTTGACTTCAGAAAAGTTTTTTTTTTAACATAAATCAGTTAACCACTAAGCTTTTCAGTTATTCACCTGGTACTTCATACAGGACAATGAAAGTGTATAAAACTGTTATGATGTCAAACCAACTCCCCAAAAAAAATTCAGAAAAAAATGTACCCATAAATTACATGAAGCACGTTGTAACTAGCAACACAGTTATACTGTTATACAGTTGTATAACAAAATATGTTTGGTAGGAGACGATCGGCAGCCAGCTGCCGGTGTTCGAACAGTTCCTGGACACGGCGCCCAAGTCGGGCGGCTACGACGCCGTGCGCCAGTGCGTGGTGCTGCTGGTGGGCTCGCTGGCGCGCCACCTGCACCCGCACGACGCGCGCATCAAGCCCATCACGCTGCGGCTCATCACCGCGCTAAACACGCCCAGCCAGGAGGTACCGCCCGCCGCCCGCCGCCCGCTTGTCTGATTGCCAACCAACCAACTTACCAACCAACCAACCAACCTGCTTACCAACCAACCGACTTACTAACCAAACCAACCTACTTACCAACCAACCAAAATACTTACCAACCAACCGACCTACTTACCAACCAACCAACCTACTTACCAACCCACGGACTTACCATCCAACCAACCTACATACCAACCAACCAACTTACCATCCAACCAACGTACCATCCAACCAACCGGCTTACCAACCAACCGACTTACCATCCAACCAAACGGCTTACCAACCAACCAACCGGCTTACCAACCAACCGGCTTACCAACCAACCGACTTACCATCCAACCAACCGGCTTACCATCCAACCAACCGGCTTATCAACCAACCCAACCTACTTACCAACCGATCAACCTATGTACTGCAGCATTCATGTAGGATTGTAAAATAAGCTGTAGTCTTAATTAGTTACTTCTTAGTATTAGAATGCATCTTTTTACTTTTATGACGTTTTAGTCTAAATTGGTTGTATTGTTAGTATTTGAATGCAGTTTTGTATCTTTATGGCGGTAATGGTTTTAGGGGCCGTAAATGCCGTAAAATAATAGATTTCAGTTAATATTATTTAAGCAGACTGTGTGCAGATGTTTTACTGATTGGTTATCATGTTTTGTAAACTATTTGTAAAGATTGGAAATGCGTGGGAATATTGAGTGGTTGTTTTTGTGCAGTCCGTTATGTAGGCAATGACCGAGTGGGGTGAGAAACCCAACGATGTAATTTAGTTTTAAGAAAGTGACTGAGACGTCAGTCCTGAAGTTCACTTCATTGTAGACAGTTCTTTTTCAATAAACCTATACTTGTAAAGTTACTTGATCTGTGATTTCATTTAGATATTACTAACATCTTATATCTACCGTAGTACGATACAAATACCACGATACTACATTTGGGGGCTCGTCCGGGATCACAGCACTCAAGGAACTTTAAGTGTGGGGGAAGACGTGTCAGTAAGTGCGAAAGTTTAGTACGCAAAGTGCGCGAGTGAGTAAGTCATGGAAGGTGTAATCGATAAGGTCGCAAGAGGTGTTGCCGGGGTAGAGTTGGAAGACGATCAACTTCCCCGCATGCGAGTCTCGGAGCTCAGAGAGGAGCTCAGACGTCGTAACCTCCGGGTGACAGGTCGTAAACCTGAGTTGTTGACGAGGCTCAGAGCGGCATTGCTACTGGAACGTGATCGCGTTGCTGACAATTATGAAGAAGAACTAGATGATGACGATGAAGATGAAGACGCTGAGGTTATTGACGCCTTGGGACTCGGCGGCGCAAATCGAAGACACAAAGACGGACGTGTCCAAGATCCTGCATTCTACAACCGCAGAAATTACGACGACGATGATGGTGGCGCTTATGACGATAGAAGTGGCTACCAAACGCCAATGGTACGAAGACGTAACGTATCACAGCGCGTATTATTAACCTTCACGGATGTTGAAGGCTCATTAGAAAAATTCAACGGTGATAGTCACTCGAATATCCGAAGATGGTTAGAAGATTTCGAGGAGATGTCTATACTGTGTGGTTGGAACGAGGTGCAGAAAATCGTGTATTGCAAGCGCCTCTTGGAGGGTTCTGCGAAATTGTTTGTTAGTTACGAAAGATGTGCGAAAACATGGCGGAAATTAAAGGAGGCTCTGATAGATGAGTTCGACGAAGCAGTGGACAGTTTGAAAATTCATCGAGAGTTAAGTAGGAGGACAAAGAAAAATGAAGAGACGCTACAAGAATTTGCGTACAAGATGTTTCGGATTGCCGCGCCCGCGAGATTAGACACTCGAACGGTAATTCAATACATAATAGAAGGCATTTCCGATGACCCGGTGAACAAAGCGGTATTGTATGGTGCAAAAGATATCAAGCAACTAAAAGAAAGATTCGCAAAATACGAACAGATGAAACAGGAAATGGCGAGAAATAAAACTCGACAAATCCAAAATGTACTGAAGAAGGACGGAACAGGAACAACTGATAAGATTCAATCCAACAAAATGAAGGCTGGAGTTCCAGATCGAGTGAAGAAGCGTTGTTTCAACTGCGGTTCCGAAGATCATATGAGTTCAGTGTGTCCAGATAAATTTAGTGGAAAAAAGTGTTTTAAGTGCGATGGTTTTGGCCATGTGGCTGCAGTGTGTACGGCAAAGCCTAAAGACGTGTTTATAGTGTCCAGACCAGCAAAGGAAAAATATCAAAAACAGATAACAATTAAAGACTGTAAGATTTTAGATTTAGTAGACACAGGTAGTGATTTAACACTGATGCGTAAAAGTGAGGACGAGAGTGTGAGGTTGCCGTCCTTACAGGAAAGGCAGGTATGTTTTGACGGGCTCGAGTCTGAAGAGAATGAAACTCTAGGTAAGTTTACTACGAGCATGACATTAGACGATGTCAAAAGTAATATATCATCTCAGTCTGCGCAACCGCATACTTTTAAGAGCACTGTGGTAGATGAGGCAAAAGAAGTAGATTTATCTCACAATGGAAAGGGGTATTATCGAGAGGGAATCAACAATGTTATTGCAAAGTATAAGCCCGAAGCTACGCCTGATGTCAGTATACAGGAAAAAATAATTTTGAAGTCAGATAAACCAATAGTTTTACAGCCGCGCAGATTAGCTCCTTCGGAGCAGGTAGAGGTAAAAGATTTAAAGACGGGGTTGATAGTGGATGGAATCGTTCGTCCCTTTGTTTCGGAGTATGCAAGTCCGATTGTATTAGTTAAAAATAAAGATGGGTCTCTTAGATTTTTTATAGATTTTCGAAAAATAAATGTAGTCATGTTGAGATCGCTTTCACTCATTGCTCGACCATTAACAGACTTGTCGAAAAAAGACGTTAAGTTTAGCTTTGGGGAAAAAGAGAGAGAAGGTTTCGAAATGCGTAAGGACGCACTTACGTGCGGGCCTGTTTTAAAAACATACAGGATCGGGGCAGAGATAGAGTTACATAGAGATGCATCGATTTGGCAGTATGGCATGATAATGATGCAAAAAGATAGTGACGATGCTCAATTTTATCCTTTATGTTATGCTAGTGGTAAGGCGACCGTTGTAGAGTTTAGAAATTTTAGTTGCAAATTAGAAGACGTATTAGCGATTATAAAAGCATTGGAAAAATTTAGAGTGTATTTATTGAATGTAAAGTGTAAGATTGTACCTAATTTTCAAGCAGTTACTGCTATTGTGAAAAAAGAAAAGATGTGCTCGAGAGTGACCAGATGGATGTTATTGTTAAGGGGTTTTGATTATGAGGTAGAGCATAGACCAGGTAAAAATATAGCACATGTAGATACGCTTTGTAGGAATTCTTTACCTGAAATACTGTACATTTGTGAAAATGTCGAAGGCTTAATTGCGCGATTAAGAAGTGCTCAAGACAAAGATGGGAGTCTTAAGCAAATTATAATGCACAATGAAGGCGACGGATGTTTATTAAGGAATCAGTTGCTATATAAAAGATTCGATAGTGAGCCACGTGTGTTAGTTCCAAGGCATATTGAGATGCAGGTAGTCAAGAGGGCACCCGATCGAGGTCATTTCGACTATGAAGAAGGAGACTGGGCGATTATTCAACAGACGCAGTTTGGACCAGGTTTTTGGGTCCATATCATCCATAGGAAGGCAATGAAAAACCAGATGTAGAGTCCGACAATGACAATCGAGGGCAATTGTCGTCGCAGGATGGCCGAATGTAGGATTGTAAAATAAGCTGTAGTCTTAATTAGTTACTTCTTAGTATTAGAATGCATCTTTTTACTTTTATGACGTTTTAGTCTAAATTGGTTGTATTGTTAGTATTTGAATGCAGTTTTGTATCTTTATGGCGGTAATGGTTTTAGGGGCCGTAAATGCCGTAAAATAATAGATTTCAGTTAATATTATTTAAGCAGACTGTGTGCAGATGTTTTACTGATTGGTTATCATGTTTTGTAAACTATTTGTAAAGATTGGAAATGCGTGGGAATATTGAGTGGTTGTTTTTGTGCAGTCCGTTATGTAGGCAATGACCGAGTGGGGTGAGAAACCCAACGATGTAATTTAGTTTTAAGAAAGTGACTGAGACGTCAGTCCTGAAGTTCACTTCATTGTAGACAGTTCTTTTTCAATAAACCTATACTTGTAAAGTTACTTGATCTGTGATTTCATTTAGATATTACTAACATCTTATATCTACCGTAGTACGATACAAATACCACGATACTACATTCATATCTACAGGTGCGTGACAGACACGTGACGTGGCAGACAAAGTTATATTCTTTCATACACTTTTTCAAATTTAGAATGCAGCGCAGCGAATACATTTTCAACGAGAATGTTTTGTCTACGCGTGTCTGTAGATATGAATGGAGCATAAATCGTACACCGTACCGTAGCCACAGAAAACATTCTTTACTTGTACAACTTATTGTAAGAAAGATGTAAGCTGTACCGTAACGGTGTCGTGGGGCAGGTGCAAGAGGCGGTGAGCAACTGCCTGCCGCACCTGGTGACGTCGCCGGCGCTGGAGGACGAGATCCCCAGCCTCATGAACAAGCTCATGAAGCAGCTCCTCACCGCCGAGAAGTACGGCGACAGGAAGGTGAGTCACGTTATGTTGTCATAATTATTGCTTTACATTTCATATTTCAAAATTTCTAGTAAAATCTAGTAAATGGATTCTACGTTTTCTTTTTAGACTACTTTGGGGTTTGGTTCCCCAAATTTCTACTTTTACTGGTATCCACAAGAAAATCATTGAAAAACTATTGAGTCTTAACAGAAATTCTGCTGACGTTAAAATATTGTAAAGAAGGTGTATACAGTATCCTAAATTTTGAGGGATGTTCATACCCAGGTAAATGAATGAACATGAATTAAAAAAAAATCATTTTTTGACTCTGTATGAAAATATACGTATAATGTGTTGGGGGGCAGGGCGCCGCGTATGGCATCGCCGGCATCATCAAGGGGCTTGGCATCCTGTCTCTCAAGCAGCTCGACGTCATGGGGAAACTCACGGATGCCATTCAGGAGAAGAAGAATTACAAATATCGCGAAGGTAACGCACAACATTTTTTATATCCATATTTTTGTGTCATTCTAGTAGTAATCTTTCCATTGTTAAAATTCGACTTGACTATCCTAAAAAATGTTTCTATCGAGATCGTAATGATTTGTCCTGGTTGGGGGCAGGTGCGCTGTTCGGGTTCGAGATGCTGTGCCTGAAGCTGGGCCGGCTGTTCGAGCCGTACATCGTGCACGTGCTGCCGCACCTGCTGCTGTGCTTCGGCGACTCGTCGCAGTACGTGCGCGCCGCCGCCGACGACACCGCCAAGCTCATCATGAGCAAGCTGAGCGCGCACGGCGTCAAGCTGGTGCTGCCCTCGCTGCTGCAGGCGCTGCAGGACGACAACTGGCGCACCAAGGCCGGCTCCATCGAGCTGCTCGGCGCCATGGCCTACTGCGCGCCCAAGCAGCTCTCCTCGTGCCTGCCCTCCATCGTGCCCAAGCTCATCGAGGTGCTCAGCGACTCGCACATGCGCGTGCAGGAGGCCGGCGCGGAGGCGCTGCGCGTCATCGGCTCCGTCATCCGGAATCCCGAGATCCAGGGTTGGTACTCGTTTTATTGCGCACATTCTGATGCTTTTCTATCGAACTATAAGTTACTGCATACAATATTGGATACGTTCATAGATTTGTATGTGTGTGTTGCGTAGCGATCGTCCCAGTGCTGCTGGAGGCGCTGCAGGACCCGTCCAACAAGACGTCGGTGTGCCTGCAGAAGCTGCTCAACACCAAGTTCGTGCACTTCATCGACGCGCCGTCGCTAGCGCTCATCATGCCCGTGGTGCAGCGCGCCTTCCTCGACCGCAGCACCGAGACGCGCAAGATGGCCGCGCAGATCATCGGCAACATGTACTCGCTCACCGACCAGAAGGACCTCATGCCCTACCTCTCCAGCATCATCCCCGGCCTCAAGAGCTCGCTGCTCGATCCCGTGCCTGAGGTTCGTCTACAAATTGTTCGAGAAACATACTATTATAAAATTATTCTTTAAACCGATTACTAAGATGGTGTAAATTTATGGCGCAGGTGCGGTCCAAGTCTGCGCGCGCGCTGGGCGCCATGGTGCGCGGCATGGGCGAGAGCAGCTTCGAGGAGCTGCTGCCGTGGCTCATGCACACGCTGACCTCCGAGTCCTCCTCCGTGGACCGCTCGGGCGCCGCGCAGGGCCTCTCCGAGGTCGTCGCTGGCCTCGGCGTGCAGAAGCTGCATAAGATTATGCCAGGTAATCATTTCACTTCCAAGACTTGAACGTGACCGGTATAGATAGCTTCAATCAAAGTGCATGAATAGGGACTATGGTACATTACTATAGTAAGTTCGGTTTTTACCTATATGGCGTTATCTTGCATTGCCAATTATCTTATTATAATTTGTTTGCTAGTTTTTCAACATACAAAAAACTAAGAAAAATTATCGTTCGTTAGACATAATAGCGACGGCGGAGCGCACGGACATCGCGCCGCACGTGAAGGACGGCTACATCATGATGTTCATCTACATGCCGGGCGCGTTCACGAGCGAGTTCACGCCGTACATCGGGCAGATCATCAACCCCATCCTGAAGGCGCTGGCGGACGAGAACGAGTACGTGCGCGAGACGGCGCTCAAGGCCGGCCAGCGCATCGTCACGCTGTACGCCGAGTCCGCCGTCACGCTGCTGCTGCCCGAGCTCGAGAAGGGGCTCTTCGACGACAACTGGCGCATCCGATACAGGTACCATGGGTTTCACTTACTGTAACGAAGCCATGAGCGCTTCGATTCGTTCATCGATGGCGAGAGATCGGGCGTTCGACCGCTTTACATAATGACCCTCCGCCGTCCCCAGCTCGGTGCAGCTGCTGGGCGACCTGCTGTACCGCGTGTCGGGCGTGACGGGCAAGATGAGCACGGAGACGGCGTGCGAGGACGACAACTTCGGCACGGAGCACTCGCACAAGGCCATCATGTCGGCGCTGGGCACGGAGCGCCGCAACCGCGTGCTGGCCGGCCTCTACATGGGCCGCAGCGACGTCGCGCTCATGGTGCGCCAGGCCGCGCTGCACGTCTGGAAGGTACGCCCCCCTCCCCTCTCCCCCACCCCAGCCCCCGCCGCTTTTCCTCTTATTGCCGTGGCCTGCATTCAGTAATGTATGTGTTGCGCAGGTGGTGGTGACGAACACCCCGAAGACGCTGCGCGAGATCCTACCGACGCTGTTCGGGCTGCTGCTGGGCTGCCTCGCGTCCGACAGCTTCGACAAGCGGCAGGTCGCGGCGCGCACGCTCGGCGACCTCGTTCGGAAGGTACCGCTCCCTGCTTAACTTTCTATTGTCGCTTTTGTTGTCGTGGACCTGTAACGATGTTTGCATCAACTCATTTGACTACTATTATATTATGAAATTAGGGTGCTAATAAAGTGACGGTACTTCCCAGCTGTTAAATAATTTCGAAGCAGTAAGTAAACGGCACTACGCAAATGGACGACAATTCACACATTAACGATTGTTGTGACAATGTAATTAACGATTGTTGCCGTCAGCTGGGCGAGCGCGTGCTGCCGGAGATCGTGCCCATCCTGGAGCGCGGGCTGCGCTCCGAGCACTCGGAGCAGCGCCAGGGCGTCTGCATCGGGCTCGGCGAGATCCTCGCCTCCACCTCGCGCGACGCCGTGCTCACCTTCGCCGACGGCCTGGTAATACCCTCACACACACACACACACACACACAGCGAATATTTTTATTAATTTGGTGTATTTGAATTACAACATTTGACGTAACTATCGACTCGTAGATTCCGACGGTGCGCACGGCTCTGTGCGACGAGCTGCCGATCGTGCGCACGGCGGCGGCGCGCACGTTCGACAGCCTGCACGCGACCATCGGCAACAAGGCGCTGGACGACATCCTGCCGCCCATGCTGGAGCAGCTCAATAGCCCCGACACGAAGCTGGCGGAGGCCACGCTGGACGGGCTCAAGCAGATCATGGCGATCAAGTCGCGCGCCGTGCTGCCGTACCTGGTGCCGGTGCTGACGGCGGGCGGGCCGGGCGGCACGGGCGGCGTGGACACTCGCGCGCTGTCGGCGCTGGCGGCGGCGGCGGGCGGCGCGCTGGCCCGCCACCTGCCGCGCGTGCTGCCCGCGCTGCTGCAGGCGCTGGTGGAGGCGCGCGGCACGCCGCACGAGGCGCGCGAGCTCGACCACTGCCGCGACGCGCTGCTGCCCGTCGTCGACGAGGCCGGAGTGCGATGGTAGCCTTGATTTTTATCGTTACTGTACTCGTCGAAAACGGCTTTACTTTGTCCACAGACTAAAATATATATTGAATTGCAGCATAATCGACACTCTGCTGGAGATAGTGCGAACGCCCGAAAGCGAGGCGGAGAGCTCGCGGCGGCGCGCGGCGGCGGCGCTGCTGTGCGCGTTCGTGACGCACACGCGCGCGGACCTGGGCCCGCACGTGCCGGCACTGCTGCGCGGGCTGCTGCTGCTGTTCGCGGAGCCGGCGCGCGACGTGCTGCAGATGGCGTGGGAGGCGCTGTCCGCGCTCACGCGCACGCTGGACGCCGAGCGCCTGGTCGCGCACGTGCCCGACGTGCGCCAGGCCGTGCGCTACGCCGCCGCCGACATCGACGGGGACCTGCCCGGCTTCTGCCTGCCTAAGGTGCGCGATGTTTTTACTTTACCTTCCGCTAGTTTTATGATACGTACGAAGCATTTAACTTTTGAGTCGATATGTAATATGTGATGGGGTGTTACAGGGCCTCAGCCCGCTGCTGCCCCTGTTCCGGGAGTCGATCATCAACGGCATGCCGGAGGACAAGGAGGGCGCCACGCTGATGCTGGGCGAGCTGGTGCGGCTGACGCCGGCGGCCGCGCTGCAGCCCGCCATCATCCACGTCACGGGCCCGCTCATCCGCATCCTCGGCGACCGGTTCAACTCCAGCCTCAAGGCCGCCGTGCTCGACACGCTCGCCGCTCTCATCGCCAAGGTACACTACTGTTTTGTGTGACGTCTAATCTGCTAAAAAATGGAACAGCGACTTAACAGGGCGACATTGGTAATTTCCAGGTGGGAGTGCAACTGAAGCAGTTCCTGCCGCAACTGCAAACCACGTTCGTGAAGTCGCTGCAGGACCCGAACCGGCCCGTGCGGATCAAGGCGGGCAGCGCGCTGGCGCAGCTCGTGCTCATCCACACGCGCACCGACCCCATCTTCAGCGACGTGCACAACGCCGTCAAGACCGTGGACGACCCCGTCATCAAGGAGACCATGCTGCAGGCGCTGCGCAACATCATCACTGCGGGCGGCGGCCGCATGTCGGAGCAGCTGGCGCTCAACGTGCTCACGACGCTGACCAGCCCCGCCATGCTGGCGCACCCCGAGGACCCGCCGCGCGCGCTGGTGGGCGGCTGCCTGGGCGCGCTGCTGCACTGCCTGCCGCCCGCGCACCGCGACGCCGCCGTGCTGCACCACGTGCTGGCCGCCGGCAACCCCGTGGCGCCGCCGCGCGACCTGCCCGACGACTGGCTGCTCGCGCACGGCCGCTCGTGCGCGCTCTTCGTGGCGCTCAAGGAGACCCCCGAGGTGGTGTACACGGAGCAGTTCCGCGAGAAGGTGGACAAGGCGCTGCTCGGCTACCTCGCCAGCGACAAGATCCCCATCGCGTGCAACGGGATCCGCGGCATGGCCTACCTCATGCGACATCTCATCCGCCAGGACCGACCGATTCCTCCCGCCATCCTCTCCCAATTCGTTAGGGTGAGTTATTGTCGATTCTTCCTCGATAAACGATAATTTTGGCTCGTTCTATGAAGTATTCGACCTCCTCTCGTCTCCGCAGAGCATGAACCACTCGAGCAACGACGTGAAGCAGCTGATGGCGCGCGCGAGCGGCACGCTGGCGCGCGGCGGCGGCGGCGAGGGCGAAGCGCCGCCGCTGGGGCCGGACGTGCTGCGCGCGCTGCTGCCGGCGCTCGTCAACGGCACCAAGGAGAAGAACACGTACGTGCGCGCCGGCGCCGAGAGCGCGCTGCGGGCGATCCTCCGCCTGCCGCAAGAACCCGACTTCCATTTGGTAACTTTCTCGATCTACCACGTTATTTTAGTAACACATGTTTTATACGTAGGGTGTAATACTGTGCCACGGATTGTGATTCAATAATTTGAACCGTAACGGTGTGTGTGCGCAGCAATGCATGTCGCTGCTGGAGGAGGGCGCGCGCGAGGCGCTGGGCGACGTGGTGCAGCGCGTGCTGCGGCGCGCGCACGCCGAGGGCCGCGACGAGGAGCTCGACTGCACGCTGCTCACCTAACACGACGCCTCCTACATGTTATACAAATACTATTCACCATATATTATTAATATACTTATAGTTACTTTATCTGTGACTTTATTTTTCGTCCCTTAGATTTGCGTGATGCCGCGCCAGAAAATAAGAAGGTCAATTCATTCAGCACAGTTCTCCCCAACAAACAACCCCTACTGAAAAATTAAATGTTTCCTCAGTGTGCAAACATAAACACAAAGTCCGTGTCAAAATGTCGAAAAAGGATGTAATTGAGGAATTTAAGAGCCGCCTAATTTATTTTCGTGCGCGGTAGATGTTAAAATATTAAATTATATGCTGTAAAACATTATCAAAATGTGCTTAAAATAATTAAGGTAACTAAAATATTTAAGTTCATATTATCCTTCCCTTTCCCTTCCCTTTTTTTAGGAAGCTACGATTCTTTTTTATATTCGAAATTCATGCTTGTCATCCGAGTTGCCAATTTTAGTGACATTAACAGTCGATCACAGACAATGGCAACATTAGGGGCGTTACCAACACCTTGCCGGTTAAAAAAAAAGGAGGAAGCAGTCAACCTGCTTCCTGGAGGACCCCATGTCACAGCATTGTAACAACACCAATGGAGGAAGTTTGATACATAGGTATTGATAGGTAGGTAAAATCAGGGCTGCCGCTGTTTGTATGAGCGCCCGTGTGCGATATCGTTTTGCACACCTTTTCTACCACCATGATTGCACAGATACAGGCTGAGGGATGCAGTTTGATGACCACGGATCTAAACCATTTGCAAACATGAGATTGTCGTTGATGCGAGTAGCTTGAAGCTGGTTTCCATTTAAATTTAAAGGATTCTCTTGGTTAGTCATATCCTGGCCAGATTTCCACCAATTTACACTAATAAATTTTAAACGTAAACTAAACCGCATGAAAACTTTTCTATTCTTTTCTAACTACTTACCTTTTCACAATCTTATTTATTATTTATATATTGTTGTTGTTCAGTTTATGTCATCTTGTAAGTGAAGATTCTAACATTCCCTTGCTATTTATATTACAGCTAAAATAAAATACCAAGTTTGAAGTAACTATATAATTGTCTTACTTATGTGGAATGTCTGGGGGTATTAGCAACAATTTAAAATAAACATGATCTATTAGTATCTACAACTAATAAAATATTATCACCACACATAAATGAATTTATGACAGACAAAATTAAAGTGATATGTAGCAAAGTCATATTTCAGTCGTAAACCCACTGGTAACAGCAGCATCAAAATATTATCCTACTTTTGGATGAAAGAGTATTACCTTCCCTGCACGAATTGTAACAGGTGCTTAGTTGTATGGATGTTCTAGCCAAATATTGTACCTTTCATTTTAACAGTGTCCCATAACTTTATTCTTCTCCATTTTCCTTTGAAATATATTACAACTAAAAGATAAAACCTATTTTGTGACTTAAAAATTTGTGCACTTACTTTTATGGGACATTTCTAGTTATTTCCCTTAATCTTCCACATCTCTTAAACATCCTTAGGCACTTTTCTACTTTTGTATGATACATTTCAAATATTTTTCTACTCATATACACAAATCCATCAGCAGAGTTTTCTATCATTTTGAGAGACCAACTAATTGAAATCACTTATTTGGCATACTGACGTTGAGTTGAACAAATGAATGATTTACCATTTTTAGGGTTTCGTACCCAAAGGGTAAAACAGGACCCTACTAATGAGACTTTGCTGTCCTTCCATCTGTCACCAGGCTGTATCTCTGTTTTTTCATTGCCTTGATTTTAAATATATAATATGTTGGCTTTCGGGCACTTAATTCAACCTTCATATAACCTAAATTGAATATTGGCTTTCTTAGATTTCCATATAATGAGAGATCTAAAACATCGAATATCCTCAGAACTCTTCCTTCTTCGATTTTTTTGTGAATCCTTTGCCCTGTACTAAGTCATTACATTCTTGACGGTTTAGGTTCGACAAGGGAATACGTTCAAACTCCTGGTCGTTTTCACCCAAGATAATAAGTTCTGGTGGAGCGCCGGAGATAAACTTGACATCGACGCGTTCATAGAAAGGGGCGTCTTCCATAACAAATTTTTTCACTTCAGGAAGTCGATTCAGTGAACAGCCTCTGCACGTCTGAAATTAACAAAAATAAATGGTAAATACGCTCATTTTAAGGATTGTATGCAATGTTTCATGTGAACCTCGTTTACTTACAATTATAAGTATTAAAACACAAGTTTTTTAAACTCACCTCTATTCTGGCCGATACTATATCCGAAGTATCGTAACTAACTGTTACTCCAAATAGTACACATATTAATAAAAATAAGATATTCATGTTGTAGGACATGTTAATATCGATAAGTTTTATTGCTATCTATCGCAGTTTCTTTTCTTGAGCTTGTAGGTACCTATAGGTAATTCTTCACAATTCACAATGAAATTAGTGATGTAACGACTCGATCTACCAACCCGGTTCAAACCGGTTTGAGTCCCAAACCGTACGAGTCGGTTTGATCCTATGTCAAACCGATCTGGACGAGCCCGACGAGCTGAGCTGTCGCGGGTCGGGTCCGGGTCGGTCGCGTGAGTCGCGTCGCTCGCTCACGGGTCGCGCGCTGCGAGCGGGATCGCGGGCTGCATGCGGGGTTCGCGGGCGCGGGCTGAGGCGAGTCGGCGACGGTTTACGTCGATTTCAGACCGTTTTACAAATTTTTAAGGAAGCGAGTTTTAGTTTTGAGCAAGTGCAATGAGTGTTTGTGGTTTGTGTTTAATGTTCTATTTCAGTGCGTAAATCTATCTATTTAAGTTTAAAATAGTGAACTTCATTCAATACAAATTATTTCATGTTTCTTGATCTCATTAAATAAATACATTAGTATATTGTACTCGCATTTTATTTACCTTCTTCAGGGTTATGAAAATACAAAGTCGATTTTAATTCGTTTTTGGTCTCTACCGAAACAAAATTTGTATTCATAATCCGGTCATAATTCTAGCAAGAGCAATACAAATTGTTCCATCGCATCGACTTTATCAGTTCGGTTTATAACTCGGTTTCAAACCGGTTTACGTAAATTTTTGCGGTTCGGTTTAGAAGTCGGTTTGCATAACTTTCAAACCGATTCAAGTCGGTTTGAAAATTTTCGAGATCGTTACATCGCTAAATGAAATCGACTGTGACTGCCAAAGTGACTGTGGCACACTGACACTGACATTTGTGGTGACTGGCTCAAACTGACAGTTACCGCCACAGAACACACACAGGCCGCGTTCCGTAAGCTAATCATAACGCTCAAAACATCTAAAAAAAAGCGTTCCTCAAGTGTTAAGGAAATAATGGTCGGTCTACAGAAAAAATAATCGGACCAAACATAATTTTCACCACTACAAAGACGTGTAAGCAATAGTTTCATCCCTTTCTCTCCCATGACACGTACAAAGTCTATCTCGTTTTATTTTTGTTGTTGTTACACTCATGCACACGTAAACAAAATGGGGTTGAAGCACTCCCGCCATTTTCATAAGCTGCAAGAAGCTCACTTTTTGTTTGAGAACCATAAACAACATTTGTAGACCACGAATGTGTTGTATGGGACTTGTCAATGTGTACAGCATGTCTATGTAGTTGTAACTAGCACGCTTTTTTCTCCCATATATAAGGTCTGCTTATTTTTATTGTCATTTTTATTAAGTGTATTTTGAGCATATTTTCCCTTACATGTAGCCGATCAAATCATTTAAAAAACAAAAGCATAAGCATTAACATAGACAAAGTTAAAAGTAAACAAGGTCGCCTCTGCCAACCTTTTTACATTGTAAATACAAATTTAAATGAATGGAAAAAAATAATAATCGATTTTTGGACAATCGATTCTATAGCTTTCGATTATTTATGAAAATCGATATTTTATGAAATGTGATAAATCGATCACATTTCGATTCAAATCAAACTTTTTCAGAGCGATTCGCCATCTCTAGCTAAACCCGTTTCAAAATTATATAACACTGAAAGCAAGTGCTAGTTACTCGAAATCATGACTCCACCATGGTCCCTCGTGATCATTCTGAGTTGTTAACGGAACGTAGCCTAATTGGTCTGTTCTTGATACCTATGTTTGTATACAATCTGTGTGAATTTATCATAGGAATATGAGGAGACAATTTGAATCACGATGAACAATGACGAATGACGCATAATTTGTTCTAGCTTGTAGATTTATAATAAACAACCTTTACTGCTGTGTAATCACTTTATTACTCTTTTTCTAATATTTATTATTACATTCCAATACCTAGCCATGTTGAATGTTGCAATCTCTTGTACATAGACTATAGACTACATTCACTATAGACTACAGACTAATTACAGAGTAGGGTAAAGACTAAACTGTTACATATAGCACATCCCCCCTTTTTATCCTTTTACAATTAACATTACATAACCTAGTCCCTCAAATAAGAAGGTTTTCTAATACTCCTTCCTGATCTACTAACTTTTACAATATTACTATTAGGTACACTGAAACTTGTTACATTAGGCTCTGTATAATCACTTTTTTCAGTGAATAAATTTTTAGAATGATTTAAATGTCTTTGATTACGTCTCACTAGAGACCCATCCTCCCTTTTTACAACAAATGATCTTGGTCCTACATTTTTAACAATCTTGCCTGGATACCATACTCTATCTGGTTTATTTTGATACATAATGCCGTTTCCTAAAGAGAAAGGTTTTCTAATTTTACAATTTTTATCATATTGAACTTTACTTTTGTTTCTAATAACCTCATACTTTTGTTTTACATTTTGCACAATATTAGGTTTTAAAACTTGTTTAGTACATGGTAATGTTGTCCTTAAATTCCTTGACATTAACAATTCTGCTGGACTATATTCTAAATTTGCTAAAGGCGTTGTTCTGTAATTTAACAAAGCTAAACTGAGATCACTATTAGTTTCTGAACATTTTTTCATCATGCTTTTAACAATGCCAACAGCTTTTTCACTCATGCCATTTGACTGTGGATACCTGGGGCTGGAAGTAATTAATTCAATGTCAAACTCAGTTGCAAAATTTTTAAAAGTAAGGCTATTAAATGGCATATTATCACTGACTATATATTTAGGAATACCATGTATTGCAAATATTCTCTTTAACTTATTAATTATAGTTTCTGAATTTTTATTTTGTAATGATCTTAACTCAATCCACTTAGAATAGTAATCTATGACTACTAAGTAATCATTTCCCCTAAAATGACATATATCCATACCAATTTTGTGAAATGGCAAGTCCGGAATATCATGTGAAATTAATGGTTCCTTTACATTGTTTGGTCTATATTTTTCATACGCTTTACATTTTAACACATAATTCTCAATATCACTAGTGATACCCGGCCAATACAACGTTGATCTTGCTCGTTTTTTACATTTAATTATTCCAACATGACCTGTATGCAATATAGATAACATTTCTGTTCTTAAACTTTTAGGTATTACTATTTTATTTCTTAAATATATAACATTGTCTTTTACATTTATATTCTCACGCAACTTATACAAATTTTTTAACTCTTTATTTAATATACACTTATTTTTAGGCCAACCTGTATTATACCAATCTATTATTTTACTCAAGACCTCATCATTTACACTTTCTTTTGACAACTGTTGCATTCTCCTATCACTAATTGGCAATTCTTCCTCAAAACTATGAACTACTTCCTGTAAAGAAGGCTCTATTTTTGCATTATCACTTAAGTAATTTCTGGATAAGTAATCAGCTACATACATTTTACTACCTGGTACATATTTTATTTCTAAATCATATTTTAACAACTTTAACACCATACGCTGCAATCTAGCACTTATTTTACTTATATCTTTATTTATTATTGCCACAAGAGGTTTATGATCTGTTTCCACTACTATTCTGCGACCATATACAAACTGATGGTATTTTTCTAAAGCTGCACAAATAGCAAACAATTCTTTCTCTATAGGCGCCCATCGCATTTGACAGTCAGTGTAGCTACGCGAATAAAAGGAAATTGGTTTTCCCCCTTGTAATAAACAAGCACCCATGCCAGACTTAGAACTATCAGTTTGCAATGTTACTAAACTCTTATTATTTAAAATAGACAATGTAGGTGCACAAGTTATTTTCTGCTTTAATTCCTGAAATGCTTTTTTCTGACATTCACCCCATTGCCATTCTGTATCTTTTCTTAACAAATTTCTTAATGCATCAGTTGATTTTGAGTATTGTGGAATGAATTTTGATAGATAATTACACATTCCTAAGAATTTTTGTAATTCTTTGACATTTTTAGGCTCTTTCAGTTCTAAAATTGCTCTAACATGATCTTTATCAACCCTTATACCATTTTTAGAAATAATCAATCCTACATATTTTACTTGTTGACATTTATACTGTAACTTGTTCCTATTAAACTTAACATTAAACTTTTTTGCTCTTTCTATTACCTGTTTTAATATCATATCATGTGTTTTAACATCTTCCCCAGCTATTATAATGTCATCAAAATATATCTCAACACCTACTATATCACCAAAAATTTCATAATTAATTCTTTGCATTACCTCTGGCGCTGAAGATATACCAAAAGGCATCCTTTTAAATCTATATCTCCCATAAGGTGTTCCAAACGTGCATAATTTATCAGGATCATCTAATAAAACCTGAAAAAAACCATCTTTTAAATCTAGAACTGTAAAAACTTTTTTCCCCGCTAAATTATTACAGATTTCTTCGGGTGACGGAATAAGGTAAGTTTCCCTCTCTATATTTTTATTTAACTGTTGTGGATCTAAACATAATCTTAATGACTTATCCGGTTTTTCTACTATTACCAAATTATTGCACCAAGCTGTAGGTCCATTTACCTTTTCTATAATATCTGCACTTTCATAACTATTCAAAGTTTCTAATAATCTATCTTTTACACTAAGTGGAACCCTTCTAATCGGTTTTATTACTGGAATAGCATCACTTTTTATTTTTATTTTATATGTACCTATACTGCCTAATCCTTTAAAGACTTCCTCGTTATTTTTTATAAATGTTTCTTTCTCTTTTTCTAGTTGCTTGCTCTCCTCTGTCCTAATTTCTCCTATTCTTGATACTAAGCCTAATCTTATACAATCTTTTAGACCTATTACTGGTTGTACTGGCAAATCTACAACATTGAATTTAATAATATATTTGTTCCCCTTATACATACACTCTAACTCTAAATATCCCAATGGTTTTACTTTTTCCCCGCTGTAAACAACAAGTACAGTTTTTGTTTCCCTTAACTGCAACTCTTGATTTTTATTAATCTTATTGAATATATTTAAAGTTAACGTATTACAGTCTGCACCAGTGTCTAACTTGAACGTGACCGATGTACCATTTATTGCTAATGACTGTGTCCATTCTATTTTCTCACCTGTTTTATTATTCATGCTATCAATGTTAAAGTAGTGTTTTTCCTCTTCACTATCCTCTTCTATGTTATGAATTTTTTGTTTATTATAGTCCTTCTTAAAGTGTTTATTCAAACACTTGCTAGCAAAATGATTATACTTGTGGCATATAGCACATTTCTTTCCGAAGGCAGGGCAATCAAATTTCTTGTGTTGTTTCCCACACCTATTACACTCACGTTGGATAAATTTTCTTTTTTCTTCTTGTTTATTTGTCTGTTCCTTTTTCTTGATATGTGTGCTCCTTACACCATACACTTCTTTTTCCCTCATTTTTTCCAATTGATTTTTCCCAGCTTCGGCTGCTCTGCAAATATTTATGGCTTCCTGTAATGTTAAATCTGCTTCTCGAAGTAATCTTTCTTGTAAACTTTTCTCTCTAACACCTATGACGATCATATCCCTAATCATTCTATCTTCTTCCTCAAATTTGCACATTTTCGCTTGATTTTTCAGGTTAGTTATAAATTGATCAAAACTTAGGTCATTCTGACGCATGTTAAAGAACTTGTAACTATTTACAATTACGTTTTTTCGTGGTACCGCGTAGTTCTGGAATGCTTCTACTACTGCATCATAGGTTTTTACTTCTTTTTTTTCCAGTGTGTTGTATACGTCTAACGCCTCCGAGCCTGCGATGTTCAGGAACAAGGCTATTTTCCTTGAGTCTGATGCTGATTTTAAATCTGTCGCTTCTAAATAAATTTCAAAGCTCTGTTTGAACTTGATCCAGTTTGTTTCCGCATTTTCACTAAGAATTAATTTATTCGGTTGTCTTAATCCCTCCATTTTGTTTCTTTTCCCGTGTTGCCGTTGCCGATATTACGCGTTAACTTTATTTCACCACTAAGGTACTTTCTTCTTTGTTCCTTTTCACCTGACACCATGTTCTAGCTTGTAGATTTATAATAAACAACCTTTACTGCTGTGTAATCACTTTATTACTCTTTTTCTAATATTTATTATTACATTCCAATACCTAGCCATGTTGAATGTTGCAATCTCTTGTACATAGACTATAGACTACATTCACTATAGACTACAGACTAATTACAGAGTAGGGTAAAGACTAAACTGTTACATATAGCACAATTTGACAGTGACAGTTTAATATTATAAACAAGGAGGAAGGAGTGTGTATTGCTCTTGATAATTTTCAATTTGTATCAAATTTATGAAAATAATTCGGTGTTAATTCTTATCAAAAAGGAAAACTTTATAGATAAGAGGTTTATACATGTTTGTGACTATAAAATGGAAGAGGAACATAGAAAGTCCATTCAGAAGAACTTCACCTCCCTGGTCGAGCAAACAGACCTCGACCTCATGGTATCAGCTCTTTATGAAAAGGGCGTCTTCTCTGAGCAGATGATCGAACCATACAAGGTAAAAATTCTGCCCGTATTTGCAAACCTATCAAGTTGTAAATTGGCCTTCCAAATTACAAATTGACATTGTTATAATACAACACGCAAATAAAACATTCATAAACTTGTTCAGACGTGTCATTCACCTGTTGCGTCACGTTGTTGCTATTGCGTCACGGTCTCAATATTCTATATTATTATTTAGCAGTTAGCACCCATTAGGGCTATTACACACGTCCGATTTTTCTCTCCTATAGTCTGATCACAATACACAATACACGTCCGATTCGATATTCGTCCAATTCTATTGTCTGAATTTGTCTGATCAGACTATCGGAACCGATTATCGGAGAGAAAAATCGGACATCTATTGTCGGACCTTATGGAGCATACCATGCTTTCATTGCTATTGGGACAAGCTTCAAAATCAGATTTTATATTTCTTAACAGCAATTATTCAAATAAAGGATGTAGTGAAACACCAAATATTTTTTTAAGATTTTATACATTTTATAAGTTTGTGCTTGACAGTAATCCCACAAAATAAGTGGAGATGAATGTAACATTGACAATGTGATGTTGATGACAAAATTGATGTTGCTTCACTTCAGCACTCCAATGTTTAGGAAGAAACTGATATTGGTCTTGCTGTGTGTGAATATTCATATTTAAAAAAAATAAAGTTTTATCAAACATGTATCCTATACAAAAATGTTCTTATGATTGACAGGATACAACAAAGGATACTCGTTCAAGGAAACAACAACTATATTTGGATATTATTCGAAGGGGGCCTCATGCATTTGAACACTTAATAGAAGCACTGACAGAAGCTGGCCACTGGGACTTGGTGCGGGACATGGATCCCGAGAGTGCCCTGCACTTCCCCGGCAGCAGGAACCCTGGAAGCTCTTCAGGCATAGGTACAGTTACACAGCAACCTGACCAGTTCCCTTCTCCCACACCTACATTATTTGAGCAGTAGTCTTGACTTACCAGTGTGATTGAGTGTAATTTGCATTTGTAATTGTATAGAAGATATCCAAGGAGAAGCCACTATGAACAGATACACACTATAAAAAAAAAGTGAAATAATAGTCTATTTAAACAGTTTTGTGTATCATGTTCATCCTAAGTCTGGGTAATCAAGTCTACTGTAATTACATATAAATATGTATGTAATAAATATATACATTAATTAGTTTTTATTACTATAAATATAATCTTTTTGACAGGTTCTTCACGATCACATGAGAATAATTTTCTCAGTATTAGTGCTGAAAAGAAAAAAAATAAAAATGTTATGGAAACAAATGAAAGTAGGTACATACTGTTGTAAGTACTAAACATGATGCTCTCATCCAATAATAAAAATAATATTATCAAGAATGTGCTAATTCTTCCTTAAATACTATTATTTAATTCTACTGTACTTAAATGTTTTGGTTTGTTTATTGATATTTATTCTCGAGTACATTTTGATACTATTGATATGATACTATTTAAACTTTTCCAATTTTGTCCCCAGCACCTAAAATAAATAAAGGATCAAAACCTTTGTTGCCCATGGTACCCAGGAAGATTCCAGAATTCCACATTGTTAAGTCTACAAAGTTCCTTGAAGAAAATGGAGATGGTATGAAATTTAAGATTTAGGAACACCACATGTTTCTATCACATTTACAGTACCTGGATGAGTTAAATAGTGAATGGTATTATTTTGTCTACAGATTGCTGAAGTGAAAGGCAAAGGTTGTCCAACCAATTTGGCCACTGGCTGTCCAACATTGCCACTACAATAAATTGTTTTTGGCTAGTCATATACCCTATATTACACTACCAGCATAAATACAATCCGGAATATTTCAGGGTGGTGTGAAGTCTACTTTCAATAGGCGGGACCTTTTTATTTACGCATTTCTATTCTCAGATCTTCTTGATTCCCAGAACTTCTTGACTGTACTTAATCGTCCAATGATTGTAGACCGTGTGACACAATAAATAAATATGATGTTGGAGCCTTTTAGAACTCTATGGTCTCTATGGAGGATAGGTATTTAAAAATAATAAAAAAACAATGTAAAATGTGCATTAGGTATTTTGGATCGATTTCATGATTTTTCGATTTGATAAGGCTTCGATGTCATAAATTCTATCTAATGAACCTCCAATTTTATAAGATTTCGGTGTGACGTACCATCAATGTAATAAACTTTCATTTTAATGAAAATTCTAATGGATTCGATGTAACGTGTTCGATGTCATGAACTTCGATGTGGCATATTGGACCCAGGTATATTATCTGATGAAGGTTGACTTAGGATATTTCAAAGATACAGAGCAGAAATCATAATAATTATGTGTATGTCGCTTACTAAGCGAGCTCTGTCCCGAAACTCGGAACGGTCCGACACTAATCGAGCGAATCCCACAACATTAGACGTGTGCCGCGATATACAAAGAAAATTTATACAGACACTCACGCATCATTCAATGCTAAAAGCTAAAATAGCAATCATAGTTTTAAAAACTTAATTTGTGTTGATGTGATGTGTGTGTGGCTGTGTGCAGATTTCAAGCTGTACCGCACGCGCAGCCGGCTGCGCGGCATCCTGCTGCTGTTCAGCTACACGCAGTTCGAGGACGAGGCCTACCGCAGCGGCGCCGACGTCGACTGCCACAACCTCACCTACCTCTTCAGCAACTTCGGCTTCAAGACCCTCGTCTACCATAACCTCACGCAGCAGGTAACATACGTGTATAAAGTATATTTATACATGTAAATGTTAAATCAGTCAATGGATAATCTGAATGTGTGAAGGTTGATATCTCTTCGTAAAGTCGCGAAACGCTCCTGCAGTTTTGCCTCTAAAAGATGTTATCCAGGTTGTTGAGGATCCGGGGCACTTTGCTAACTTATTTAAATTGGTCTTTAGATTGATAAATAAATAATTGCGATGTATGTGTTGTGTGTTGCGGGTCGCAGGAGACGCTGGACACGCTGAAGTTGCTGCGGCAGGTGCAGCTGCACGAGGCGGAGTGCGTGTTCGTGGTGGTGTCGTCGCACGGCCACGAGCGCGCCGCCGGCTCCGACGTGGACGTGTGCTGCTACGACGGCCGCGTCAGCGTCTACCGCTTCATCGAGTTCTTCAGCAACAACAACTTCCCCGAGCTGCTCGGCAAGCCCAAGGTCTTCATCTTCCAGATATGTCGGTACGTGCCCGCGTCGTTTGGCTTCACCCGACCTTCTTCCACTTTGTCTATTGGTGATAGGATATAGTTTATATTTAAGTGACGCCCACGATAACCAATTTTATAAAAATATATTTTAATATACATCATATACCTCTAGTAGGGGATTTCAACTTGGATTCGAGGTTTAATGCGACCCTTTACCCCACACAAGTAATTAATTGTAGCTTCAAAATTTATTTGGGCAGGGGGAAGCGCGAGAACCGTCAGTCGCGGTCGTTCGAGATGGACCACGGCGGCGCGGGCGCGGGCGCGGGCGCGCGGGCGAGCGCGGTGCGGCCGCCGGCGCCGCCCGCCGGCACCGACCCGCAGCGCGAGTACTCCGACATCCTCATCGCGCACTCCACCGTGCCAGGTACGGCCTCAACTCACAAACGAGGGGGGCATCCGTCCAGAATTACGTATTCTTTAAAAGCGGCTTTGTGCATTGTCATTATTGACTCGTCCGATGCCTTAGTAAACATACTCCATTTGAAAGGGGCTACCCTGGTATATATTGGCCGTGTTCTTTAACTAGCTCATAAGTTATGAGCTAGTTAAAGAACGCGGTCATAACGTCTCAAAAAGCGTTCCAAAGGATTATGGGCATTATGGTCGTGGCATTTGGTGTTCGTTTGAGCCGGTTGTGACGTAATGGATTGCGTCATCACTTTTGATCACAACGACTCACCCGGATCGGTGGGGCGTTGTAATGTTAACATCAAAGCTCAAATCCGTTCCATTACGGTACAAAACTCTGAACGTCAAAAATTAATTGAACTCAAAATACAGACGTTGAGGGCGAGATTGTTATGAGCTAGTTAAGTAACGCGGGCCTTGTAACGTAATTGCATTATGTTCAGGGTTCGTGTCGTACCGCGACCCGGAGAAAGGGTCGTGGTACATCCAGACGCTGTGCGAGGTGTTCGCGGCGCGCGCGTACGAGCGGCACGTGCACGACCTGCTCACGCTGGTGGACCAGCGCCTGGAGGCCACCTTCCCCGGCCAGACCTCCTCCATCGACAAGTGGGGCTTCAACCGCCGCCTCTACCTGCACCCGGGACTCTTCGAGGACTGACGCCCCCGAGATTAGACTGTGATCGTCGTCGGCAGGGTGTGACATTACCTCGATCGCTCCTTGAAATCTCTGCTTTCACATGACATTAACGCATAAATGTTTTATATTTTCGAGGAGTCGTTTTATCGCCCGAATGAGTCAGCGAAAGAGTACTCTCGCATGCCCCTCCCTAAATAATCGAGCCGAATGGCCATCGGAGATGTCGATGATATACATGAGCGACACGTGGCACCCACGTGAACAAACATGACGGTGGTATTTTAGGATAATTAACGTCTTAAATAGAGATCTTTTTTAAATAAATGTTAGGTATCTATGTATAATAATGTGATATTAGTATAAAAGTTTTGCATATTTTATCTTAGGTACTTCATGAACTACACTTGAAGTACCTTTTATACGATTATACAATGTGACTGAGATAAGTGATCTAATAATAATAATC